>JAVIAB010000159.1:24551521-24847601 GCA_032433765.1 Megaustenia siamemsis
CATATAACAGTATGCAGAGCACACAAGTCTGATAGATTATGGGTTTGGTCTTTAGTGTTAATTTCATGTTGTTCCAGGCCCTTTCTGTGAGTTTTCAGAAAGTCATAGCTGCCTTACCAATTTGTCTGTTTATTTCATCATCAAGAGATTGTGGATCCAAGATACATGAATTTCTGAACTGACTCAAGTGGATAATCTTTCAAAGTGATTAATACAGGTTTGATGTCTACTTGACATAGATGTACTGTTTTCTGAACTGACTCAAGTGGATAATCTTTCAAAGTGATTAATACAGGTTTGATGTCTACTTGACATAGATGTACTGTTTTCTGAATACTAATAAGACAGTGAGAAAAAGCTGCACACTTTGTTAAGGTTGTCAATCAGCGATTGTAGAGTGGCTTCACTATGAGTGGTGATATGGGCTGCATCGTCAGCAAATAAAAGTTCTTTAAGTAGGGCAACATTTGTTTTTGTTTTTTGCTCTAAATCATGCTAAGCTGAACAGTGAACCATCTGATCGTGTGTGAATTTAAATTTCTCCTGGGCTGTTTTCGAAGATATAATTTAGAAGGGCAGCAAAAAAGATGCCAAAAAAGGTCGGGAGTGAGGACACACCTCTATTTTACTCCTCTGTTGACTCTAAAACTCCCATCAACATGGATTCAGGCATTCATGTTTTCATTAAAGGACATAATCAGCTTAAGTGATATAGGAGGCCATCATTTCTAACATCCTGTATAGTCCAGCTCTATTTACTTAGTCAAAGGTTTTTGTGAGTACCACAAAGACAATATAGTGAGGCATATTTTGTTCTCAGCACTTTTCTTGTAGTTATATAAATCTGAAATTCATGTCAATGGTTGATCTCCCAGCTCTCAAACCGTATTGAGACTTGGCAAGCACATGCTCTGCAAATCTATGCAGGTGTTTTAGGACTATTCTCACAAAAGCCTTGCTTGCTGTACTAAGGAGAGAGATGCCGCAGCAGTTTTTGCAATCACCCCTATCTCCTTTGCTTTTGTTTAGTGTTATGATCTTAGCATTACTCATATCATGAGGTATTTTTCCAGCTTTTTTGATTAACAGTTTGTATAGATGTGGAAGTACTACATTTAAGTTTTCCTTTAGTATCTCTGTGGGAATGTTGTCATTTCCTGCAGCTTTGCAGCTTGAGAGGCCATTTATAGCATCAGCAAGTTTACTAGGATCAGCATCCATCACAGTTGCTTTAGGCTATTTAGGTATTGACTGGGCTAGAGGTGTGTTTGCTGGTCAGTCTTCATGGTATAAGTTTGAGTAGTGTTCTACCCATCTTTCCATTTGTTGTCCCTTGATAGTAATAAGTTCTCCAAACTTGGATTTTAGGGGGGTTAATTTGGTTATTTTTGGTCCAAGTGCCTTTTTTGTATTGTCATGGATGGTTTTTGAGTCACCCAGGTCTGGGGCTTTCTGGATTTCAAAGCATAAATTGTTCCAGTACCATCTGAAGTTGTTAGTAGAAATTGTCTTTCTCTTTGCCTGATGCAGCCATCATTGGTGCATAGACACTAATGATGTTTATTAATTCACTCTTTGTATGCAGCTGAAGTATCAATGAACATTCAGACACTCATTTTGATGTGGTTATGGAGTTAATATGTTTGTTATGTAAAGTAAAGCCTACTTCATGGAAAAGTGGCTTTTCATGGCTTAAAACCTTGCAAAAACTTAATATATAAACATAAGCCAGCAACAATTTAATATGCATAATATGATAGCAATAAATCAACTCACTTGATATTCTGGTTCTTTTTTTACATTTTCAGCTGGTATCAGACTTGAAATGTCCATGACGTTGGTAGTCTGAGAATTAATTTTAAGATGCAACGTCAGTATCAGGAAGAGTACTGGATTAATGAAACTAATGAAGTTTAACAGGAATATCTATCTATTGACCTTTCAAGCCGTAGCTGGCCCATAGGGCGTAGACCAAGATACTCCCAATTCCTGCTGCTTTTGCCTCTCTCATCAATGTTCTTCTCAGTGTCTCTCAGGGTCTTCCTCTTTTTCTCTTACCAGTTGTTTCCCACATGGCTTGCTTTGCTATTTGGTTATTATCTCTTCTCATCACATGTCCAACATATGATCATCGTCTTTTCTTTATTACTGAAGATATTAGTGGTTGATTGGCGATTTATCTAATTTTCTCGTTTGTTTTGAATTCGTTCCACGCTATACCAAGTGTTTTCCTTTGACATTTATTTTTGAATGCGTTCAACTTTGTTTCTATCTCTCTTGTTGTTTTCCAGCCTTCACACGCTTACAGGAATATGCTTGCCAAAAATTATATATATTTATTTATTTACATAAAGATGAACAATTTGTGAAGTTCAAATTTTTCACAATATATAGAAAAATATTTCCAGAACACAGATAATTTGATGACACAATTTGATTTACTGATTCAAAATACAAATTCCTCTAAATTTGATATTTTTCGGTATTCAAAAAATTACCCCCCCCCCCCTTTATCCTTGTACCTTCCTTATACCAGCCCTACTTTGAATGTATAAAATTTTTAAAATGCACTCTGTGAGCTTCACAATCTCAGTATCAACATCCAACTACTCTGATCAATGTCCAACTACTGTGATCAATGTCCAACTACTCTGATCAATGTCCAACTTATCATGATACTGACCTTTGATGATGGATTTGGCGTCACCATAACTTACAGGATGGTTCTCTTGTGGTAATCCCCCCTCCCTCTTTAGCTAATTTGTCCAGCCATTTGATGTGTATTATTCTTCCAAGACATAGCATATTTAGTCTTTATTCATGATTTGAGTGTGTTGTCCAGGTTTCAGATTCATATAACAGTGTGCAGAGCACACAAGTCTGATAGATTATGGGTTTGGTCTTTAGTGTTAATTTCATGTTGTTCCAGGCCCTTTCTGTGAGTTTTCAGAAAGTCATAGCTGCCTTACCAATTTGTCTGTTTATTTCATCATCAAGAGATTGTGGATCCAAGATACAAGAATTTCTGAACTGACTCAAGTGGATAATCTTTCAAAGTGATTAATACAGGTTTGATGTCTACTTGACATAGATGTTCTGTTTTCTGAACTGACTCAAGTGGATAATCTTTCAAAGTGATTAATACAGGTTTGATGTCTACTTGACATAGATGTACTGTTTTCTGAATACTAATAAGACAGTGAGAAAAAGCTGCACACTTTGTTAAGGTTGTCAATCAGCGATTGTAGAGTGGCTTCACTATGAGTGGTGATATGGGCTGCATCGTCAGCAAATAAAAGTTCTTTAAGTAGGGCAACATTTGTTTTTGTTTTTTGCTCTAAATCATGCTAAGCTGAACAGTGAACCATCTGATCGTGTGTGAATTTAAATTTCTCCTGGGCTGTTTTCGAAGATATAATTTAGAAGGACAGCAAAAAAGATGCCAAAAAATGTCGGGAGTGAGGACACATCTCTATTTTACTCCTCTGTTGACTTTAAAACTCCCATCAACATGGATTCAGGCATTCATGTTTTCATTAAAGGACATAATCAGCTTAAGTGATATAGGAGGCCATCATTTCTAACATCCTGTATAGTCCAGCTCTATTTACTTAGTCAAAGGTCTATGTAAGTACCACAAAGACAATATAGAGCAGCATATTTTGTTCTCAGCACTTTTCTTGTAGTTATATAAATCTGAAATCCATGTCAATGGTTGATCTCCCAGCTCTCAAACCGTATTGAGACTTGGCAAGCACATGCTCTGCAAATCTATGCAGGTGTTTTAGGACTATTCTCACAAAAGCCTTGCTTGCTGTACTAAGGAGAGAGATGCCGCAGCAGTTTTTGCAATCACCCCTATCTCCTTTGCTTTTGTTTAGTGTTATGATCTTAGCATTACTCATATCATGAGGTATTTTTCCAGCATTTTTGATTAACAGATTGTATAGATGGGGAAGTACTACATTTAAGTTTTCCTTTAGTATCTCTGTGGAAATGTTGTCATTTCCTGCAGCTTTGCAGCTTGAGAGGCCATTTATAGCATCAGCAAGTTTACTAGGATCAGCATCCATCACAGTTGCTTTAGGCTATTTAGGTATTGACTGGGCTAGAGGTGTGTTTGGTGGTCAGTCTTCATGGTATATGTTTGAGTAGTGTTCTACCCATCTTTCCATTTGTTGTCCCTTGATAGTAATAAGTTCTCCAAACTTGGATTTTAGGGGGGTTAATTTGGTTATTTTTGGTCCAAGTGCCTTTTTTGTATTGTCAAGGATGGTTTTTGAGTCACCCATGTCTGGGGCTTTCTGGATTTCAAAGCATAAATTGTTCCAGTACCATCTGAAGTTGTTGGTAGAAATTGTCTTTCTCTTTGCCTGATGCAGCCATCATTGGTGCATAGACACTAATGATGTTTATTAATTCACTCTTTGTATGCAGCTGAAGTATCAATGAACATTCAGACACTCATTTTGATGTGGTTATGGAGTTAATATGTTTGTTATGTAAAGTAAAGCCTACTTCATGGAAAAGTGGCTTTTCATGGCTTAAAACCTTGCAAAAACTTAATATATAAACATAAGACAGCAACAATTTAATATGCATAATATGATAGCAATAAATCAACTCACTTGATATTCTGGTTCTTTTTTTACATTTTCAGCTGGTATCAGACTTGAAATGTCCATGACGTTGGTAGTCTGAGAATTAATTTTAAGATGCCCCGTCAGTATCAGGAAGAGTACTGGATTAATGAAACTAACAAAGTTTAACAGGATTATCTATCTATTGACCTTTCAAGCCGTAGCTGGCCCATAGGGCGTAGACCAAGATACTCCCAATTCCTGCTGCTTTTGCCTCTCTCATCAATGTTCTTCTCAGTGTCTCTCAGGGTCTTCCTCTTTTTCTCTTACCAGTTGTTTCCCACATGGCTTGCTTTGCTATTTGGTTATTATCTCTTCTCATCACATGTCCAACATATGATCATCGTCTTTTCTTTATTACTGAAGATATTAGTGGTTGATTGGCGATTTATCTAATTTTCTCGTTTGTTTTGAATTCGTTCCACGCTATACCAAGTGTTTTCCTTAGACATTTATTTTTGAATGCGTTCAACTTTGTTTCTATCTCTCTTGTTGTTTTCCAGCCTTCACACGCTTACAGGAATATGCTTGCCAAAAATTATATATATTTATTTATTTACATAAAGATGAACAATTTGTGAAGTTCAAATTTTTCACAATATATAGAAAAATATTTCCAGAACACAGATAATTTGATGACACAATTTGATTTACTGATTCAAAATACAAATTCCTCTAAATTTGATATTTTTCTGTATTCCAAAAAATTAAACCCCCCCCCCCCCCCCCCCCCCTTATCCTTGTACCTTCCTTATACCAGCCCTACTTTGAATGTATAAAATTTTTAAAATGCACTCTGTGAGCTTCACAATCTTAGTATCAACATCCAACTACTCTGATCAATGTCCAACTACTGTGATCAATGTCCAACTACTCTGATCAATGTCCAACTTATCATGATACTGACCTTTGATGATGGATTTGGCGTCACCATAACTTACAGGATGGTTCTCTTGTGGTAATCCCCCCTCCCTCTTTAGCTAATTTGTCCAGCCATTTGATGTGTATTATTCTTCCAAGACATAGCATATTTAGTCTTTATTCATGATTTGAGTGTGTTGTCCAGGTTTCAGATTCATATAACAGTGTGCAGAGCACACAAGTCTGATAGATTATGGGTTTGGTCTTTAGTGTTAATTTCATGTTGTTCCAGGCCCTTTCTGTGAGTTTTCAGAAAGTCATAGCTGCCTTACCAATTTGTCTGTTTATTTCATCATCAAGAGATTGTGGATCCAAGATACATGAATTTCTGAACTGACTCAAGTGGATAATCTTTCAAAGTGATTAATACAGGTTTGATGTCTACTTGACATAGATGTACTGTTTTCTGAACTGACTTAAGTGGATAATCTTTCAAAGTGATTAATACAGGTTTGATGTCTACTTGACATAGATGTACTGTTTTCTGAACTGACTCAAGTGGATAATCTTTCAAGTGATTAATACAGGTTTGATGTCTACTTGACATAGATGTACTGTTTTCTGAACTGACTCAAGTGGATAATCTTTCAAAGTGATTAATACAGGTTTGATGTCTACTTGACATAGATGTTCTGTTTTCTGAACTGACTCAAGTGGATAATCTTTCAAAGTGATTAATACAGGTTTGATGTCTACTTGACATAGATGTTCTGTTTTCTGAACTGACTCAAGTGGATAATCTTTCAAAGTGATTAATACAGGTTTGATGTCTACTTGACATAGATGTACTGTTTTCTGAACTGACTCAAGTGGATAATCTTTCAAAGTGATTAATACAGGTTTAATGTCTACTTGACATAGATGTACTGTTTTCTGAATACTAATAAGACAGTGAGAAAAAGCTGCACACTTTGTTAAGGTTGTCAATCAGCGATTGTAGAGTGGCTTCACTATGAGTGGTGATATGGGCTGCATCGTCAGCAAATAAAAGTTCTTTAAGTAGGGCAACATTTGTTTTTGTTTTTTGCTCTAAATCATGCTAAGCTGAACAGTGAACCATCTGATCGTGTGTGAATTTAAATTTCTCCTGGGCTGTTTTCGAAGATATAATTAGAAGGGCAGCAAAAAAGATGCCAAAAAAGGTCGGGAGTGAGGACACATCTCTATTTTACTCCTCTGTTGACTCTAAAACTCCCATCAACATGGATTCAGGCATTCATGTTTTCATTAAAGGACATAATCAGCTTAAGTGATATAGGAGGCCATCATTTCTAACATCCTGTATAGTCCAGCTCTATTTACTTAGTCAAAGGTTTTTGTGAGTACCACAAAGACAATATAGTGTGGCATATTTTGTTCTCAGCACTTTTCTTGTAGTTATATAAATCTGAAATTCATGTCAATGGTTGATCTCCCAGCTCTCAAACCGTATTGAGACTTGGCAAGCACATGCTCTGCAAATCTATGCAGGTGTTTTAGGACTATTCTCACAAAAGCCTTGCTTGCTGTACTAAGGAGAGAGATGCCGCAGCAGTTTTTGCAATCACCCCTATCTCCTTTGCTTTTGTTTAGTGTTATGATCTTAGCATTACTCATATCATGAGGTATTTTTCCAGCTTTTTTGATTAACAGTTTGTATAGATGTGGAAGTACTACATTTAAGTTTTCCTTTAGTATCTCTGTGGGAATGTTGTCATTTCCTGCAGCTTTGCAGCTTGAGAGGCCATTTATAGCATCAGCAAGTTTACTAGGATCAGCATCCATCACAGTTGCTTTAGGCTATTTAGGTATTGACTGGGCTAGAGGTGTGTTTGGTGGTCAGTCTTCATGGTATATGTTTGAGTAGTATTCTACCCATCTTTCCATTTGTTGTCCCTTAATAGTAATAAGTTCTCCAAACTTGGATTTTAGGGGGGTTAATTTGGTTATTTTTGGTCCAAGTGCCTTTTTTGTATTGTCATGGATGGTTTTTGAGTCACCCAGGTCTGGGGCTTTCTGGATTTCAAAGCATAAATTGTTCCAGTACCATCTGAAGTTGGTAGAAATTGTCTTTCTCTTTGCCTGATGCAGCCATCATTGGTGCATAGACACTAATGATGTTTATTAATTCACTCTTTGTATGCAGCTGAAGTATCAATGAACATTCAGACACTCATTTTGATGTGGTTATGGAGTTAATATGTTTGTTATGTAAAGTAAAGCCTACTTCATGGAAAAGTGGCTTTTCATGGCTTAGACCTTGCAAAAACTTAATATATAAACATAAGACAGCAACAATTTAATATGCATAATATGATAGCAATAAATCAACTCACTTGATATTCTGGTTCTTTTTTTACATTTTCAGCTGGTATCAGACTTGAAATGTCCATGACGTTGGTAGTCTGAGAATTAATTTTAAGATGCCCCGTCAGTATCAGGAAGAGTACTGGATTAATGAAACTAACAAAGTTTAACAGGAATATCTATCTATTGACCTTTCAAGCCGTAGCTGGCCCATAGGGCGTAGACCAAGATACTCCCAATTCCTGCTGCTTTTGCCTCTCTCATCAATGTTCTTCTCAGTGTCTCTCAGGGTCTTCCTCTTTTTCTCTTACCAGTTGTTTCCCACATGATGGCTTGCTTTGCTATTTGGTTATTATCTCTTCTCATCACATGTCCAACATATGATCATCGTCTTTTCTTTATTACTGAAGATATTAGTGGTTGATTGGCGATTTATCTAATTTTCTCGTTTGTTTTGAATTCGTTCCACACTATACCAAGTGTTTTCCTTAGACATTTATTTTTGAATGCGTTCAACTTTGTTTCTATATCTGTTGTTGTTTTCCAGCCTTCACACGCATACAGGAATATGCTTGCCAAAAATTATATATATTTATTTGTTTATATAAAGATGAAAGATTTGTGAAATTGAAAATTTTTACAATAAATAAAAAAATAATTCCAGAACAGATAATTTGATGACACAATTTGATTTTCAAAATACAAATTCCTCTAAAGTTGAAATTTTTCTGTATTCCAAAAAATTAACCCCCCCCCCCCCCCCATCCTTTTCCATATACCTTCCTTATACCAGCTCTACTTTGAATGTATAAAATAAAAAAATGCTTTCTGTGAGCTTCACAATCTCAGTACCATCCAACTACTGTGATCAATGTCCAACTCCTCTGATTAATGTCCAACTTTTCTGATCAATATTCAAATATTGTGATCAATGTCCAACTTCTCTGATCAATGTCCAACTTCTCTTATCAATGACCAACTACTCTGATTAATGTCAAACTACTGTGATCAGTGTCCAACTACTCTGATCAATGTCCAACTACTCTGATTAATTTCCAACTACTCTGATTAGTGTACATCTACACTAATCAATGTCCAACTACTCTGATTAATGTCAAACTACTGTGTTCAGTGTCCAACTACTCTGATCAATGTCCAACTACTCTGATTAATTTCCAACTACTCTGATTAGTGTACATCTACACTAATCAATGTCCATCTACTCTGATTACAGTCCAACTCCTCTGATTAATGTCCGGCTACTGTGATCAATGTCCAACTACTCTGATTAATGTCCGGCTACTGTGATCAATGTCCAACTACTCTGATTAATGTTCGGCTACTGTGATCAATGTCCAACTACTCTGATTAATGTCCAACTACTCTGATTAATTTCCAACTACTCTGATTAGTGTACATCTACACTAATCAATGTCCATCTACTCTGATTACAGTCCAACTCCTCTGATTAATGTCCGGCTACTGTGATCAATGTCCAACTACTCTGATTAATGTCCGGCTACTGTGATCAATGTCCAACTACTCTGATTAATGTTCGGCTACTGTGATCAATGTCCAACTACTCTGATTAATGTCCAACTACTCTGATTAGTGTATATCTACACTGATTAATGTACAACTACTTTAATCAACATTCAACCACTCAGATTAATGTCCAACCACTCAGATTAATCTCAAGTTTCCTGCCTCTGATTTGTGGTGAGTAAAAATAATTAATAATTATAAATTACTATTACTCATTTTGGTATGTGGTTAGGGTTGACAAATGTCCTGGTTTTTTTAATGAAAAAATCAAAATCAACGCTTGGTCAACATTTCTCTTAGTTTCATGAAGTCATGATGTCAAATACAGAATTCTAGGGTTGTAGGTTTTTAATGTCTAACTTAAATGTTCTCCATCTGGCTGCCCCTGTAAAATTTGTGATTTCATTCTTTCTCTGTGGTTTGTCAGTTGTTAACTGTCAATTGTTAATTGTGGTTGTGAAGTTGTAATATGAGCTGTTTATTTAACATTATGTGTAAGACTGAGCAAGAAAGCAGGGTAATAATTCAGAAAGTACAAATAACCTAATTATTTATGTGATAAAATGAAAGCTTTCTTATTCAACTTTATAATAAATATTGTTAACGTTATTTGTACGAACATTATCTTGTGTAACATCTCTGGGTTCCCCCATATTTGCACGATATAATCAGGTTTCACCTATGAAAAAGCCCATTTTCTCAGTTTCGCCTCTAAAAAAAAACCCATTTGTCCTGGCTCAGAAGATTATGGTAGTAACACTATACTATAATAACTGACTTGCACGAAACAAACAGAAATGAATCATTTGAATGTCACTCTTTCACATTATTATAATAAATAATTATAAAAATATAATCATTAAATTACTGACTTCTGTGAATTTGACAATTTTGTTAAAGTCGTTAACTTAAAGAAGTTAATAATAATGCCAGTAATTGTTTTTACTACTTGCAATGAGTGAATAAGTGTATAGTGAATAGTGTATACAGTATAATACTCAGTATAGTGTAGTCATTTAGTGTATAGTATAGATTAGACTATATATAGTAGACTAGCTAGAGCTCTCAACATGAACATTGACTGAAGCTGCATCAGATACATTTTATCAATTGTATGGATTCCATCTGAAATCGAACACAAAGATTTCAATAAAATAAAACGTATTTCCTAATAGCAGGCAATATGCTTTATATTTGAGCAACAACAACACATTCTCTCTCTGAGACCATGAGATGTCTGCTAGAGGGCTGATCAAAGCCATCACTACCGGAAATGACGTCACATATTTAGTTACCAGTGTCATCAGATGACTCGTCTTCTTCTTGCTTACTTACGTTCTGGGTACAAATAATAATACATAAATATTATTATATGGGGAACTTCCGAGGCGATAATAGGGAATAATAGAACAAAGAAGTATGTGTTAGAACTCGGAAAAATTGACAGACAAACAACAATAGAAAAAAACGAAGAACAATATATGGTCCGAAGTGGGATCGAACCCGTACTCAGTGGCACCGCGCCTTGCCACGAGAAGCCGAACGCTTGGCACACTACCACGCAGCCAACTAAAAAATTGGCTATTGCAGTAGTGTCTTCCACGAAAGGCGATCTCAATGACTATAGCATAGGGTAACGATCACAGACCGGAAATAAATTGTATATTTGTACTTTCCTATTAATGCAAGTATCTCCCAGTAGGGCTGGGTTCGATCCCACTTCGGACCATATATTGTTCTTCGTTTTTTTCTATTGTTGTTTGTCTGTCAATTTTTCCGAGTGCTAACACATACTTCTTTGTTCTATTATTCTCTATTATCGCCTCGGAAGTTCCCCATATAATAATATTTATGTATTATTATTTGTACCCAGTATATAACCACTGGGAACTACTATTCGTGCTGTTTCGTCCAATAAATGTTTGTCTACAACACAAGTATTCAGCCCTACTGGGAGATACTTGCATTAATAGGAAAGTACAAATATACAATTTATTTCCGGTCTGTGATCGTTACCCTATGCTATAGTCATTGAGATCGCCTTTCGTGGAAGACACTACTGCAATAGCCAATTTTTTTAGTTGGCTGCGTGGCAGTGTACCAAGCGTTCGGCTTCTCGTGGCAAGGCGCGGTGCCACTGAGTACGGGTTCGATCCCACTTCGGACCATATATTGTTCTTCGTTTTTTTCTATTGTTGTTTGTCTGTCAATTTTTCCGAGTGCTAACACATACTTCTTTGTTCTATTATTCCTTACTTACGTTCGCCCGATGACTAAAGTATTCTAGAGTATTCGTAGACTGTAGAATTCCTCTTCGTCATCCGCCCTTAAAATGACGTTAAGTGGACGTGTCTGCGTTGTGTTGTGGTTTGCAGTATAACTGTTATATTTGCTCCTTTCGGCCCAACACATCCGACTTCAACACGATATTTGTGAGTACCGGGTTGTTTTCCCTCTTCGATCCCTGCTCGCTTGGCCAGACTAGACAGGTTAGTCTGTTACTGGAGGCACCACGGAGAATTGGAGCAGGGTCTGGATGGTTTTAGTTCACCGATCCTGGCGCAAGCCATCAGCTGTGGGTCGCTGACAACTTCCAGCTCTGGTGCTGGGAGGCGCGCCTCCGTCTCCAGCGTCTTCTTCTTATTCTTTCCTTCCTCATTGGCCTTTCAGCGTCGAGATGAGATATAATTTGCGGTCTGTTGCTCTTCTGTTCGCCTCTGCTGCTGTTATGTTTCCTAGTGCTTCTAATATTCCATCGACCCATCTTTTTTCGTGGTCGATACTTGGGTCTGGTGTTCTCACAACGTTTACTGAAGGCTCGTGTTGTATTTTGAACTTTCTGCCTTATCACGTGGCCAAACCATTTTATCTGTTGTTTCCTTATATATTCTATGGCGGGGGCTATTCCTAGCTTTTTTCTCAGTTCTTCATTTCTGATCTTATCTCTCAGACTGTTTCCTGTCATTCGTCTAACACATTTCATCTCATTAGAGGTTATTTTTCTGATTGTTCTTGCATCTAAGGACCAGGTCTGGCATTGGTAGCACAAAGTTGGGATGAAGATTGTATTGCATAGTGCTCGTTTTGCCTCCAGAGTTATTTCCTTGTTGGACAATAGTGGTGATAGCTGTCAATGATTTGACAAGCTTTGTTGCATCTTGATTCTATCTTTGCTGTTTGAGAATTATCGTTTGTCACTAAACTTCCTAGGTATTTGAATTCCTCTACTTACTTTAGTTGCCTGCCTTCTATAGTTAGGTTGATGTTCTGTTTCTTCTAACTGATATAACTTCGAAGTGGTCTGTGTAGCCTGCTGCTGTTCTGACCTTGCAGCTGATGTTGATGACTCGTAAATATATTTTTTCTCTATCAGTTTTTTTTTCTGAATCGCGGGAAAGTGTATTACCTTGGTAGTGCTCTTTGTTGATATCACTCATGGTTCTTTGTTCCGCTTCGGTTATCTTGCCTGCCCATCTCTTGGTAGGTCTTCCCCTTCTGTTGTTGCATCTATTTGCTTTTTGTGGAAAGCCGTTGTCTGATAACCGAGTTACATGTCCCAATCATTTAACTTATTGACTCTCTGGATGTAGCCCAGGAACGATGTAACTCCTACTTTAGATAGAGAACAAACTGTAAGCAAAGGCTACAAATGAACGACATATTGGTTACCACACACCTGGAGCCAAGTCAAGTTTAGATTTGCATTTACTTCACAACAGACCATTGCAGAGCTCATCTATTCAGCATTGAGTGCCGTCTCTGCATCGAAGGTTGGCTGCAATGGAGCGTCATTCCGCTCTGTCTCTTGCTTGATGGTGCAAGTTATCATAGACTGACTTGTCCATCTTTTGATACTACTCGTCCATGTAGTCTTGGTCTGCCTCTTTTACCTTGTATTTCCCATCCAAATCTGGCTTTAGTAGGCTGCTGTGTCTATTAACATGCCCAAAAAATCTTATTTGTTTTGTTTGAATTGTATTTAGTAGTTCTCTTTTTATTTTTAGTTGTTTTAAGGCTGCATCGATTGTTTTCTTTTCCTTCCATCCAATTCTAAATATTCATCTGTAAATCCATATTTCCAAGGCTTCAATTTTCTGGTCTTTTTGTTTTGTCTAATGTCCATGTTGCTGCACCATACAAGAATATTGAGAAGATATAACATTTTACTATTCTCATGAGCTACCTTTTGAAAAAGAAAAAAAAGAGAAGAAAAAAGTCGTGTCATTTTCACTCTGCACCCGATCCAGTAGTATCTAGGCATTACACCGCTAATTGTATACTACTACACCACTATCTCCCCTCCCCCATGTCCCACTATATATGAGATACTCCAATAAACAACACTGAAGATCATCGAATGTAGATTGTTGATTCGTGGAAAATCTACAACTTGCCACAGTTCAATTCTGTGGGCAGCATAAACTCCAGATGAGAAATAAAGTACAACCATTACCCCCAACCCGAGAGTACGGTGTGCGATGTCAAAGGTCAATTCTGTGGGCAGCATAAACTCCAGATTAGAAATAAAGTACAACCATTACCCCCACCCCGAGAGTACGGTGTGCGATGTCAAAGCAGTTAAGCAGCAGCCTCAAACGGATTGAGAAGAAAAAAACACACACAGAAGACCTTTGCTCGGGTACTCGACAAGCTTCAAGAGAACACATAAAGGGGAGGCGCCTTACACATGTCATTTATGTGTTGCAGGCTTTAATGGTTTTTATGTTATAAAAATACACAAAAGAACACATACAGGGGAGAAACCTTACACATTTAATTTGTGTGCTAATTTTACACATCATGGAACTCTAAAGAAACAGAAGAGAGCACATACAGTGGAGATGCCTTTACACATCTGAAGTATGCGATGCATATTTGACTAATGTTTCTAATCTACACAAACAAAACGAGATCATATACAAGTGTGAAGACTTACGTATGTGGTAAATGCATTGCATGTTTTGCTCATAGAGGACATCTCACAAGACACATGTGAAAACATACAGGAGAATAGCCTTATACATGTAACTTCTACTTCTTCTTCTACCTTTTTAGCTCCCTGTGGAGCATAGGTCTTCAATAAACACTTTCCAAGTCGTTCTGTTTTTTTGCAATTCTTTTAAGATCATTCCATGTCTTCCCCATCATCTTTATCTCTGCTTCTATCTGTCTTCTTCAAGAATTCCTTGGTCTTCCTCTTTATCTTTTCCCCTTGGGATTCCAAAAAGGGCCTGTTGTGTAATACTCTCAGTTGGCTTCCGCAGTGTGTGCCCTATCCAGCGCCATCGTCTTCGCTGTATTTCTTTATCCAATGCTATTTGACTGGTACATTTCCATAATTCTATGTTAGTGATTTTGTCCTGCCATTTCCATCCTTTTATTCTGCGTAAACATCCATTATTGAAAGTCTGTATCTTCATGATATAATGTGTTTGCTGCTTTTTTTTATATATATTTCACAGACCTAGTAACACAAGAGAACATATACAGGAGAGAATCCTCGTAAAAGCTTATTGGAGTAAAATGATCAGGATTATAGTCGAGGGAACAGATTGAGTTATAGAGTTATTTGTGGGTCATCATCATTGCACTTCGAACATGTCCATAGGTGCTCAGATCCCCTCTTCAGCAAGTCTCGCAGTGTCCAGCGACTGACAACTCCAGTTCTGTGTTGGTTGATATGTCTTCTTACACGCCCACTAAGTTTCTCTTTTCTGGTTGTGCCCATCTTAACGTCCATCTCTTTCATCCGAATGAGTTACGTGAACTCATGGTTGTCAAAGCCCTGTGCCCTTCCCACATCTTGGAGGGCATTGATGATGTCCCTCCGATCCATTGAATGTCCGTCCGCAACAATAGCGCAGCTGGCCAACCTGTCCGCTCTTTCATTTCCCCGTACTCCTGCATGTATGAGGGAAACTATTTTCAAGTTGAAAGAAACTAACAGCCTTGAACAAAGATTGACAGGCAGAAATGAGAGCAACAGACTCAAGTTGTACATTGAAAAGTAATTCAAGGATACAAGGGTTATATGATGAATTGTTAAAATAGGATAGGTCAAGATCTTTAGCACTGGGAAGTGGGGGATTAGTCAACAGAAAAGATAATAAAGTAGAGAAAAGTTAGATGAGTTTTCCTTTTAATATCTGTGTCCTGACATGAAAGGGTGTGTCTGGAGAGAGGATGAGACAGAGAGAGAGAGAGAGAGAGAGAGAGAGAGAGAGAAGTGAGAGAGTGAGAGAAAGAGCTTTCCAGGACAAGAAAACATTCACAGTAATAAGTTTAATATGTGCTGGGCAGATTATAGACAATGTATAGAGTTAAGATTTGATGTAAGAGTTGCTCTGATGTCAGTGAGCTTTGACAGTCAATCAAGTGATATTCTTCTGTTTCATGTTGATGTTAACAGAGTTGACATGCTGGAGTTTTGTTTCGTGGTATTCTATTGTTGTGGTCGATCAGTGGTACATGACGGGTTCTCAGTCTGAAGATGGTGGTTTTCTCTCTTCTATCTAGGTTGTTAATGTTGTCATGGGTGTTTGGCCTTGACATGATTTTTTTTTCTTTGGGCGTGCGTTCGTAGCTTTCAACTCTAGCGAATTCCCTAGAGACTGGGAACTGAAGTTTGCATGTTGATCTGTTTTTTTTTTCCCTGGCAACCGTGTGTATAGTTGGGACAGGAAAGATTTCTTCGACTTCGGAGTTTTTTCTTTTTTCTGCTGATGAGTAATTGAGCCAGGCCTCGCTGCTGAGACGATGGGTAGTTGCCGCAGAGAGAAATCACAAAATAAAAACCACAACTGATCCAGCCGGGATTTGAACTCACAACTTCTCTGTCTCAAGACCGGAGTCTTGTCTCGAGACCAACCAGTCCCCCTGACATGTATTTATAAAGATCTCTTCCTGTTTTTCCCATGGCCCATCCATTCAGCCAATCTTCTCTACTGTTAGAGTTTATGATTTGTTAGGCTGTGTTTAATGAGATGTCAGTGTTTAGTTGTGTCTGGGTCTTCACTTAACTAATGTATATGCTTTCTCATTTCCAAGTGTGCTGAAGTGTCCTGGGATCAATTGCATCACTAGCATTATGTCATGTATGTTGAAGTTATCTGTGGTCTATGGTGAGCTGTGCGAGTTCTGGTTTGTTTTTGTTACCTCCTAGCGCTTGCAGAGCTGATTTGGAATCAGTAAATGTAACAGAAATGTGTGATCCATACTCCTATATGCAGCAGAAACGTGGAGAATAAACCATAAGATAGAAAGTCGACTAAGAGAATGTGAAGGTCGCTGTCTGATGAAGATTCTAAACATTCATTGACATGTTACGAACAAAGAAGTAGCCAGAAGATCAGACAATAACATTAATGTGGTTATGCCACGTTCTACGAATAAAACGATCCAGGCATCCATACAACATAGCGAAGGGGTAGCTATAATGCTATCAAAGAATGCACAGAAGACACTAATAGAATGGGAGGCAGTGGGACCAAGACTGGTGAGAGCAACATTTAGAACAACCAAAAACAAAATAAAATTACACATTATACAATGCTATGCACCAACCAACGATAAAGATGACTCAGTTAAAGATGATTTTTATAAACAGCTACAATGCCAGATGGATGCAAGACGAGCCAAGGATATTATAATCTTGATGGGAGACCTAAATGCTAAGGTAGGATCAGACAACAGAGGCTTCGAAGAGATTATGGGAAAACATGGACTTGGAGATATAAACGAGAATGGAGAGATATTTGTGAATTTCTGCGCCCTTAATCAAATGAGCCTAGGAGGAACAATATTCCAACATAAAAGAATACACAAAGCTACATGGGTGTCACCAGATCATAGAACGGAAAACCAAATTGATCACATATGTATTAATAATAAGTTTAAGTCATCCTTACAGGATGTAAAAGTATATAGAGGGGCAGATATAGCTTCTGATCATCATCTTCTGTTAGCCAAACTTAAAATTAAATTAAAAAGGTATACTACAACGAATAAGGGCAGAAAGTATTTCAATGTAGGGTTTCTTAAAGAACAAGGAATTAAAGATAAATTCGCAGTCACAATATCAAACAAATACCAAGTCCTCCAACAACTAGAAAATACAATAAATATAGAAGATCATTGGAAACAGGTAAAAAATATATGGAAAGAGACATGCGAAGAAACACTGGGGAAAAGAGAACGCCAGAATAAGGCATGGATGACAGCAGAGACACTGGATAAAATTAAAGAAAGAAAGAACAAGAAAGCAGACATAAATAAAAGCAAAACAAGAAGTAATAAAGCCAAGACACAGGAAGCTTACACAGAGGTGAACAAAGAAGTGAGAAGATGCATTAAAAGGGATAAGAGGAAATATATAGATGAATTAGCTAAAGAGGCAGAAGAAGCAGCAAATAAAGGGAATATGAAAGAACTGTACAACAGCACAAAGAAATTAGGTGGAAAATACAAACAGATCAACGCCTTTATCAAAGATAAGAAAGGAAATCTGCTTAGTAATATAAGGGAACAAATGGAGAGATGGAAGGAGCACTTTGAAGAACTTTTGAACAGACCCGGCTCAAATAATCCTCCAGATATACTACCAGCAGAAGTAGAATTACACGTTAACTGCGGAAAACCAAGCAAAGAAGAAATAATGAAAGCCATCAAACTATTAAAAGATGGTAAAGCCACAGGACCAGATGAAATTCCTTCGGAAGCCATCAAAGCAGATATTATCACCTCTACCAAGATGTTACATAATCTATTGGATAAAATTTGGGAGAGGGAAGAAATACCTAAAGACTGGAGAGAAGGTTATATGATCAAACTACCAAAGAAAGGAAGTTTACAGGAGTGCACAAATTATAGGGGAATTATGCTACTATCAGTGCCAGGAAAAATATTAGGCAGAATCATTCTGGAGAGACTAAAAGAGGCTATAGAGAAACACTTGAGAGATGAACAAGCAGGTTTTAGGAAGAACAGATCATGTGCTGATCAAATAACTACTCTACGTATAATAGTTGAACAAAGTTTAGAACTAAAATCCCCACTTTATATTGGATTCATAGATTACGAAAAGGCATTTGATAGTTTAGACAGAAGAATGCTTTGGAAGTTGCTGAGTCATTATGGAATCCCCATAAAGTTTATTAACCTGATAAAAACAATGTATGAAGGAACAAAATTAGTGTGGTGCATGAAGGACAGCTTACAGAAGCATTTGAAATAAGAACAGGAGTAAGGCAAGGATGCCTTCTGTCTCCATTTCTCTTTCTACTGGCCATAGATTGGATTATGAAAATAACTCAAAACAACAGAAATGGGATCCAGTGGTCACTGACCAAACAACTTGATGATTTAGACTTTGCTGATGACATAGCTCTCCTATCACACAGCCACCAACAGATGCAAGATAAAATGAGTATATTAGATGAGAGATCACAACAGCTAGGACTAAAGATTAATAGAGATAAGACCAACATTATGAGAATTAATGCAGTTGGCAATAACCAAATAAAACTAGGAGAAATACCTCTACTAGACGTACAATCTTATATATATCTGGGCAGTAATATAGATAAAGAGGGAGGAACAGAAAACGATACCAAAATAAGGATATCAAAAGCAAGAGGAGCTTTCATTGCACTGGGAAACATATGGAAATCCAAAGAAATTAGGCTAAATACAAAAATACAAATTTTCAACTCCAATGTTAAGTCGGTTCTATTATATGGCTGTGAAACATGGAGAATAACAAAATTGACAATCACGAAGGTACAGACTTTCATTAATGGATGCTTGCGCAGAATAAAGAGATGGAAATGGCAGGACAAAGTCACTAACGTGGAATTATGGAAATGTACCGGTCAAATACCAGTGGATAAAGAAATACAGCGAAGACGATGGCGATGGATAGGACACACACTACGGAAGCCAACTGAGAGTATTACACAACAGGCCCTTTTTGGAATCCCCAGGGGAAAAGACAAAGAGGAAGACCAAGGAATTCTTGGAGAAGACAGATTGAAGCAGAGATGAAGATGATGGGGAAGACATGGAATGATCTTAAAAGAATTGCAAAAAACAGAACGACTTGGAAAGTGTTTGTTGAAGACCTATGCTCCACCGGGAGCTAAAAGGTAGAAGAAGAACAAAAAAGTAGTTATGTCACGTTCTACGAATAAAACGAACCAGGCATCCATCTCTAGAACAATAAGAAAGATAACGACCACCGAAATGAAATGTGTCAGAAGAATGACAGGAAACAGCTTAAGGGACAGAGTAAGAAACACTGACCTGAGGAAGAAACTCGAAATTGAACCACCCATCGAATACATAAAGAAACAGCAGATAAATTGGTTCGGTCACAAAACAAGACAAAAAGAACTAACAATGACTCAAAGAGCCATAAACAAAACGCTACGAAAACGCCAGATTAAGAGGAAGACCGAAAAAGAGATGGATAAATGGTACACTAAAGTCACTAGGAGGGATAACATCAGAAGAGGCCAATAGAAGAGCAAAAAATCACAGATTGTATCTTCCCTCAACGCCAACGGCAATGGAGGAAGGATAGAAGAAGAGGGAAGAGGCATCCATACATAGCATTTACATGGGGCACCGCCTGGCAAACGAAGAAGCAGACCATCGGGGACACAGCAGCGAACCAGGCATCCATACATAACATTTACATGGGGCACCGCCTGGCAAACTAAGAAACAGACCATCGGGGACACAGCAACGAACCAGGCATCCATACATAGCATTTACATGGGGCACCGCCTGGCAAACTAAGAAACAGACCATCGGGGACACAGCAACGAACCAGGCATCCATACATAACATTTACATGGGGCACCGCCTGGCAAACTAAGAAACAGACCATCGGGGACACAGCAACGAACCAGGCATGATGAAATGAAAGAAGGTGACAGGTCCTGGAGAGAGTTGTCCATGCTTGCTCCAGATCGGATTGGGTGGATATCTTTTGTGAGTACCAGATGCTCTGACCGGAGCTCAGAGGATTAAGAAGAATCTTCGATGGTATGTGCACAGGACTTGGATAACCATGAGTCCATGTCACTCCTTCGGATGAAGATTGGAGTTAAAATTGGGCACAGTCTGATACAACAGACTCATGAGAAGTTGTACCACATACTTCTGGCCTGTCGCAGAGTGCTGGATATATATATATATATATATATATATATATATATATATATATATATATATGTATCCTAAATATCTAAATTGATAAAAGAGAGAGAGAGAGAGAGAGAGAGAGAGAGAGAGAGAGAGAGAGAGAGAGAAGAGAGAGAAGTTTTTACCTAGAAGACTCGTGTATGGTGGGAAGTTGTTAAGCTCTCAAAGAGGGTGAGTTTATAATTGAGTAGATCGGTTAACGGGTAATCTATTTATTAATGGACTCTGTGTTTCTCGCTAGATTTGACAGGGCTAATAGGCGCAGGTTATTTTTCCCGCTCGAGATATAGCCACGCTCAATGAACCGTAAATGTAATGCCACAAAACGTACTAGATATATTTTGTAAATATACAGTTATAATATGTTATACATTTATTATATCCTTACGAACTTAAAGTGATCTATAATTACGATAAGTAGGGCCATATTGAGAGAAATATTATGAGTACTGGATGCAACGGCGAGTTCGGGGTTCAATATTCTCACAGCCTCGCGTGCACAGATAGCGGGTAGATACTTTACATACATGAGAGTTGAGAGTAATGATCGGTGTCATTTTGCTGCTTCGCTATGTTGAATGTGCTGGAAACATCACTTAACTTTAAGATGTGCTGGAAACATCACTTAGCTTTAAGATGTGCTGGAAACATCACTTAGCTTTAAGATGTGCTGGAAACATCACTTAGCTTTAAGATGTGCTGGAAATATCACTTAGCTTTAAGATGTGCTGGAAACATCACTTAGCTTTAAGGAATACTAAGGTCAAGATGGCCACAATTAGGTCGATGACAGGTAATTGGTTCACCTCCTATTAAAAGAGTACAAGACATAGGAGGAAAAACAGGGAAACGCGACATGACCGGATCTACTAAATACGGAATCTAATCTACTATCATATACAAAGTGAGGGTCATGTTAATGCATACTCACTATCTCTTTATATACCTGGCAATCAAACCGAATGGTAGCCTAAGGGTAATTATTATCTCTCTCTCCTTCTCTCGTTATCTCAAGCTTCTGGCTCGATCACTTTTCTTACCCATCCGCCTTCATATTCTCTCATATAAGAAGTCCCCTCTCTTTTCTCTCTCTCTCATTCTATCTCATGCTTTAGGTTTGATCACTGTTTGCACCCACCCACTTACCATTTTACTCTCTCTTTTTGACCATATCCTCTATTTTACTATCCTTTTTCATTCATTGAATTTTCACTCCACTAATCTCTTCTCTCTCTACCTCCCTCTCTCTGTGGGTTCGATCACACACCTCACCTAACTGTACCCTGTGTATCTCTCTCTACTTCTCTACCCCCTCTCTCTTTATCTCTCTCGCTATAAATCTAATTATTTATCTTAGTTGAGTTTTATCTCCATCGGTTTTATTTATATTATAAATATTTCTTTTGGTTTACTCGTTCTAATTTTCGGTTCTAGTGGGCGGTAACTCTTATTTACACCTCATATAATGACACCCCCTCTCTTTTGAATCTCTTCCTTGTCTTTCCCTCATCAGGATCTATCTCTCACACTGTCTTCTGGTGCGTCTTTCACTGAATCTATCTGACTCGCATGTTGCTGACATCTCCATTTTTTCCTCCTCCCTCTCATCATATTTTCCATATCTCTCTTACAACATTGAATTGTTTCTCTTTGTCCCCGTCTCTCTTCCTCTCTCTATCTGTCTGTTCTTTCCTTTAATTCTAGTACAAGGACCCAGTAACACTGAAACTCACCTAAAGTCAACACCACCCAGTATTTCCATACACGTTCGTTACATTACTATAAAATGTTTATCGATAATACCTCACCATAACCAAAACTCCAGATAAGTAGGGTAGTTATGGGTGAGATCTGAGCTGTCTGGCTTATTACGCATGAACATGGTCAAAGGAGAGATTTTGTTTTCATTCGTCTAACACATTTCATCTCAGGAGAAGTTATTTTTCTTATTGTTCTTGCATCTAGGGTCCAGGACTGGCATTGGTAGCACACTAATTGTATTGTGGAGTGCTCGTTTTGCGTCTAGAGTTATTTCCTTGTTGGACAAAAGTGGTGATAGATGTCTAATGATTTCACAAGCTTTGTTGTATTTTGAGACTATCTCTGTTGTTTGTGAATTATTGTTTGTCACTAAAGTTCCTAGGTATTTAAATTTCTCTAATTGTTTTGGTTATCTGCAGTCTGTAGTTATGTTGATGTCCTTTTTCTCTTTTGCGATATTCATAACTTCTGTTTTTTCTTTATGTCATATTGTATTTTGTTCCAGTTCTGCTGTGTATATTTAAGTGTTCTTGTAGATATTTTCCCATGTATTTGTGTTGATTGTTTACAAATAGAATCTCGTTGATCTCATCTGTCTCTGATGGGTTGGCTAAATTGCATATATAGCTCATGTATGTAATAAACAGTAGGGGAGATAGTACGCACTCTTCTCTTACACCTGATCTAACGTCGAAGTAGTCTGTGTAGCCTACTGCTGTTCTGGCTATGCAGCTGCTTTTGATGTAGAGACTTTCAGTTAGGTTGGTTAGATGTTGGTCTACTCTGTACGTCGTTAGTATCTCCCACAGCTGTACTTTGTTTACTTGGTTGAATGCTTTTTCCTGGTCAATGAAAGCTATGTACACATTTTGATTGTTTCTGTTATCTTTTCTGCTAGCTGCTTTAAGGTGCATCATCAGTACATCCTCTGTATTTTTCAGAACACCATTTGAGATCCGCTTAATGTGGTTCTATTATTGGTCAAAAGGACATTAACAAAGTGTCAATATGTTGTAGTTTACAGCAAGCTGTGATAATTGTCCCTCTCATCCAAACAAATTAGAGTACTATCTTTATGTACTGGAGTGCCTATTATCATCAATCATTACTTGCTTGGTCAGACTGATTAGTCAGTTATCATAACCAACAGAGGGAGGTAGAGAAGTATCTTGAGCAATTTGAGTTCTCTGTTCTTGATGCCAGCAACCATCTATAAGCTGTTAACACATTCAGCCATGAAGTTGGGCATTTAGGGTTTGAGGGCAACACAAAAAAAAAACAACAACAAACAAAGGGAGAATGGAGAAATGGTTGAAGCAGATAAAAAGTTAGGGACAATTGTATAAACATTAGGGAAGTGGGGGAATATAGAAATAGTAGCAGACAGATAAAAAGTTAGGGACAATTGTACACACATAGGGGAAGTGTGGGGAATGTAGAAACAGTAGCAGACAGATAAAAAGTTAGGGACAATTGTATAAACATTAGGGAAGTGGGGGAATATAGAAATAGTAGCAGACAGATAAAAAGTTAGGGACAATTGTACAGACATAAGGGGAAGTGTGGGGAATGTAGAAACAGTAGCAGACAGATAAAAAGTTAGGGACAATTGTACAGACATAGGGGAGGGGAGGGGAATATAGAAATAGTAGCAGACAGATAAAAAGTTAGGGACAATTGTACAGACATTAGGGGAGTGGGGGAATATAGAAATAGTAGCAGACAGATAAAAAGTTAGGCACAAATTGTACAAACATTAGGGGAGTGGGGGAATGTAGAAACAGTAGCAGACAGATAAAAAGTTAGGCACAAATTGTACAAACATTAGGGGAGTGGGGGAATGTAGAAACAGTAGCAGACAGATAAAAAGTTAGGGACAATTGTACAGACATAGAGGGAGGGAATATAGAAATAATAGCTGACTGTTAAAAAAATATACAATTAGGGACAGAGTAATAGTGGTTGATATATATATATATATAAAACTCTGGGGGACAACTATAGAAAGTTTAGAGGGAGAGAAAGTGGCAGACATATAAATAGACATACAGAATTAGTGGACACAAGGTCACAAATAAAACAATTGAAAAGTTAACACAATAAAGAATGAAAGAAATGACAAAAACACAGAATAACTGTCACAAAGAGACAATTTAATGTTACTTGCTCTACATCCATTCCATCTGTTATTTTAAATTGTGTAAATTGTAAAACAAAACAAAACAAATAACAGCAGGGTTGAAACCAAAAATAGCAAAATGTTACTTCTCAATATTCCTGTAGGTGCAGAAACATGGACATTAGACAAGAAAACAGAAAAGAAAATTGAAGCCTTTGAAATGTGGATTTACAGAAGAATAGGCAGAATTGGATGGAAAGAAAAGAAAGCAAAGGATGAAGTTTTAAACCAACTGAAAAAAAACAACAGAACCACTAAATACAATTAACACAAGACAATTGAAATTTCTGGGACACGTTAAAAGACACAACAGCCTACTAAAAGTAATATTGGAAGGGAAAATACAAGGTAAAAGAGGCAGAGGCAGACCAAGACTAACATGGACGAGTAACAACAAAAATGGACAAGTCAATCTATGACAACCTGCACCATCAGAGCAAGAAATAGAGTGGAATGGTGATCCATGGTAGCCAACCTTCGTTGCGGAGATGGCACTCGATGATGATGATGAAATTGTAGGGAGAACAATAATGAAGAATCAAGTGCCATCAAAGGACAATAAATAATATCACACAAAATTCCCACCACTGATGACTGGATTTGAACCTGGAATGTTCTTGTCTAGATGCCAACATCTCACCTCTAGATCACACAGACTCTTTATCTATCAATATATTATGCCTTTCATTGTAACAAAGAAGTGGATGAGTAAGACTTCAGTAAGCAGCACATGATAAGTTGAAAGTCATCACAACTATCTTCTATCAACTATCATTTCTCAGTCATATTTTATTTCCATTTTCAGAGGAACTTCGATCAAAAAGTTTTTTCTTTTTTAATGAAACTAGTCTCCTATAGCATCTTCCTATGATTACACACACCTTTGATATCCCAACACAACATACAATTAAGGAATTTATTTACTATTTCTACTTTTGTAGTTTTCAAAAAAAACTCCAAAAAAGCAACCACTTCACTACACACTATCTGCTAGGACATTCTTCCCAATACATGCTATTTTATGAATGTCAAAACTTACACCTACATGTGTTTTATTGTCAGTTATATTGTCTTCACTTTCCATTAAATCTGCACTACATAAAAGACATGAGTCAGACTTGTCCTCTGTTTTTTCAAGTGTGCTTTTATTTATATATTGATTAAAACCATCATCACGTAAATCAAACTTGTATGGTTTCACATTTGTATCTTGCTCTTTGTCACATGTTTCTATATCTTCATTCATACAATGAGTGTCATCTTCACATCAAAGGTTGTCTATCATGTGACAACATCACTGACAAGTATGTAAATGAAATAACACAACAAATTTGATCCAAACCTAAGTCAATAATAGTTTATAAAATATGTAATTATAGTCTAAGTTTATCACACCCAACACATTGTACGACATCTATCTGTCATTTTTCATTTGCCTGAAGTATTGTTTTATCTGTAATGTCCTTTATTGTATAAATGTTACTATTTTTTGTAGTTCTTGTAGAGACCCATCTAGTTTTGCATATACCGTGGTATCTATAGGCCAAAAGTGTTTTTCTCAATGTATTACATTCAATAAAGCCATGAAGTATGTGTTCTTGGATGATAGTCCAAATATACATGTGGTGAGATGCCTATCTAAAATATTGTGTACTTGTAGCTATGGATCCAATTGTGTCTTTGTTCAAAGCAATCATAGTTTCTTTCTACTTGACAATCTTTCCCCTGAATCTTAACCAAGATCATTTTACTCCACTCTATAACACTCTAATCATTTGTGAGGATTCTCTCCTCCTTGTGTTCTGTTGTATCATTAATTCTGTAATTTCCACAACACATGTGTAAGGAATTCTCTCCTGAACATGTTTTCTCATGTTAATACATCTGCACTCAAAGCAAAACAAGCAGCAAACACATCACATATAGTGTGTAGTGAAGTGGTTGCTTTTTGGAGTGTTTTTTTTAATGAAAACTACAAAAGTAGAGATAGTAAACAAATCCCTTAATTGTATGTTGTGTTGTATTTTCAATGGTTTGTGTTATTATTAACTACAGAGTTAAGTTTGATCACAGTCTGTGTTTTATGGACTCTGTCAACCATGTGATAACAAAATCCCACAAGGGACTAGCCACCTTGAAGGTCATGGAAGCTGCCAACATCGAGCAGAGGCTACTTACCCTTCTGTTCCAGGGACTAGCCCTCATACCAATCGAGTGTTCCCTGGCAGTTCTTACAGTCAGTAAGATGCAAATTGACAAGCTGGAGAAACTACAGAATTAAGCTATGCACATTATCTTGGGGTGTATGAGGGACACTCCCTATGTAGCAATGAGGTATCTACTCGACTTTCCAACCATGGATGACAGGATCAAGATCTGGAGGACACGTGTATACCTGAAGATAATTGCATATAAGGAGTATCCATTACATCATGAGCTCAATACTGGGAAGGATGTCAGAGTAAAAAGAGGATAATCATGGGAGGGCTGAGCAGAAGATGTCATCAAACAGGTCTGTAAAAAAAAAGTAAAGTGCCCCATCACGCCAAGTGGTGTATAGGGAATATGGTGTTAGTGACCATAAATATTACAGACCTTCAGCACATGATTTTTGGGGTAATTTGGTCGGTATTATGCCCATACCACTTTACTTTCCCAGAAAAAAATCTAGTACCCATTTAAGGCTGGGTGAACCTGGAAGCCATTGATTGGGATCAAACCATAACTCTTGTCCTTTGTAGTCCAGTTCACTAACCACTGAGCTATTGCGGCTTCCCAAACAGGTCTGTGAGCTTACCAATATCAACGCTGGTGAGGAGTGGATACCAGTGCTTACATTATTCAGGGGGACATTCTCGTGTATTGAGTTACTCAACAGGAAATGTATGGAACAGGACTTAGTCATGGTCAATACGGAGATCAGTGTTCTCATCTGGGATAAAGATGCAGTCATCTATATAGACGGATCTGTAATATGACACCAAAGGATTGCACGGGCATTTATAGCACGCTCGGAAGGCATAACAGTCAATAAGACAGTGGTGCATACGTTATGACCATGATTAGCATGACGATGGAGGTGATGGCAGTGACCAGGGTATTCATCTGTTTAGAGTCACAAGACTACACCCACGCCTGAAAATGAGTGATTCGATGAGCATGATAAGAAAATCGGGGAAATGAAAGAAGGGGCAGGTTGGCTAGACATGATTAATGCCCTCCGGTAAGTGGGAAGGACATAGGACTTCGACAACCATGTGTCCACGTCACTCATTCGGATGACAGAGATGGGAGTTAGGATGGGCACAGCCAGAAACAACAAACTTAGTGGACATGTAAGAAGACTAATCAACCAACACCGAACTGGAGTCGTCAGTCCCTGGACACTTCAAGACTTGCGAGGGAGGGGATCTGAGCACCTATGGACATGTTCAGAGTGCAATGATGATGACCCGTTAATAACTCAATAACAATAACATCACGTTTAAGGCTACTCTCCTATATGTGTTCTCATGTATCTTTTCAGATGTCCTCTATAAGCAAAATATGTAACTCATTTATCACATTGTAAGTCTTCACATCTGAAAGTGCTCTCTTTTGATCATGTAGATTAGAAGCATTAATAAAACATGCAGTACAAACTTCACATGTGTACAAGGCATGTCACTTTTGTTTCTTTGATTTCCAAGATGAGAAAAATTTGCAACACACAAATCACACGTTTAAGGTTTCTCACCAGTATGTGTTCTCTTGTGCAGTTTTAGATGCTGAAGGTGAGCAAAACCTACACCACACACATCAAAGGTGTAAGGTATCTCCCATGTTTGTTCTCTTGTGTTTCTTTTAAGAGTTCCAAGTTCAGCAAAGCAGCACCACAAACTTCACATTTATAAGGGTTCCTCCCTGTATGAGTTACCATGTGTGTTTTTAGAGAAACAAGATAAGATATGCACTACATAGAACACATGTTTAAGGTTCCTCAAATGTATGAGTTCTCTTGTGTATTTTTAGATTTTGAAGATCAGAAAAACCTGTACCACACACTTCACATGTGTAAGGTTTCTCTCCTGTATACCATGTGTGTTTTTAAAGAAACAGGATGAGCAAAATATGCATTACACAGAACACATGTGTAAGGTTTCTCCCCTGTGTGTGTTCTCTTATGTTTTTTTAGAGCATAAGAATTATTAAAACATGCACTACACAAATCACATTTGCAAGGCGTTTCCCCTGTATGTGTTCTCTTGTGATTTTTTAGCATGTCACGTTGATTAAAACCTGCAGCACACAAATCACATGTATAAGGCTTCTCCCCTGTATGTGTTCTCTTGTGATTTTTTAGCATGTCACGATTAAAACCTGCACCACACATATGACATGTATAAGGCTTCTCTCATGTATGAGGTCTCGTGTATTTTTAGATTTTGAATATGAGAAAACTTGTACCGCACACATCACATGTGTAAGGCTTCCCCCTTCTATGTGTTCCCTTATGATTTTTTAGATTTTGAAGAAGAGAAAAACGTATACCACACACATCACATGTATAAGACTTTTCCCCTGATATGAGTTCTCTTATGCCTTTTTAGAGCATAAGCATTCTTAAAGCTTGCACCACATACATCACATGTGTAAGGTATCTCTCCAGTATGAGTTACCATGTGTGTTTTTATAGAAACAAGATGAGCAAAATATGCATTACACAGAACACATGCATAAGGTTTCTCTCCTGTATGTATTCTCTTATGTATTTTTAGAGCAGAAGAATTATTAAAGCATGCATCACACACAACACATGTGTAAGGCTTCTCTCCTGTATGAGTTCTCTTGTGTCTTTTTAGATGTTGAAGTTGCGAAAAACCTGCACCACACATATCACATGTGTAAGGCTTCTCCCCTGTATGAGTTCTCTTGTGTGTTTTTAGATGTTGAAGATGAGAAAAACTTGCACCACATACATCACATGTGTAAGGCTTCTCCCCTGTATGAGTTCTCTTGTGTGTTTTTAGATGTTGAAGATGAGAAAATCTTATCCCACACACATCACATGTGTAAGGCTTCTCCCCTGTATGAGTTCTCTTGTGTGTTATTAGATTTTGAAGATGAGAAAAACTTGCACCACATACATCACATGTGTAATGTTTCTCCCCTGTATGAGTTCTCTTGTGTGTGTTTAGATTTTGAAGATGAGAAAATCTTGTACCACATACATCACAAGTGTAAGGCTTCTCCCCTGTATGTGTTCTCTTGTGAGATTTTAGTTGCTGAGGTTGGGTAAAACATGCACCACAAACATCACATTTGTAAGGCTTCTCCCCTGTATGAGTTCTCTTGTGTGTTTTTAGACTTTGAAGATGAGAAAATCTTGTACCACATACATCACATTTGTAAGGCTTCTCCCCTGTATGTGTTCTCCTGTGTGATTTTAGATTTTCAAGTTGAGCAAAACCTGCACCACAAACATCACATATGTAAGGCTTCTCCCCTGTATGTGTTCTCTTGTGTGCTTTTAGATGTTCAAGTCGAGCAAAACCTACACCACAAACATCACATTTGTAAGGCTTCTCCCCTGTATGTGTTATCTTGTGTGCTTTTACATGTCCAAGTCGAGCAAAACCTGCACCACAAACATCACATTTGTGAAGCTTCTCTCTAGTTTGTGAATTTCTATGTGCTGTTTTAATAGATCTGGCTCCATCATCACTATGATTATCACAAACAAGTGATTGAAACAACTTTTCATTTCCTGACATTTGATTAGGCTTATTTTCAGTTTCCTGAAATTGGGGGCTAGAATCTTGACTGCTGTTCTCATCTTGACTTACCTGAGAACAAATGGAGATTACAATGTTAAAAATAAATCATGACACAATCTTCATGAAATAGGACATATCTATGAGTGTGGATAATTTCTTTGATAACATGTTGATAGATGAACACGTTATTTATACATAACTAACATCAATAAGTGTTAATATGAGTGGGTGGAGATCCTGTTGGTAGTTGTACAACAGAGGTGAGATACAGAATGGCTCAGGCAAAAACAGCTTTCTAAAAAATTAGGAATATACTGTGCAATCCATTTTTGACAACAGAATCAAGAAAAAGAATTCTTAAATTCTATGTAGAGCCAGTCTTAACTTATGGATGTGAATCATGGACAACAGGAAAACAAACAAGAAAATAACTGGAGGCTGTAGCAATGTGGTTTTACAAAAGAATATTGAGAATACTATGGACAGCTAAGAAGAATAATGAAAACGTTCTGAAAGAGACCAAAGCGAAGAGAGCTAATTTGCATTATTTGAAAGGAACAATCATCATTTTTTTGGCCATTTAATGAGAAAGAAATATCTGGAATATATTGTAACAGCTGGAAAAATTTAGAGATAAAGAGATAGAGGGAAGCAAAGAAAAGATACCAGATGGTTTAAGTGAAAAGCTTGGCAGAAGGTCAACAACAGAAATGATAAATAACCATCAAGATTGAAAGTTGTGAAAATTTATCAATGTCGTAAAACGTTTAAATGTCAATTACTCAATGAGATTATAGTGCGGGGCCTTTGGCAACCCGCCCTTACGTGAACCACCCTTCAAGGCGAATAACTGTAACAATCATGACAGGGCGGAAAGCCACACAACTGTAGTACTCTTGTGTTACACCATTTACAGTTCAGATATAGAAAGCCATTTTCTGCTTCCCTGCTGATGGCTGAAAATGTTCTGAAGATACTTCGTTCTATTCTTTATGCCTCCATAGCTGTGTTTTCTACTTGCCCATCTCGACTGCCCTGTCAAATCTGACCACCTGATATACTCTCTGTCAGCATTGACAGACTTTGTTTGACCAGACTCTGGACTTGTTTATTGATTACTGCTTTTGACTGGACTCTGCCGGCAGCCCATGAATTATCAGGCATTTGATCCGCTTCCCTTCATAATCTTTTTCAAATGGTGTACTTCGCGCTGATTTTTTGATGTAAAGTCCCTACATAAACCTAAAGACTCAGTCTTCTCCGTGACCTGAATATCCGTTCTTCACTACTCCATTTATCAACCACAACACTGAAAGAAATGTACTATTCAAAAAACCATCATAAAACATGACTTGAGTTTATTAGCTGACAATTTGGCAAGTAACACAACAGTTAAAAGCCAGAGACTTACTTTGCGCTCGGCTGCTCATACACGCAATGTCTATGCAGGCACTGTTCATTACAATCGTGCCTCTCTCACTCTAATTGTCCCCCCTTAAAAATCCCCTTAATAGGTAACTGAAATCTAATCTCTAGCCTAAACACCAGAACTGCCTCAACTTTGAAGACTTACTTCTGCACCATTATCACTCTAATTGTCCACCCTTAAAAATCCCCTTAATAGGTAACTGAAATCTAATCTCTAGCCTAAACACCAGAACTGCCTCAACTTTGAAGACTTACTTCTGCACCATTATCACTCTAATTGTCCACCCTTAAAAATCCCCTTAATAGGTAACTGAAATCTAATCTCTAGCCTAAACACCAGAACTGCCCCGACTTTGAATACGAGACTTACTTCTGCACCATTATCACTCTAGATACTAACTCTTAGCCCGTGTTGCTTCTATGAGCCAGATACTCTTTATCATATCTAAATTTTTATTCTGGCAGTTTTCAATCCTTCTAAAGATATTTTATCAAATCTCGCCATTTGTCTCTGTTCTGTGCAAGCATCTCATTGAGGGAGCACATTCCTGCTGCTCTTGCCTCTCTGTTCAATGTTCTTCTCAGTGTCTCTCTGGGTCGGCCTCTTTTCCTCTTACCTGTTGTTTCCCACATGAGGGCTTGCTTTGTTATTCGGCTAATATCTCTTCTCATCACATGTCCAACATATGACCATCGTTTTTCCTTGATTACTGAAGATATTAGTGGTTGATTGGTGATTTGTCTAATTTCTTCATTTGTTTTGAATTTGTTCCATGCTCTACCAAGTATTTTCCTTAGACATTTATTTTCAAATGCGATCAACTTTGTTTCTATGTCTCTTGTTTTCCAGCTCTCACATGTATACATAAAGGTCTTCTTCTTCTTCTGCCTTTTTAGCTCCCAGTGGAGCATAGGTCTTCAACAAACACTTTCCAAGTCGTTCTGTTTTTTGCCATTCTTTTAAGATCATTCCATGTTTTCCCCATTATCTTCATCTCTGCTTATATCTGTCTTCTCCAAGAATTCCTTGGTCTTCCTCTTTGTCTTTTCCACTGGCGATTCCAAAAAAGGACCTGTTGTGTAATACTCTCAGCTGGCTTCCGTAGTGTGTGTCCTATCCAGCACCATTGTCTTCGCTGTATCTCTTTATCCACAGGTATTTAACTGGTGCACTTCCATAATTCTATGTTAGTGATTTTGTCCTGCCATTTCCATCCTTTTATTCTGCATAAGCATCCATTAATGAAAGTCTGTATCTTCGTGATTGTCAATTTTGTTGTTCTCCATGTTTCACAGCCATATAATAGGACCGACTTAACATTTGAGATGAAAATTTTTATTTTCGTATTTAACCTAATTTCTTTGGATTTCCATATATTTCCCAGTGCAATGAAAGCTCCTCTTGCTTTTGATATCCTTATTTTGGTATCATTTTCTGTTCCTCCCACTTTATCTATATTACTGCCCAGATATATGAAAGATTGTACATCTAGTAGTGTGATCTCTATCAAGTATGCTCATTTTATCCTGCATCTGTTGATGGCTGTGTGATAGGAGAGCTATGTCATCAGCAAAGTCTAAATCATCAAGTTGTTTGGTCAGTGACCACTGGATTCCATTTCTGTTGTTTTGAGTTATTTTCATAATCCAATCTATGACCAGTAGAAAGAGAAATGGAGACAGAAGGCATTCCTGCCTTACTCCTGTTCTTATTTCAAATGCTTCTGTAAGCTGTCCTTCATGCACCACACTACATTTCGTTCCTTCATACATTGTTTTTATCAGGTTAATAAACTTTATGGGGATTCCGTATACATAAAGGTAGATAGTACATTTGATTTGAATAGTAATTTTTGTGTTTGTGCTGATGAGTTTTGATTTCCACAACTTTTCAATGCTTTTGAAAGACATACCTGCCTTAGCTATTCTGATTCTAATTAATAATATATTAGACTCAGGAAAACCCAATGCCCTTAGATTCAATGCTACAGACAAAACTATATGGACATTTGCAAGAACTACAAAAAAATAGTTAAAATTTATACCTAATGATTCAATCAATGATGATGAATCAATAACCATGCCTAATCTCCACAAACATCAGGTCAAAATTGGAGATGTCAGAAAGGAGAACTATGCTGAGAGACACAGAAGAGTAACAAAGCAACACATAACTGGAGTTGTCAGTCTCCACACACTGAGGGACATAATGGGGAGGAGATGTGTCTGATGTGCAATGAGTATGATCCACTTTTGGATGTGTCTGAAGTGCAATGAGTATGATCCATTTTTGGATGTGTCTGATGTGCAATGAGTATGATCCATTTTTGGATGTGTCTGAAGTGCAATGAGTATGATCCATTTTTGGATGTGTCTGATGTGCAATGAGTATGATCCATTTTTGGATGTGTCTGAAGTGCAATGAGTATGATCCATTTTTGGATGTGTCTGAAGTGCAATGAGTATGATCCATTTTTGGATGTTTCTGATGTGCAATGAGTATGATCCACTTTTGGATATGTCTGATGTGCAATGAGTATGATCCACTTTAGGATATGTCTGATGTGCAATGAGTATGATCCATTGACTAAACTAAATTAACGTAAATGGAGCAAAAAATTCCTTAGATGCCAATCTTTAACATCAAGCCTGCTCAATGGCAGAGACATACAATAATAACTGACTGGGGGAAGAGACAAATAATAATAAATGAATATTATTATAGAGGGAAACCTCCGAGGTGATAATCAGCGAATCAATTCAGAGGAAGAGGTATGTTTACAGCACTTGGAAAAAAGGACAAATAATCGACAACAGAAAAAAATATGGACCAAAGCAGGATCGAACCTGTGTGTTCCCTATCGTTTGACTTATCATGGCAAGGTGCTGTGCCACTGAGTACAGGTTCAATCCTACCTTGGTCCATATATTCTTCTGATGTTGATTATTTGTCATTTTTTCTGAGGGAAGAGACATAACATGACCAACAAACACATCCAGAACATGAGAGAGAGTGATTGGGGGGGGGGGGGGGTGACCCCTAACAATACAATTTTTTAAAGAAAGCTGACAATACTACTTATTGTATGGCTCATTTAACCATTGAGACATGGCCTATATTTTTATTTTCATTGCTTCAAGGGACATTCACTTGTGTTTTTCTGTTTATGAACACAAACTTGTTCAAATTCTAGATTAATCTTTGACACTTAACTGTTGCTGATTCATAGTTCAAAGCCTGGACAAAATATGGAAATCAAAATTACTAAGCAAGAAGACCAAATTTAGAAAATATTCAACTCAAACATATTATCAACATTTACCTATACATGTGAAAGCTATGCAGTACTGCGGTAAAGCTGGTAGCAAAGGGCCAGTAGACATATAGACTATGGAATAGTACTATATAATATGTATATATTCTTCAAGAAAATCCATTAGAGACTGTAAACAAAATATTCAAAAGGGTCCATAATAGGGGAATCCGATCAAATCAACAAAAGAATTATTATTAGATAAATAAGTGAGATAAAGAAACATTTATGTATCTCTCTCTCTCTCTCCCTGTGATCAGGACTCAATCACAGTAGGATTCCAGACTCTCTCATGAAGTCAGCTGTCTGTTTAAGTGATTCGATTGCCCCATATAGTTTCTATTCCAGGGAGGTGGGTGTGGACCGCATTGCTCTTCTAAGGTCTGTGTCTTGGGGGAAATTCTGTAGAACATGTTTTGTAGTCATATTGTCCAGTGGCATAGGCTGGTTGTACCTATTTTGAATTTGGTGAACATGTGATTTCTCATTCTATTGTGGCCAGTGCATAAGCGAAGTATGATGACTTGATCCCTCCTTGATAGGTAGTGGTATCCATCCCTCTCGTTAGGCTTTGGGTGTTCTTGTTTCCATTTTTCATGGTACTGACCTTTGAGGATGGATAGTATCTATGTCTATAAGGTTGATGAGATGCTTATAAGTAACACCAATCACCAAAAACTAAACTGTGGGAAGATGAAGTTAATAAGAGATTTTGATGTTCACATAAAAGTTGTGCTATCATGAACATTTCCATTATCATCAACACCGATATGATCACAGCTAATATGGAAGCTTTTAAATGAATAATTGAACGTCAATATCTTTGAGTATTATAACAACAGTACATTACATGAACTGGCACATAAAATATACAGTACCATGATCATCTTATTAGTGCAGTCTGGAACATGTAAATATCTTAGTACCATGACTTTACAACATATCAAAACTTTTATGGTAAGCACCACTGATTGTTAACAAACACCATTGTAGTCGCTATTTAGTCAATGTCTGTCAATGTTATGTTATTTGTGACTCATCCAACATTCAATGTTTCATTTATAGACACCACACAATGTACCTCATCCTACATTAAATGTTTGACTTATAGACACCACACAATGTACCTCATCCAACATTAAATGTTTGACTTATAGACACCACACAATCTACCTCATCCTACATTAGGTTTTTGACTTATAGACACCACACAATGGACCTCATCCTACATTAAATGTTTGACTTTAAGACACCACACAATGGACCTCATCCTACATTAAATGTTTAACTTATAGACACCACACAATGTTCCTCATCCTACATTAAATGTTTGACTTTAGATATCACACAATGTACTTCATCCTACATTAAATGTTTGACTTATAGACACCACACAATGTACCTCATCCTACATTAAATGTTTGACTTATAGACACCACACAATCTACCTCATCCTACATTAAATGTTTGACTTTAGATATCACACAACGGACCTCATCCTACATTAAATGTTTAACTTATAGACACCACACAATGTACCTCATCCTACATTAAATGTTTGACTTATAGACATCACACAATGTACCTCATCCTACATTAAATGTTTGACTTATAGACATTACACAATGTACCTCATCCTACATTACATGTTTGACTTATAGACACCACACAATGGACCTCATCCTACATTAAATGTTTGACTTATAGACATCACACAATGTACCTCTCTTTCTTCTTCTCTTTTACCTTTTAGCTCCCGGTGGAGCATAGGTCTTCAACAAACACTTTCCAAGTCGTTCTGTTTTTTGCCATTCTTTTAAGATCATTCCATGTCTTCCCCATTATCTTCATCTCTGCTTCTATCTGTCTTCTCCAAGAAATCCTTGGTCTTCCTCTTTGTCTTTTCCACTGGAGATACCAATAAAGGGCCTGTTGTGTAATACTCTCAGTTGGCTTCCGTAGTGTGTGTCCTATCCATCGCCATCGTCTTCGCTGTATCTCTTTATCCACTGGTATTTGACCGGTACATTTCCATAATTCCACGTTAGTGACTTTGTCCTGCCATTTCCATCCCTTTATTCTGCGCAAGCATCCATTAATGAAAGTCTGTACTTTCGTGATTGTCAATTTTGTCATTCTCCATGTTTCACAGCCATATAATAGGACCGACTTAACATTTGAGTTGAAAATTTTTATTTATGTATTTGGCCTAATTTCTTTGGATTTCCATATATTTCCCAGTGCAATGAAAGCTCCTCTTGCTTTTGATATCCTTATTTTGGTATCATTTTCTGTTCCTCCCTCTTTATCTATATTACTGCCCAGATATATGAAAGATTGTACATCTAGTAGTGTGATCACTAGTGTGACTTATAGATACCAGACAATGTACCTTGACTTATAGACATCACACAATGTACCTCATCCTACATTAAATGTTTGACTTATAGACACCACACAATGTACCTCATCCTACATTAAATGTTTGACTTATAGACACCACACAATGTACCTCATCCTACATTAAATGTTTGACTTATAGACACCACACAATGTACCTCATCCTACATTAAGTGTTTGACTTATAGACACCACACAATGTACCTCATTCTACATTAAATGTTTGACTTATAGGCACCACACAATGTACTTTATCCTACATTAAATGTTTGACTTATAGACAACACACAATGGACCTCATCCTACATTAAATGTTTTACTTATAGACACCACACAATGGACCTCATCCTACATTAAATGTTTGACTTATAGACACCACACAATCTACCTCATCCTACATTAAATGTTTCACCTATAGACACCAAACAATGTACCACATCCAACATTAAATGTTTGACTTATAGATACCACACAATGTACCTCATCGTACATTAAATGTTTGACTTATAGACACCACACAATGTACCTCATCCTACATTAAGTGTTTGACTTAAAGGCACCACACAAATGTACCTCATCCATTTCCAAAGTTAAGTTAAAAATGTATACAAATTGTCCTGGTAACAAACAAATAAATAACTACACTCACATTATGATCCCATTCCATTTTCAGTGCATCTTTATGGAAAGGGATTTGTCTTTCAACTTTGACTTCAGTCTGCAATAACAAAATAATAATACAATTTTTCTTATAAATTACATCACACTGTTTTCTCTACAAACTTTAAGACATATCATTTTGTAAAACATTCTGCTGCTGATTAGTAAATTGTAAAAACTGTGAAGCTAACATATAGCTTCATTTGTGGAAGTTTAAAGGTTGTATCTGTACAAGTTATAAAATGCAATGAATTTTGAAGAATTTAAATTTATTTATCAGCAACAAGTATTGAACTAATAAATCTGCATTGATTAAATTGTGAGTGGCTTGGCAACAGTTTTCTTGAATCATTAATGACTATGTTTTAATTATTTATTATTGTTTTCACCTTCATTCTTATTGAAGTACCTGATTATGTGCTGGTTTGGTTTATTTTTGCTCCATTTTTGTTACTCTATTCTTACTGCTACACAGAAAAATAACCCTTATAAGAGAAGCAAAGTTAGCAGACATAGACTCATTAGATAAGATCAAACATCTAAGCCAGAAAATAGAGATAGGTGGTGAAAAACACTACACGTCCTACAAATTTAAATGTTGTTATGCAATTTTTTAAACAGACTCTCCATGATGTAATCTCTTATCTGATGTTCCCAGTCATTTTCACAGATGTAGAAGTCATTCAGAGATGATTTTCCATAGGTGATCAGATTCCCTGCTCAGAAAGTCTGGAAGTGTCCAGCGACTGATGACTCAAGTTCTGTGTTGGTTGATTAGATCCTCTCACACACCCACCAAGTTTCTCGCTTCTGGCTGTGCCCATCTTAACTCACATCTCTTTCATCCGAAAGAGTGACATGGACTCATGGTTGTTGAAGTCCTGTGCCCTTCCCAATTCCCGGTGGGCGTTGATGATGATGTCCGCCCGATCCATTGGTTGACCGTCCTCAACAACAGCGCAGCTAGCCAACCTGTCCGCCCTTTCATTTCCCCATACTGCAGCATTTCCAGGGACATAGACAAAGGTGACCTTACGTATTTTGGACTTCTGCAATGACTCTACCCATTGCCTACGTACAGATCCCACCTCCACTTTTCGTATCATGCTCATCGAATCACTCAGTATACAGGCATGGGTGACTCCCGCCAGATGAATGCCTTGGTCATTGCCATCACCTCCATCATCATGCTATTCGTTACAGGTTTTCTTCCATTCACTGGACATGTCCTAGCCATCTCAACCTTCGTCTACTGAGCATTGACATGATTGTTGGAGTCTTAGCACATTGCAGGACTGTTAAGTTGATTAATTTGTCCTGCCATTTCTCTCTCTCTCTCTCTGTGATCAAGTCTAATTCAGAGTAGGATTCCAGACTCTCTTATGAAGTCAGCTGTCAGTTTAAGTGATTTGATTGCCCCATATAGTTACTCTTCCAGGGAGGTGGGTAATCCTGTAGAACATGTTCTGTTGTCGTGTTGTCCAGTATACATTGGCATTGTCTGGTTGTACCTATTTTGAATTTGGTGAACATGTGGTTTCTCACTCTATTGTGGTCAATGCATATGTGAAGTATGATGAATTGATCCCTCCTTGATAGCTGGAGGTATCCATCCCTCCCATTATGCTTTGGGTGTTGTCATCTCCATTTTTCAAGAAACTGACCTTTGATGATGGATGTGGCTTCACCATAACTGACAGGATGGTTCTCCAGTGGTAATCCCCCTACCTCTTTAGCTAAATTGTCTTATTATTCTAAATTATTCTTCCGAGCCATAGCATATTTAGTCTTTATTCATGATTTGGGTCTGTTGTCCAGGTTTCAAATTCATATAACAGTGTGCAGAGCACACAAGTCAGATAGATTATGGGTTTGGTCTTTAGTGTTAATTTCATGTTGTTCCAGGCCCTTTCTGTGAGTTTGCAGAAAGTCATAGCTGCCTTACCAATTTGTCTGTTTATTTCATCATCAAGAGATTGTGGATCCAAGATACATGAATTTCTGAACTGACTCAAGTGGATAATCTTTCAAAGTGATTAATACAGGTTTGATGTCTACTTGACACAGATGTACTGTTTTCTGAACACTAATAAAACAATGAAAAAAAGCTGCATACTTTGTTACGGTTATCAATCAACGATTGTAGAGTGGCTTCACTATGAGTGATATGGGCTGCATCGTCAGCAAATAAAAGTTCTTTAAGTAGGGCAACATTTGTTTTTTGCTCGAAGTCATGCTAAGCTCAACAGTAAGCCATCTGATCATGTGTGAATGTCTTCTGGGCTGTTTTTGCAGTTGACTTTAAAACTCCCATCAACATGGATTCAGGCATTCATGTTTTCATGAAGGGACATAATCAGCTTAAGTGATATAGGAGGCCATCATTTCTAACATCCTGTATAGTCCAGCTCTATTTACTTAGTCGAAGGTCTTTGTAAGTACCACAAAGACAATATAGTGCGGCATATTTTGTTCTCAGCACTTTTCTTGTAGTTATATAAATCTGAAATTCATGTCAATAGTTGATCTCCCAGCTCTCAAACCGTATTGAGACTTGGCAAGCACATGCTCTGCAAATCTATGCAGGTGTTTTAGGACTACTCTCACAAAAGCCTTGCTTGCTGTACTAAGGAGAGAGATGCCGCAGCAGTTTTTGCAATCACCCCTATCTCCTTTGCTTTTGTTTAGTGTTATGATCTTAGCATTACTCATATCATGAGGTATTTTTCCAGCATTTTTGATTAACAGTTTGTATAGATGTGGAAGTACTACATTTAAGTTTTCCTTTATTATCTCTGTGGGAATGTTGTCATTTCCTGCAGCTTTGCAGCTTGAGAGGCCATTTATAGCATCAGCAAGTTTACTAGGATCAGCATCCATCACAGTTGCTTTAGGCTATTTAGGTATTGACTGGTCTAGAGGTGTGTTTGCTGGTCAGTCTACATGGTATATGTTTGAGTAGTGTTCTACCCATCTTTCCATTTGTTGTCCCTTGATAGTAATCATCATCATCATCGAGTGCCTTCTCCGCAACGAAGGTTGGCTACCATGGATCGCCATTTTACTGTTTCTTGATTTGATGGTGCAGGTTGACATAGATTGACTTGTCCATCTTTTGATGTTACTCGTCCATGTTAGTCTTGGTCTGCCTCTGCCTCTTTTACCTTGCATTTTTCCTTCCAATATTACTTTTAGTAGGCTGTTGTATCTTTTAACATGCCCCAAAAATTTCATTTGTCTTGTCTTAATTGTATTTAGTAGTTCTCTTTTTATTTTCACTTGTTTTAAAACTTCATTGTTTGTTATTTTTTGTTTCCATCCAATTCTACCAATTCTTCTATAAATCCACATTTCAAAGGCTTCAATTTTCTGTTCTGTTTTCTTGTCTAATGTCCATGTTTCTGCACCATACAGGAATATTGAGAAGACGTAACATTTTGCCATTCTTAGTTTCAGCCCTGCTGATATTTGTTTTGTTGTTAGTATATTTTTCATGGCATTAAAATTACTTTTTGCCATACCTATTTTTTTGTTTATTTCCATTTTACATTTTCCATCATTGGTTATAGTATGTCCCAGGTAGTTGTAGCTAGTAGGTTCTCTTGATAGTAATAGGTTCTCCAAACTTGGATTTTAGGAGGGCTAATTTGGTTATTTTTGGTCCAAGGGTCTTTTTTGTATTGTCATTCATGGTTTTTTAGTCTCCCAGGCCTGGAGCTTTCTGGATTTCAGAGCATAAATTGTTCCAGTACCATCTGAAGTTGTTGATAGAAATTGTCTTTCTCTTTGCCTGATGCAGCCATCATTGGTGCATAGACACTAATGATGTTTATTAATTCACTCTTTGTATGCAGCTGAAGTATCAATGAACATTCAGACACTCCTTTTGATGTGGTTATGGAGTTAATATGTTTGTTGTGTACAGTAAAACCTACATGGAAATGTGGCTTTTCAGAGCTTAGACCTTGCAAAAACTAAAAATATAAACATAAACCAGCAACAATTTAATATGTATAATATGATAGCAATAAATCAACTCACTTGATATTCTGGTTCTTTTTTTACATTTTCAGCTGGTATCAGACTTGAAATGTCCATGACTTTGGTAGTCTGAGAATTAATTTTAAGATGCCAAGTCAGTAACAGGAAATACTGGAATAATGAAACTAATGAAGTTTAACAGGAATATGCATGTCAAAAATTATATTTATTTATTTATTTATATAAAGATAAAAGATTTGTGAAGTTCACATTTTTCACAATAAATAGAAAAATAATTCCAGAACACAGATAATTTAATGACACAATTTGATTTACTGATTCAAAATAATACAAATTCCTCTAAAGTTGACATTTTTCCTATATTAAAAAAAGTAGCCACCCCCTCCCCATGTACCTTCCTTATACCAGCCCTACTTTGAATGTATAAAATAAAAAAAATGCACTCTGTGAGCTTTACAATCTCAGTATCAACATCCAACTACTCCGATCAATGTCCAACAACTCTGATTAATGTCCAACTACTCTGAACAATGTGCAACTACTCTGATCAATGTCCAAATCCTCTGATCAATGTCCAAATCCTCTGATTAATGTCCAACTTCTCTGATCAATGTGCAACTACTCTGATCAATGTCATACTACTGTGATCAATGTTCAACTTCTCTGATCAATGTCCAACTACTCTGATCTATGTCCAACTACAGTGATCAATGTATAACTACTCTGATTAATGTCCAACTTCTCTGATTAATGTCCAAATACTGTGATCAATGTCCAACTTCTCTGATTAATGTCCAACTACTCTGATTAATGTCCAACTACTCTGATTATTGTCCAAATACCATGATCAATGTTGAACTACTCTGATCAATGTCCAACTACTTTGATTAATGTCCAACTACTCTGATTAATGTCCAAATACTGTGATCAATGACCAACTACTCTGATCAATGTCCAACTACTCTGCTTAATGTCTAACTACTCTGATTAGTATACAACTGCACTGATCAATGCCCAACTACTCTGATCAATGCCCAACTACTCTGATTAATGTCCAACTACTCTGATTAATGTCCAACTACTGTGATTAGTGTACAACTACACTGATCCATGTCCAACTACTGTGATTAGTGTACAACTACACTGATCCATGTCCAACTACTCTGATTAGTGTATATCTACACTGATCAATGACCAACCACTCTGATTAATATCCAACCACTCTGATTAATGTTCAACTACTCTGATCAACATCCAACTGCTCTGATTAATATCCAATCACTCTGATTAATCTCAAGTTTCCTGCCACTGATTTGTGGTGAGTAAAAATAATTAATAATTATAAATTACTATTACTCATTTTGGTACTTGGTTAGGGTTGCTAAATGTCCTGGTTTTTTAAATGAAAAAATCAAAATCAACGCTTGGTCTTTTTAACATTTCTCTTAGTTTCACGAAGTCATGACGTTAAATACAGAATTCTAGGGTTGTAGGTTTTTAATGTCTAACTTAAATGTTCTCCCTCTTGCTGCCCCTGTAAAATGTGTGATTTCATTCTTTTTCTGTGGTTTGTCAGTTAACTGTCAATTGTGGTTGTGAAGTTGTAATGTAAGCTGTTTATTTAACATTATGTAACACTGAGCAAGAAAGCAGGGTAATAATTCAGAAAGTACAAATAACCTAATTATTTATGTGATAAAGTGAAAGCTTTCTTATTCAACTTTATAATAAATATTACTATTATTATTAGTATTATTAATGTAATTTGTGCTAACATTATCTTGTGTAACATCTCTGGGTTCCCCTATATTTGCACGATATAATCCGGTATCAGCTCTGAAAAAGCCTATTTTCCCAGTTTCGCCACGGCCACTAAAAAAAAAACCATTTGTCCTGGCTCAGAAGATTATGGTAACACTATAACTGACTTGCATGAAACAAACACTTGAAACAGAAATGAATGTCACTCTTTCACATTATTGTAATAAATAATTATAAAAATATAATCATTAAATTACTGAATTCTGTGAATTTGACAATTTTATTAAAGTCGTTTAACTTAAAGTAAAGAAGTTAATAATAATAATAATGCCAGTAATTGTTTTTACTACTTGCAATAAGTTATAAATTAATTATGCCATGTGGCCATGTGGTCGTGTACTACGTTTATTTTCATAACTGACTAAACAAATTAAAATCTGAAAATCATATCATATATTATATATATTATTATAAATCGTTTTGTATATATGATGTTGACGACGTATTTTTCATTTTGTAATAAATGAATGCTATTTATAATTATTTCAAACTAACAAACTTATAAGATAAGTTTAAGTTACTTTTTAACTTTATCTTTATCACTTTATCTTATCTTTCACGATCTAGAAAAAAAAGTGTTTTGTGTGTAGAGAATAGCTAGAACTCTCAACACTGACTAAAGCTGCATCAGATACATTTTATCAATTGTATGGATCCCATCTGAAATCGAACACGAAGATTTCAATAAAATAAACCGTAATTCCTAATAGCAGGCAATGCTTTATATTTGAGCAACAACAACACATACTCTCACTGAGACCAGGGTTGCCAGATGGAAATTTTGATAAACGGCCAAAAAACCGTGCTAAAAAAGCCAAGAAAGAGCCAAACACTACTTTAAAAAGTCAAAGCAAAAAGTCAAACATTTTTGAAAAAAATCACATCATATTTAATGCTCCAAAACCTATTTTAATATAATGAACAAGTAATTTTAAGGAACTGATTATATTCTGTTAACAATTTTACTTCAAAATCAACTTTATCAACATTTTAAAAAAGTCCGTTTGCATGCTATAGTCTGCTTTGAAGACTTATAAATGTAGTTCGTGATAGAGTTCATGTGGATCAGCTTTAGTTTGTTGAAAAAGGCTGTTATCCTTTCAAACTCCTGAACTATGGGTGTTGCAAGCACAAAGAACAAGTAATTGTTGTAGTCTAGCACCATTTCCTTAAACAATCTTGCTTTAAACGTTGTGTCTAATTTTGAGTGAGTTAATTCAACATTAATGAAGTAAGCCTTCAGCTCTTCCCAGTTCATCAAAATATTAAACATAACTTGTCCACGCACAAGCCAGCGAGTAGAGGAAGGCTTTTCAAATGGAAGCGGGGCTGTTCGGCTTGTTTCATAAGCTGTAGGTGTATTCATGACTTTAAACACCTCTCTGTAGGCTTCTCGTCATAAGTCACTGTGGCGAAACCATTGAGGTATCTCTGAAAGCATAAATCCAATGTTTGAGGGCAGTTTGGCCATTGCATAATATATGCAAAGTGCCAGTGAATGGCAAACACATCTTAGTTTCACACATGAAGGAGATACATCTTTCAATCTAGACCACACAGAGTTGTTGCACCCAACCATGATTGATGCACCATCTGATACAAACAATCTAGACCACACAGAGTTGTTGAACCCAACCATGTTTGAAGCACCATCTGATACAAACAATCTAGACCACACAGAGTTGTTGCACCCAACCATGATTGATGCACCATCTGATACAAACAATCTAGACCACACAGAGTTGTTGCACCCAACCATGTTTGATGCACCATCTGATACAAACAATCTAGACCACACAGAGTTGTTGAACCCAACCATGTTTGATGCACCATCTGATACAAACAATCTAGACCACACAGAGTTGTTGAACCCAACCATGTTTGATGCATCATGTGATGCAAACCCAATGCAGTTTGTAAGGCTTTGACCACATTGTTTGATTTCCTCTTCAATCAAATGAAATATGTTTTCTCCTGTACACTCTTGCACAGGAATTAATCCAAGAAATGCCGTTAAAATAGTCTGTTGCCTCTCACTAAAATAGCGAATTAAAATACATAGGTGTTTTTGAGTGAATATGTCAGTTGATTCATCCACAATTAGAGCATATTGTTTGTGTTGAAAGTCACGACCTAGCTCGTTTCAAATCATGTGCCCAACTTTTAAAATCGATATCTTTTTAATCTCTTTTTGTAATTTTTTTCAAAATTTGCATGTAAAGTTATAATGATTAGAACCCACCTGGGAATTAATTTCATTAAAAAAAACATTTGGTTATTATTGTTGCTTATTTGATTTATATAAATTTATAACGACCCATTGATGTAGTCAAAACTTAGTGTTTACAGTAGTTTAAGTTAAAAATAGCGATTAAAAATCCATACACGTTACAATTGACGTTTTTGCACGCTTTCCACGTGGGCTTTCTGACACAATTAGACACTTGTAGAAAACACGAGGCATTGTGTGTTCCATTTCCGTTCATTCATAGGTAGAGACGTGGAACAATAACATTTATCATGAGTCTTAAAATGAAATTCTGCAGTTTACAAAACATCGCAATAAAAATGTATGACTATTTTTGCAAAGAGGCTAAACGAGGAAGATTATTTCATTCTTTAGAAAACCCTGAGAATAGGACAAGACACATTTTGGATTTATCTAAACGGTCATTTAATCGCTGGATTCAAGCACGTGACCGTCAATGTTCAAAATATACAAAATCACAAGGAAGATCAAAAATGTTGGATAATTTCGACAGTGAACTTATTAGAAGTGAAATTCGCAAAATGTTGGGTATGAATGAAACTGTTACAATAAGAAAATTAAAAGTATCGCTGAAAAAGAACAACAGTATTGAAATATCAAAGTCTACATTATGGAGGAATGTGAGAGCTGCAGGCTTTACATTCAGAAAGTATTCCAATGGACGAAACATCATCTGTGAGAAGCCACATATAGTAGTCATGAGAAGCAAGTACTTACGTGAAGTAAAAGAGGTGCGCAAGCAAGGTTATGATATTGTGTACTTGGATGAAACATGGATCAATGCTCACCACACTAACCAAAGGGAATGGCAGTCATCAGATGGAAAGATTAAGAGATTAATACCTAGCAGCAAAGGACAGCGCTTGATAATTGCTCATGCAGGTAGTCGACAACATGGACTAATACAGAATGCAGAGCTCATTTTTCTTTCAAAATCCATAGACAATCGGGATTATCACTCTGAGATGAATGGTCACATATTTAGACATTGGATTGAAAATTCTGTTCTCCCAGCACTAGATCGATCATCTTGCCTAATAATGGACAATGCAGCGTACCACAACATTGTTGCACTTGAAGATAAAGTCCCGACGTCATCCAGTACAAAAGATGCTATTAAGATATGGCTCACAAAGGAGCACATACAATTTAATAACATGTACTTAAAACCTGAATTACTATCTCTAGTAAAGCAAAAACAGAGGACAAAGATTTTTCAAATGGATAAGATTATCCAAGAGCACGGTCATATAAGTTTGAGGCTGCCACCTTACCATGCTCATTTAAATCCAATAGAACTAATGTGGGCAAAATTAAAAGGACAAGTGGCAGATGAAAATACAATATTCAAAATATGCGATGTAAAGACTCTTGCTAATCTCGCTTTATTAAATATAGACAAAGATTATTGGGCTAAATATGAAGACCACGTCTTAAAACAGGAAGAGGAATATTGGAAAAATGATGGTTTGTGGAATGTTCAACCCCAAACAGTTATTAATCTTTTAGACTCGTCTGATTCGGAATGAAAGTATATAGCCCCCACAATGTTGGCTCCTATATTACCTTAAATTAGTTCAACAAACGGTCCTTTTCAGGACCACACAACTATGAAAATTGGACATACAGGTATACCTTGATATTATCGTCCGTCCTCGAACTGAGCAGACAATAATTCTCCTGGTGTTTTGTTTTATCCAGTTATTTCCCCATTACGGTCACGCCTTTACCTAGTGAAAATTAATCATAGACCAGCAACTACGGTAATTTCTATTCTGTAGGGCTTCACAATTTACAATTTTGACAAACATCAAAGAAATATCGCCGCTTTAAGAAAACTGCAGCTGCAAGATATTTGTTAGATATACATTTAAAGGGTCTTTTGCATTCTAATAACATTTGGAAAATTTCAAAAGTTTTTAACAAACGGTTAGAGAGTAATAGCGATTTGAAGCTGGGCACATGATTTGAAACGAGCTAGCAGACATCTCATGGTCTCAAGTCTTCAGTGAGAGTATGTGTTGTTGCTCAAATATAAAGCATTGCCTGTTATTAGGAAATACGGTTTATTTTATTGAAATCTTCGTGTTCGATTTCAGATGGGATCCATACAATTGATAAAATGTATCTGATGCAGCTTTAGTCAGGGGTTGAAAGTTCTATAGCTTGTTTCATAAGTCGTGCCCAACTTTAAAAATCAATATCTTTTAAACAGCTTTTTGTAATTTTTTCAAAATTTGCATGTATAGTTATAATCATTAGAACCCAACAGGGAATTAATTTCATTAAAAACAAACATTTGGTTATTATTATTGCTTATTTGATTTATATAAATTTATAACGACCCATTGATGTAGTCAAAACTTAGTGTTTACATTATTTAAGTTAAAAATAGCGATTACAAATCCATACACGCTCAAATTTACGATTTTGCACGCTTTCCGCGTGAGTTGTCTGACACAATTAGACACTTGTAGTAAACACGAGACATTGTGTGTTCCATTTCCGTTAATTCAGCGGCGTAACGTGGAACAATAACATTTATCATGAGTCTTAAAATGAAATTCTGCAGTTTACAAAACATCGCAATAAAAATGTATGACTATTTTTGCAAAGAGGCTAAACGAGGAAGATTATTTCATTCTTTAGAAAACCCTGAGAATAGGACAAGACACATTTTGGATTTATCTAAACGGTCATTTAATCGCTGGATTCAAGCACGTGACCGTCAATGTTCAAAATATACAAAATCACAAGGAAGAGCAAAAATGTTGGATAATTTCGACAGTGAACTTATTAGAAGTGAAATTCGCAAAATGTTGGGTATGAATGAAACTGTTACAATAAGAAAATTAAAAGTATCGCTGAAAAAGAACAACAGTATTGAAATATCAAAGTCTACATTATGGAGGAATGTGAGAGCTGCAGGCTTTACATTCAGAAAGTATTCCAATGGACGAAACATCATCTGTGAGAAGCCACATATAGTAGTCATGAGAAGCAAGTACTTACGTGAAGTAAAAGAGGTGCGCAAGCAAGGTTATGATATTGTGTACTTGGATGAAACATGGATCAATGCTCACCACACTAACCAAAGGGAATGGCAGTCATCAGATGGAAAGATTAAGAGACTAATGCCTAGCAGCAAAGGACAACGCTTGACAATTGCTCATGCAGGTAGTCGACAACATGGACTAATACAGAATGCAGAGCTCATTTTTCTTTCAAAATCCATAGACAATCGGGATTATCACTCTGAGATGAATGGTCACATATTTAGACATTGGATTGAAAATTCTGTTCTCCCAGCACTAGATCGACCATCTTGCCTAATAATGGACAATGCAGCGTACCACAACATTGTTGCACTTGAAGATAAAGTCCCGACGTCATCCAGTACAAAAGATGCTATTAAGATATGGCTCACAAAGGAGCACATACAATTTAATAACATGTACTTAAAACCTGAATTACTATCTCTAGTAAAGCAAAAACAGAGGACAAAGATTTTTCAAATAGATAAGATTATCCAAGAGCACGGTCATATAAGTTTGAGGCTGCCACCTTACCATGCTCATTTAAATCCAATAGAACTAATCTGGGCAAAATTAAAAGGACAGGTGGCAGATGAAAATACAATATTCAAAATATGCGATGTAAAGACTCTTGCTAATCTCGCTTTATTAAATATAGACAAAGATTATTGGGCTAAATGTGAAGACCACGTCTTAAAACAGGAAGAGGAATATTGGAAAAATGATGGTTTGTGGAATGTTCAACCCCAAACAGTTATTAATCTTTTAGACTCGTCTGATTCAGAATGAAAGTATATAGCCCCCACAATGTTGGCCCCTATATTACCTTAAATTATTTCAACAAACGGTCCTTTTCAGGACCACACAACTATGAAAATTGGACATACAGGTATACCTTGATATTATTATCGTCCGTCCTCGAACTGAGCAGACAATAATTCTCCTGGTGTTTTGTTTTATCCAGTTATTTCCCCATTACGGCCACGCCTTTACCTAGTGAAAATTAATCGTAGACCAGCAACTACGGAAATTTCTATTCTTTAGGGCTTCACAATTTACAATTTTGACAAACATCAAAGAAATATCGCCGCTTTAAGAAAACTGCAGCTGCAAGATATTTGTTAAATATACATTTAAAGGGTCTTTTGCATTCTAATAACATTTGGAAAATTTCAAAAGTATTTAACAGACGGTTAGAGAGTAATAGCGTTTTGAATTTGGGCATATGTTTTGAAACGAGCTATAGCTATTCTTTACACACAAAACACTTTTCTAGATCGCGAAAGATAAGATAAAGTAACTTATACTTATAAGTTTGTTAGTTTGAAATAATTATAAATAGCATTCATTTATTACAAAAATACGTCGTCAACTTCATATATACAAAACGATTTATAATAATATATATAATATATGATATGATTTTCAGATTTTAATTTGTTTAGTCAGTTATGAAAATAAACGTAGTACACGACCACATGGCCACATGGCATAATTAATTTATAATTTATTGCAAGTAGTAAAAACAATTACTGGCATTATTATTATTATTAACTTCTTTACTTTAAGTTAAACGACTTTAATAAAATTGTCAAATTCACAGAATTCAGTAATTTAATGATTATATTTTTATAATTATTTATTACAATAATGTGAAAGAGTGACATTCATTTCTGTTTCAAGTGTTTGTTTCATGCAAGTCAGTTATAGTGTTACCATAATCTTCTGAGCCAGGACAAATGGGGGTTTTTTTTAGTGGCGAAACTGGGAAAATGGGCTTTTTCAGAGCTGATACCGGATTATATCGTGCAAGCATAGGGGAACCCAGAGATGTTACACAAGATAATGTTAGCACAAAATACGTTAATAATACTAATAATAGTAATATTTATTATAAAGTTGAATAAGAAAGCTTTCACTTTATCACATAAATAATTAGGTTATTTGTATTTTCTGAACTATTGCCCTGCTTTCTTGCTCAGTCTTACATAATGTTAAATAAACAGCTTACATTACAACTTCACAACCACAATTGACAGTTAACTGACAAACCACAGAAAAAGTATGAAATCACACATTTTACAGGGACAGCAAGAGGGAGAACATTTAAGTTAGACATTAAAAACCTACAACCCTAGAATTCTGTATTTGACGTCATGACTTCATGAAACTAAGAGAAATGTTAAAAAGGCCAAGCGTTGATTTTGATTTTTTCATTTTAAAACCATGACATTTAGCAACCCTAACCAAGTACCAAAATGAGTAATAGTAATTTATAATTATTAATTATTTTTGCTCACCACAAATCAGAGGCAGGAAATTTGAGATTAATCAGAGTGATTGGATATTAATCAGAGCAGTTGGATGTTGATCAGAGTAGTTGAACATTAATCAGAGTGGTTGGATATTAATCAAAGTGGTTGGAAGTTGATCAGAGTAGTTGGACTGTAATCAGAGTAGTTGGGCATTGATCAGTGCAGTTGTATACTAATCAGAGTAGTTAGACATTAAGCAGAGTAGTTGGACATTGATCAGTGTAGTTGGTTATTTATCACAGTATTTGGACATTAATCAGAGTAGTTGGACTTTAATCAAAGTAGTTGAACATTGATCAGAGTAGTTGGACATTGATCAGTGTAGATATACACTAATCAGAGTAGTTGGACATGGATCAGTGTAGTTGTACACTAATCACAGTAGTTGGACATTAATCAGAGTAGTTGGACTGTAATCAGAGTAGTTGGGCATTGATCAGTGCAGTTGTATACTAATCAGAGTAGTTAGACATTAAGCAGAGTAGTTGGACATTGATCAGTGTAGTTGGTTATTTATCACAGTATTTGGACATTAATCAGAGTAGTTGGACTTTAATCAAAGTAGTTGGACATTGATCAGAGTAGTTCAACATTGATCATGGTATTTGGACAATAATCAGAATAGTTGGACATTAATCAGAGTAGTTGGACATTGATCAGTGTAGATATACACAATTCAGAGTAGTTGGACATGGATCAGTGTAGTTGTACACTAATCACAGTAGTTGGACATTAATCAGAGTAGTTGGACTGTAATCAGAGTAGTTGGGCATTGATCAGAATAGTTGAACATTGATCACTGTAGTTGGACATAGATCAGAGTAGTTGGACATTGATCAGAGAAGTTGGACATTGATCACAGTATTTGGACATTAATCAGAGAAGTTGGACATTAATCAGAGTAGTTATACATTGATCACTGTAGTTGGACATAGATCAGAGTAGTTGGACATTGATCAGAGAAGTTGAACATTGATCACAGTAGTATGACATTAATCAGAGTAGTTGTACATTGAGCACAGTAGTTGGACATTAATCAGAGTAGTTGGACATTAATCAGAGAAGTTGGGCATTAATGAAAGTAGTTGAACATTGGACATTGATCAGAGTAGTTGGACACTGAGATCACAGTAGTTGGACATTAATCAGAGTAGTTGGACATTGATCGCAGTAGTTGGACATTAATCAGAGTAGTTGGACATTGATGATCACAGTAATTGGACATTGATCACAGTAGTTGGATATTGATCAGAGTAGTTGGACATTGATCATAGTAGTTGGACATTGATCACAGTAGTTGGACATTGATCAAAGTAGTTGGACATTGATCACAGTAGTTGGACATTGATCACGGTAATTGGACATTGATCAAAGTAGTTGGACATTGATCACAGTAGTTGGACATTGATCAAAGTAGTTGGACATTGATCACAGTAGTTGGACATTGATCACAGTAATTGGACATTGATCAAAGTAATTGGACATTGATCAGAGAAGTTGGACATTGATCACAGTAGTATGACATTAATCAGAGTAGTTGTACATTGAGCACAGTAGTTGGACATAGATCAGAGTAGTTGGACATTGATCAGAGAAGTTGGGCATTAATGAAAGTAGTTGAACATTGGACATTGATCAGAGTAGTTGGACATTGACAACAGTAGTTGGACATTGATCACAGTAGTTGGACATTGATCAAAGTAGTTGGACATTGATCACAGTAGTTGGATATTGATCACAGTAGTTGGATATTGATCACAGTAGTTGGATATTGATCACAGTAGTTGGACATTGATCACAGTAATTGGACGTTGATCACAGTAGTTGGACATTGATCAAAGTAGTTGGACATTGATCACAGTAGTTGGATATTGATCACAGTAGTTGGATATTGATCAGAATAGTTGGACATTGATCACAGTAATTGGACATTGATCAAAGTAATTGGACATTGATCACAGTAGTTGGACATTGATCGCAGTAGTTGGATATTGATCGCAGTAGTTGGACATTGATCAAAGTAATTGGACATTGATCGCAGTAGTTGGATATTGATCGCAGTGGTTGGATATTGATCGCAGTAGTTGGATATTGATCAGAGTAGTTCTACATTGATCACAGTAATTGAACATTGATCACAGTAGTTGGACATTGATCACAGTAGTTGGATATTGATCACAGTAATTGGACATTGATTAGAGTAGTTGGACATCGATCAAAGTAATTTACATTGATCGCAGTAGTTGGAATTTGATCACAGTAGTTGGACATTGATTAGAGTAGTTGGACATCGATCAAAGTAATTGGACATTGATGGCAGTAGTTGGATATTGATCGCAGTAGTTGGATATTGATCAGAGTGGTTGGACTTTGATCGCAGTAGTTGGATATTGATCACAGTAGTTGGACATTGATTAGAGTAGTTGGACATCGATCAAAGTAATTTACATTGATCGCAGTAGTTGGAATTTGATCACAGTAGTTGGACATTGATTAGAGTAGTTGGACATCGATCAAAGTAATTGGACATTGATGGCAGTAGTTGGATATTGATCGCAGTAGTTGGACAATGATCAAAGTAATTGGACATTGATCACAGTAGTTGGACATTGATCGCAGTAGTTGGATATTGATCGCAGTAGTTGGACATTTATCAGAGTAGTTGGACGTTGATCACAGTAGTTGGAAATTGATCACAGTAGTTGGACATTGATCACAGTAGTTGGATATTGATCACAGTAGTTGGACATTTATCAGAGTAGGTGGACGTTGATCACAGTAGTTGGAGATTGATCACAGTCGTTGGACATTGATCACAGTAGTTGGATATTGATCACAGTAGTTGGACATTTATCAGAGTAGTTGGACGTTGATCACAGTAGTTGGAAATTGATCACAGTAGTTGGACATTGATCACAGTAGTTGGATATTTATCAGAGAAGTTGGACATTTATCAGAGTACTTGGACATTGATCACAATAGTTGGACATTAATCATAGGAGTTGAACATTGATCAGAGTAGTTGGATGTTGATACTGAGATTGTGAAGCTCACAGAGTGCATTTTTTTATTTTATACATTCAAAGTAGGGCTGGTATAAGGAAGGTACATGGAAAAAAAAGGGGGGGGGGGTAATTTTTTGAATACAGAAAAATGTCATCTTTAGAGGAATTTGTATTTTGAATCAGTAAATCAAATTGTGTCATCAAATTATCTGTGTTCTGGAATTATTTTTCTATTTTCTTTTAATGGGAGGTCAACCTAATACCTGTCATCGACCTAATTGTAACCAGCTTTACCTTAGTATTTTTCAAAAAAACTAAGTGATGTTTGCAGCGCATTCGGCATAGCGAAGCAGCGAATTGACACGATCATTACTCTCATGTAGATTAGATTCCGTATTTAGTAGATCCGGTCATGTCGCGTATGTCTTGTACTCTTTTAATAGGAGGTGAACCAATTACCTGTCATCGACCTAATTGTGGCCATCTTGACCTTAGTATTCCTTAAAGCTAAGTGATGTTTCCAGCACATCTTAAAGCTAAGTGATATTTCCAGCACATCTTAAAGCTAAGTGATGTTTCCAGCACATCTTAAAGCTAAGTGATGTTTCCAGCACATCTTAAAGCTAAGTGATGTTTCCAGCACATCTTAAAGTTAAGTGATGTTTCCAGCACATTCAACATAGCGAAGCAGCAAAATGACACCGATCATTACTCTCAACTCTCATGTATGTAAAGTATCTACCCGCTATCTGTGCACGCGAGGCTGTGAGAATATTGAACCACTAACTCGCCGTTGCATCCAGTACTAATAATATTTCACTCAATATGGCCCTACTTATCGTAATTATAGATCCTTGTACGCTCGTAAGGATACAATAAATGTATAATAAAATATATTATACGTGTATCTTTACAAAAGATATGTAGTACTTTTTTGGGGCATTACATTTCCGGTTGATTTGGCGTGGCTATATCTCGAGCTGGAAAAATAACCTGCGCCTATTAGCCCTGTCAAAACTGGCGAGAAACACTGAGTTCATTACTCAATAAATTACCCATTAACCGATCTACTCAATTATTATCTCACCCTCTTTGAGAGCTTAACAACTGTCCACCATACACGAGTCTTCTAGGCAAAAACTCCTCTCCTCCCCCCCTCTCTTTTTCTTTATATATATGTAGATATATATATATATATATATATATATATATATATATATATATATATATATATATATATATATATATGTCCAGCACTCTGCCGCATCCAGAATAACATGGTATAACTTCTCACGTGCTCAATGTGTCTGTCGTTTCAGGTTGTGCCCATTTCAACTCCCATCTTTATCCGAAGGAGTGACATGGACTCATGGTTATCGAAGTCCTGTGCACATAACATCGAAGATTCTTCTTAATCCTCTGAGCTCCGGTCAGAGCATCTGGTACTCACAAAAGATATCCACCCAATCCGATCAGGAGCAAGCATGGACAACTCTCTCCAGGACCTGTCACCTTCTTTCATTTCATCATGTGTCGTTCGTTGCTGTATCCCCAATGGTCTGCTTCTTAGTTTGCCAGGCGGTGCCCCGTGTCAATGCTATGTATGGATGCCTGGATCGTTTTATTCGTAGAACGTGGCATAACCACATTAATGTTATTGTCTGATCTTCTGGCTACTTCTTTGTTCGTAACATGTCAATGAATGTTTAGAATCTTCATCAGACAGCGACCTTCACATTCTCTTAGTCGACTTTCTATCTTATGGTTTATTCTCCACGTTTCTGCTGCATATAGGAGTACGGATCGCACATTTCTGTTACATTTACTGATTCCAAATCAGCTCTGCAAGCGCTAGGAGGTAACAAAAACAAACCAGAACTCGCACAGCTCACCATAGACCACAGATAACTTCAACATACATGACATAATGCTAGTGATGCAATTGATCCCAGGACACTTCAGCACACTTGGAAATGAGAAAGCATATACATTAGTTAAGCGAAGACCCAGGCAGACACAACTGAAACACTGACATCTCATTAAACACAGCCTAACAAATCATAAACTCTAAAAGTAGAGAAGATTGGCTTGTGTGTGATTGGCCAGCGTGTCCATCCTGTTCACAACATGAAACAGAAGAATATCACTTGTTTGACTGTCAAAGCTTACTGACCTCAGAGCAACTCTTACATCAAATCTTAACTCTATACATTGTCTATAATCTGCCCAGCACAGTTTACATGTATCACTGTGAATGTTGTCTTGTGGTGGAAAGCTCTCTCTCTCTCTCTCTCTCTCATCCTTTCTCCTTTCATGTCAGGACACAGATCTAAAAATCAAAGCAACTCATCTAACTTTTCTCTACTTTATTATCTTTTCTGTTGACTAATCCCCCACTTCCCAGTGCTAAAGTTCTTGACCTATCCTATTTTGACAATTCATCATATAACCCTTGTATCCTTGAATTACTTTTCAATGTACAACTTGAGTCTGTTGCTTTAATTTCTGCCTGTCAATCTTTGTTGAAAGCTGTCAGTTTCTTTCAACTTGAAAATAGTTTCCCTAATACATGCAGGAGTACGGGGAAAGGAAAGAGCGGACAGGTTGGCCAGCTGCGCTATTGTTGCGGACGGTCAGCCAATGGATCGAGGGGGGGGGGACGGGGGGGGGGACATCATAAATGCCCTCCAAGATGTGGGAATGGCACATGACTTCGACAACCTTGAGTGTACATAACTCCTTCGGATGAATGAGATGGGAGTTAAGATGGGCACAACCAGAAACGAGAAACTTAGTGGGCGTGTAAGAAGACTTATCAACCAACACAGAACTGGAGCTGTCAGTCGCTGGACACTGCGAGACTTGCTGAAGAGGGGATCTGGGCACCAATTGATATGTTCGAAGTGTAATGATGATGACCCGCAAATAACTCAATAACTCAATCTGTTCTCTCGACTGTAATCATGATCATTTTACTCCATTCTATAACAATAAGGTTTCATGAGGATTCTCTCCTGCATATGTTCTCTTGTGTTACTAGTTTGTGAAATAAAAATGCAGTAACACACATCACATGTATAAGGCTATTCTCCTGTATGTGTTCACATATGTCTTCTCTATGAGCAAAACATGCAATGCATTTACCACATACGTAAGTCTTCATACCTGCATGTTTTGTTTGTGTAGATTAGAAGAATTAATAAAATATGCAGCACATACTTCAGATGTGTAAAGGCATCTCCCCTGTATGTGTTCTCTTGTGTTTCATTAGAGTTCCATCGTGTGTAAAATTTGAAGCACACAAATCAAATGTGTAAGGTTTCTCTCCTGTATGGGTTCTCTTATGTGATTTAGTATTACAAATCGAGAAAAACATACACCATACACATCACATTTGTAAGATTTCTCCCCTGTATGTGTTCTCTTATGTATTTTTAGTATTTCAAATCGAGAAAAACATACACCACACACATCACATTTGTAAGATTTCTCCCATGTATATTTTCTCTTGTGTATTTTTAGTATTTCAAATTGAGAAAAACATACACCACACACATCACATTTGTAAGATTTCTCCCCTGTGTGTGTTCTCTTGTGTATTTTTAGAACATAAAAACCATCAATGCCTGCGACACACAAATCATATGTGTAAGGCGCCTCCCCTTTATGTGTTCTCTTGAAGCTTGTCGAGTACCCGAGTAAAGGTCTTCTGTGTGTTTTTCTTTCTCAATCCGGATAAGGCGGCTGCTTAACTGCTTTGACATCACACACCGTACTCTCGGGTTGGGGGTAATGGTTGTACTTTATTTCTAATCTGGAGTTTATACTGCCCACAGAATTGACCTTTGACATCACACACCGTACTCTCGGGTTGGGGGTAATGGTTGTACTTTATTTCTAATCTAGAGTTTATGCTGCCCACAGAATTGACCTTTGACATCACACACCGTACTCTCGGGTTGGGGGTAATGGTTGTACTTTATTTCTAATCTAGAGTTTATGCTGCCCACAGAATTGAACTTTGACATCGCACACCGTACTCTCGGGTTGGGGGTAATGGTTGTACTTTATTTCTAATCTGGAGTTTATGCTGCCCACAGAATTGACCTTTGACATCACACACCGTACTCTCAGGTTGGGGGTAATGGTTGTACTTTATTTCTAATCTGGAGTTTATGCTGCCCACAGAATTGACCTTTGACATCACACACCGTACTCTCAGGTTGGGGGTAATGGTTGTACTTTATTTCTAATCTGGAGTTTATGCTGCCCACAGAATTGACCTTTGACATCACACACCGTACTCTCGGGTTGGGGGTAATGGTTGTACTTTATTTCTAATCTGGAGTTTATGCTGCCCACAGAATTGACCTGTGGCATGTTGTAGATTTTCCACGAATCAACAATCTACATTTGTTGATCTTCAGTGTTGTTTATTGGAGTATCTCATATATAGTGGGACGTGGGGGAGGGGAGATAGTGGTGTAGTAGTATACAATTAGCGTTGTGATGCCTAGATACTACTGGATCGGGTGCAGAGTGAAAAATAACACGACTTTTTCCTTCTTTTTTTCTTTTTCAAAAGGTAGCTCATGAGAATAGCAAAATGTTATATCTTCTCAATATTCTTGTATGGTGCAGAAACATGGACATTAGACCAAACAAAAAGACCAGAAAATTGAAGCCTTTGAAATGTGGATTTTTAGATGAATATGTAGAATATGATGGAAGTAAAGGAAAACAAACGATGAAGTCTTAAAACAACTAACAATGAAAAGAGAACTACTAAATACAATTCAAACAAGACAAATAATATATTTTTTTGCATGTTAATAGACACAGCAGCCTACTAAAGCCAGATTTGGATGGGGAAATACAAAGTAAAAGAGGCAGACCAAGACTAACATGGACGAGTAACATCAAAAGATGGACAAGTCAGTCTATGATAACCTGTACCATCAAAGCAAAAGAGAGAGAGTGCGGAATGACGCTCCAATGTAGCCAACCTTCGATGCGGAGACGGCACTCAATGCTGAAATGATGAGCTCATGAGTCTGCAATGGTCTGTTGTGAAGTAAATGAAAATCTAAACTTGACTTGGCTCCAGGTGTATGGTAACCAATATGTCGTTCATTTGTAGCTTTTGCTTCCAGTTTGTTCTCTATCTCTCTAGCTCTCTCTCTCTCTCTCTCTCTCTCTCTCTCTCTCTGCGATCAGGACTCAATCAGAGTAGGATTCCAGACTCTCACATGAAGTCAGCTGTCAGGTTAAGTGTGTTGATCGCCACCACAGACAGAACATCACAATTAGATTCTGCCAGATCAACTCTGATTGAACACCCGTTAAAACGTTGCACTGTGTTCTGCGCCAGTGGCCCAGTGCATCCGATTTCAGCCAGCATTTTTTTTTAGGTTAGCTTTCCTTAGCCTTTGATTGTCCCAAATCTTCCTGCAAGGCAGCAGATGATATTTTCTGTAGGGGGATTCTGCCCTTATATGGTCGGCCCTCCCAGGTTTACCAACACCATCTGCCCGAGTCACTAGAGGTGACTAACACAGACATGCACACACAAAGATATGAACACAGACATGCACACAGCGATACGAGGCATGACTAACACTGACACACATCAATATATATGACACATGACTAACATAGACATGCACATAAAGATATGAGATATGTCTGACATGGGCATGCACACACAAAGATATGACACATGCATAACATAAACATGCACACAATGATATGAGATATGACCAACATAGACATGCACGCACAAGGATATGAGATGTTACTAACATAGCCATGCACACAAAGATATGAGATGTGACATACACAGACATGCACACACAAAGATATGAGATATGACTAACATAATCATGCACACAAAGATATGAGATATCACTAACCCAAACATGCACACACAAAGATGTGACACATGACTAACACATATACACACTAAGATATGAGATATGACTACACACATATACACATAAAGATATGAGACATGATTAACACGGACACACCAAGATATGAGATATGACTAACATGACACACACCAAGATATGAGCCATGACCAGCACACACACACACATACACACACACACACACACACACACACACACTAGCCATTGCTAGCACAGAAAAACATCAAGATATGAGCCATGGCCAGCACAGAGAGACATCTTTTCTGTAAACACACGCACCAAAACTGCACGGGACTTCCACCGTGCAGTGGTGCAAAAAAAAAAAAAAAAAAACATTTGGCGCGTTGGGTAAACAGCCACTAATACTACTAGCTTTTTTTTTTTTTTTGGTTGGAATTTGATATGTAGGGTGTCAAATATTATGTTTGAGGTATGCCTTGAGGTTAAATTTCATTTTTTTTTATCGATTGCAGGGGCGTATCCCACAAAAATGGTAAGGGGGTTAACAATTTAAAAAGTGATTTTTAAGTAAATTTTTGGTATGGGGATGTCTAAAATAAAGTTTTAGGTAAGACTACGTGCTAAATTTACGTTTTTTGTCGAATTCAGTGGCGTATCCCTAAAAAATAGTAGGGGGGGGGGGTAACAATCATAAAAGTGATTTTTAAGAAAATTGTTGGAATAGGGATGTCTAAAGTAAAATTTGGGGTATGCCAATAGGTTAAGTTTCAATTTTTTTATCGATTTAATGGGCGTATCACTAAAAAATGGTCACGTGGGTAAAATCATAAAAGTGGTTTTTAATGTACATTTTGGCTATGGGGATGGCTAAAATAAAGTTTGTGGTATGCCTAGCTGTTAACTTTACTATTTTTAGTGATTTCATATGCGTATCCCTAAAAATAGTCAAGGGGTAAAATTCATAAAAGTGATTTTTTAAGTAAATTTTTGCAATGGGGATGTCTAAAATAAAGTTTTTTGAACTTTGAATATAACTCTTCTCGTTGTGTCTAACTAGTATGAGTGTGGGAGTAGATTTTTCGGGTTTTGAGGACGCCTTTTTGGTTATGACCCTACATTTTTTTGTTTGTTTTGGTGGTAAAATTTTGCGATTTGGCCTAACTTTTTGGACCTTGACTATAACTTCCAGGTCATTGTGTCTAACTAGGATGAGTGTGGGAGTAGATTTTTAGGGTTTTGAGGTCGCCTTTTTGCTTATGAACCTAAATTTTTTTTTGTTTTGGTGGTAACATTTTGCGATTTGGCCTAACTTTTTTTGGACCTTGACTATATATTCCTGGTTGTTGTGTCTAACTAGTATGACAATGCGAGTAGATTTTTAGGGTTTTGAGGTCGACTTTTTGAATGTGAGCCTAAATTTTTGTGATCTGGTGATAATATTTTTGTGATTTCGCTCAACTTTTTGGACCTTGAATATAACTTCCTGCTCGTTGTGTCTAACTATTATGACTATGCGAGTAGCTCTTGAGATTTTTAGGTCGACTTTTTTAAATATGAGCCTATATTTTTGTGTTCTGGGGATAACAATTTTGCGATTTGGCGTAATTTTTGGGACTTTGGATATAACTATCTGTTCGATGTGTCTAACTAGTATGAGTATGGGAGTAGATTTTTAGGGTTTTGAGGTCGACTTTTTGCTTATGAGCCTAAATTTTTGTGTTTTGGTGCTAAAATGTTGGAATTTGGTCTAACTTTTTGGACCTTGAATATAAATTTCTGCTCGTTGTGTCTAACTATTATGATTATATGAGTAATTTTTTTGGGATTTTTAGGTCGACTTTTTGCATATGCGCCTACATTTTTTGTGTTGTGGGGGTAACATTTTTGTGATTTGGAGTAACTTCTGGACCTTATGCAAATCCTCTGGTATTGCATCAGGGGTCAAAGCGCGTTCAAGTAACCCATACCTGTATTATTTCCCCCATCATTGACCCGACAGGTGGATTTTATCAGGGACCGAATCGATTTAAAGTAACCCATGTGTCAGACTCGACAGCACTTCAAGTGGAAAATGAGGTCAGTTATCACAATAACAGTAATCCTCTTCTATGATTAGTTAATCCAGAGGCCAGTCATTTCGTTGATGGGTGTCCAATAGAAATCCTCTTCTCTGATTGGTTAGCCTAGATGTTAGTCGAGAGTGAAATAGTGTCGTCCAACTTTTATTTACCAGATTATATTTAAACTAGTCGCATGTGAAACTTCGTGTTATAAGCGTGATTGATTCACGGAAGTTTATTTTCATAGTACTGTTCAGTCTAGCGGTCTGTGTTGTGGGTCTATTTTTATGTTGTAAGTTGAATATTTTTTCTGTTTTTCTCTTATATCATAACGATGTGGTAGGTTATCAATAAAAGGCTACTCGTATTAATGTAATATGTATAAAGTATGTATGTTAAGTCTATTGAGTGTATTATTCCTTCGTTTTTCATATTATTATCTTATTGATTGGTTAGAAAGTAGATATTTTTAGTCCTGATGTGCTTGGTATTAAATATTAATGTATTTAAATTAGGTATGTTAAGTATTATTGATAAAGGACTATTTGATCTTCTACAGATGTTTTCTCATAACGAAACATCTTCTGGTGAACATCAGTGTGCATTATGTTCGAAGCAGTTTAAACGGCGCCAAGCTATGGTTCAGCATATACGGGCCGCTCATCGTCTTATACGCCATGCTTGTGTCATTTGTCAACGTTCATATACGAGTCGAAGTTCTTTAGCCAGCCATAGGAGACTAAAACATTCAGCAAAGGAATCAACTTCACTCTTGGTACCGTCTACATTGCTAGTTTCACCGTCGGTACCGTCTACATCACCAGTTTCATTATCGGTACCGTCTACCGTAACAGTTTCTCTTATCCGTCATAATTGTCCTATTTGTCAACGTTCATATACGAGTCGAAGATCTTTAGCCAGCCATAGGAGAGTAAAACACTTAGTTTCTACAACAGCTCCTTCACCATTGTTATCGTCTACATTGCTAGTTACACCCTCGGTACCGTCTACCATATCAGCTTCTCTTATCCGTCATGTTTGCACCACATGTCAGCGCAGGTATACGACTCGAGGTTCTTTAACCCGACATATGAGACTAAAACATTCAGTTTCTACAACAGCTCCTTCATCATCGGTATCATCTACCATACCCACTTCCCCAGTTACAGCTTCTACAACACCGTCGGTACCTGCTACAACACCCACTTTACTAGTGGCTCCTTCAACTTCGTTATAGTTGGCCCCCCTCATCATCGAAAAAGAGAGAATTAGATGAGGAACAATCCACAGAGGGTAAAAAGCACATTGATCCATTAGCAACACTACCATCTGATGTGCGAGATGTATATCAACAAAACTGGTCAGTCATAAACACTCACGCTAGTATCAATAAAACAGTTTCAATACATACTTTCTTCCACTCACCTGATCGTCCATTTATCACGGACTGGTCTGCTGTTCTAAGAGATGTGTTTGATAGTCAGACAACTCATTTTAAAATTAACTATGGTCACCATCTTATCCTCCGTCACAGAGAGGATGGAGATTTACGCTTCTTCCACGCATCCCTTAATAATTCAGCTGTTCTCGAGTTCCCGAAGTTAGTCAATAATCTTGGAGATTTCACCAGATTCGTTGATTCTCTAAAGGAACATAACCCGTAGACACTGCCATGCTCAACAGACCCGATACTAAGTGGATGGTAGAGAGCATTCCCGCCACTAGTTTTTATTTATTCCACATTCATGGGTTCCCGATCGGGTGATTAGTCATCGCGTTCGAGCTTGTGTGGTCAAAACGGAAAGTGAGATGGGCGGTTGACATGGTAGGAGAAAAGACTAGGAGGGGATTAGGAGAGGGAGAGCGAGAGAGAGAGAGAGAGAGAGAGATGTTAAATGTTACTGTACAAGTATAAAATATCTGTTCACTGATGAATTAATAAAATTGTTATTGTGAAAATTATATAGAAAGCTTCATATTTGTTTATTGTACCTGTCTTGGTTAATTCACTTGTCAGAGAGAGAGAGAGAGAGAGAGAGAGAGAGAGAGAGAGAGAGAGACGCGAACCACTATTACTGATGAGCAAGCGAGAGCTAGCACCTGCTTTTCTCCCTTTTCAAATCATCACAACACACTATTTATTTATAAGCATACACATATCGTGAGGCAGTGCGCTTCACGAGGTCACCTATGCTCACCGAGGTCTCGCTGTGTTGGTCGATCCGTCTTGCTGCGTGTATACTTTCTATATAGACAAAAAACACAGGGCATTTAACAAAACGCAGCTGCGTGTATACTTTCTATATAGACAAAAACACAGGGCATTTAACAAAACGCATCTGCGTGTATACTTTCTATATAGACAAAAAACAGGGCATTTAACGCAGAAAAACGCAGGAATGTTGGGCATTAACAGCCACCTATACTACTAACGAGCACTATACAATACAATCTTCATCCCAACGTTGTGCTACCAATGCCAGACCTGGATCCTAGATGCAAGAACAATCAGAAAAAATAACTCTACTGTGATGAAATGTGTTAGACGAATAACATGAAACAGTCTGAGAGATAAGATCAGAAATGAAGAACTGAGAAAAAAGCTAGGAATAGTCCCCGCCATGGAATATATGGAAACAACAGATATAATGGTTTGGCCACGTGACAAGGCAGAAAGATCAAAACACAACACAACGCCTTCAACAAACGTTGTGAAAATACCACACCCAAGGGCCGACCACGAAAAAATGGATCGACTGAATATTAGAAGCACTAGGAAACATAACAGCAACAGAGGCGAACAGAGAGCAAAAGATGGATCGATGGAATATTAGAAGCACTAGGAAACATAACAGCAGCAGAGGCGAACAGAAGAGCAAAAGATGGATCGATGGAGTATTAGAAGCACTAGGAAACAAAACAGCAGCAGAGGTGAACAGAAGAGCAAAAGATGGATTGATGGAATATTAGAAGCACTAGGAAACATAACAGCAGCAAAGGTGAACAGAAGAGCAAAAGATGGATTGATGGAATATTAGAAGCACTAGGAAACATAACAGCAGCAAAGGTGAACAGAAGAGCAAAAGACAGCAAATTGTAATTCCCCTCGACGCTGCAAGGCTAATGAGGAAGGACAGAAGTAAAAGACGAGTCATCTGGTGACACCGGTAACTAAATAAGTGACGTCATTTCCGGTAGAGATGGCTTTGATCAGCCCTCTAGCAGACATCTCTATGGTCTCAGTGAGAGAATGTGTTGTTGTTGCTCAAATATAAAACATTGCCTGCTATTAGGAAATACGTTTTATTTTATTGAAATCTTCATGTTCGATTTCAGATGGGATCCATACAATTGATAAAATGTAGCTTCATTCAATGTTGAGAGTTCTTTTTTCTAGCTATTCACTACACACAAAACAACACTTTTCTCTAGGTCGTGAAAGAACAACTTTGAAAGAATAAACATAAATAGCATTTAACATTAAACATTCATGATTCATTCATTAATGATTATAATTTTATAATTATTTATTATAATAATGTGAAAGAGTGACATTCATTTTTGTTTGTTTCATGTAAGTCAGTTATAGTGTTACTATAATCTTCTGAGCCAGGACAAATTTTTTTTTTTTTAGAGGCGAAACTGGGAAAATGGGCTTTTTCTGAGGTGAAACCGGATTATATCGTGCAAGTATAGGGGAACCCAGAGATGCTACACAAGATAATGTTCGCACAAATTACGTTAATAATAATAATATTTATTATAAAGTTGAATAAGAAAGCTTTCACTTTTCACATAAATAATTAGGTTATTTGTACTTTCTGAGTTATTGCCCTGCTTTCTTGCTCAGTCTTACATGTTAAATAAACAGCTCATATTACAACTTCACAACCACAACTGACAGTAACTAACAAACCACAGAGAAAGAATGAAATCATAAATTTTACAGGGGCAACCAGAGAGAGAACATTTAAGTTAGACATTAAAAACCTACAACCCTACAATTCCGTATTTGACGTCATGACTTCGTGAAACTAAGAGAAATGTTTTAAAAACCCAGGCGTTGATTTTGATTTTTTCATTTTAAAACCAGGACACTTAAACAAGAACACTTAAACAAACTCAACAGCTCAAGCACAAAATACAACATGAAAATCAACATCAATAAAACAGAAGTCATGAATGTCGCCAAAAATAAACAGAACATCAACATAACTATAGAAGGCAGGCAACTAAAACAAGTAGAGGAATTCAAATACCTAGGAAGTTTAATGACAAACGATAATTCTCAAACAGCAGAGATAGAATCAAGATGCAACAAAGCTTGTCAAATCATCGGACAGTTATCACCACTATTGTCCAACAAGGAAATAACTCTGGAGGCAAAACGAGCACTATACAATACAATCTTCATCCCAACGTTGTGCTACCAATGCCAGATCTGGATCCTAGATGCAAGAACAATAAGAAAAATAACCTCTACAGAGATGAAATGTGTTAGACGAATGACAGGAAACAGTTTGAGAGATAAGATCAGAAATGAAGAACTGAGAAAAAAGCTAGGAATAGCCCCCGCCATAGAATATATAAGGAAACAACATATAAAATGGTTTGGTCACGTGACAAGGCAGAAAGATCAAAATACAACACAATGAGCTTTCAGCAAACGTTGTGAGAACACCAGACCCAAGGGTCAACCACGATAAAGATGGTTCAATGGAATATTAGAAGCACTAGGAAACATAACAGCAGCAGAGGTGAACAGAAGAGCAAAAGACCGTAAATTATGTCTCCCATTTACGCTGATAGGCAGATGAGGAAGGAAAGAAGAAGAAAAACAGGACATTTGGCAACCCTAACCAAGTACCAAAATGAGTAATAGTAATTTATAATTATTTTTACTCACCATAAACCATAGGCAGGAAATTTGAGATTAATCAGAGTGGTTGGACATTAATCTGAGTGGTTGGATGTTGATCAGAGTAGTTGGGCATTAATCAGAGTGGTTGGACATTAATCTGAGTGGTTGGATGTTAGATCAGAGTAGTTGAACATTAATTAGAGTGGGTAGACATTAATCTGAGTGGTTGGATGTTGATCAGAGTAGTTTGGCATTAATCAGAGTGGTTGGACATTAATCTGAGTGGCTGGATGTTCGATCAGAGTAGTTGAACATTGATCAGTTTAGATGTACACTAATCAGAGTAGTTGGACATTGATGAGTGTAGATGTATACTAATCAGAGTAGTTGGACATTGATCACAATAGCTGGACATTAATCAGAGAAGTTTGACATTAATCAGAGTAGATGGACATTGATCAGAGAAATTGGATGTTGATACTGAGATTGTAAAGCTCACAGAGTGCATTTTTTTTATTTTATACATTCAAAGTAGGGCTGGTATATGGAAGGTACATGGATAAAGGGGGTGTGGGGGGTAATTTTTTAAAATACAGAAAAATGTCAGCTTTAGAGGAATTTGTATTTTGAATCAGTAAATCAAATTGTGTCATCAAATTATCTGTGTTCTGGAATTATTTTTCTATTTGTTGTGAAAAATGTGAACTTCACAAATCTTTCATCTTTATATAAATAAATAAATATAATTTTTGGCAAGCATATTCCTGTTAAACTTCATTAGTTTCATTATTCCTGTATTTCCTGTTACTGGTTACTGATGTGGCTTCTTAAAATTAATTTTCAGACTACCAAAGTCATGGACATCTCAAGTCTGATACCAGCTGAAAATGTAAAAAAAGAACCAGAATATCAAGTGAGTTGATTTATTGCTATCATATTATACATATTAAATTGTTGCTGTCTTATGTTTATATATTAAGTTTTTGCAAGGTCTAAGCCCTGAAAAGCCACATTTCAATGAAGTTGGCTTTACTGTACATAACAAACATATTAACTCCATAACCACATCAAAAGGAGTGTCTGAATGTTCATTGGTACTTCAACTGCATGCAAAGAATGAATTAAGAAACATCATTAGTGTCTATGCACCAACGATGGCTGCATCAGGTGAAGAGAAAGACAATTTCTACCAACAACTTCAGAATGTACTGGAACAATTTATGCTCTGAAATCTAGAAAGCTCCAGACCTGGGTGACTCAAAATCTATGCATGACAATACTAAAAAGGCCCTTGGACCAAAAATAACCAAATTAGCCCCACTATAATCCAAGTTTGGAGAACCTATTACTATCAAGGGACAACAAATGGAAAGATGGGTAGAACACTACTCAAACATATACCATGAAGACTGACCAGCAAACACACCTCTAGCCCAGTCAATACCTAAATATCCTACAGCAACTGTGATGGATGCTGATCCTAGTAAACTTGCTGATGCTATAAATGGCCTCTCAAGCTGCAAAGCTGCAGGAAATGACAACATTCCCACAGAGATACTAAAGGAAAACTTAAATGTAGTACTTCCACATCTATACAAACTGTTAATCAAAAATGCTGGAAAAATACCTCATGATATGAGTAATGCTAAGATCATAACACTAAACAAAAGCAAAGGAGATAGGGGTGATTGCAATAACTGCTGCGGCATCTCTCTCCTTAGTACAGCCAGCAAGGCTTTTGTGAGACTATTCCTAAAACACCTGCATAGATTTGCAGAGCATGTGCTTGCCAAGTCTCAATACGGTTTGAGAGCTGGGAGATCAACCATTGACATGAATTTCAGATTTATATAACTACAAGAAAAGTGCTGAGAACAAAATATGTCGCTCTATATTGCCTTTGTGGTACTTGCAAAGACCTTCGACTAAGTAAATAGAGCTGGACTATACAGGATGTTAGAAATGATGGCCTCCTATATCACTTAAGCTGATTATGTCCTTTCATGAAAACATGGATGCCTGAATCCATGTTGATCTTCGTCTTCTTCTTTCCTTCCTCATCTGTCTTTCAGCGTCGAGGGGAGATATAATTTGCGGTCTTTTGCTCTTCTGTTCACCTCTGCTGCTGTTATGTTTCCTAGTGCTTCTAATATTCCATCGACCCATCTTTTTCGTGGTCGACCCTTGGGTCTGGTGTTCTCACGTTTGTTGAAGGCTCATTGTGTTGTGTTTTGTTCTTTCTGCCTTGTCATGTGGCCAAACCATTTTATCTGTTGTTTTCTTATATATTCTATGGCGGGGGCTATTCCTAGCTTTTTTCTCAGTTCTTCATTTCTTATCTTATCTCTCAGACTGTTTCCTGTCATTCGTCTAACACATTTCATCTCTGTAGAGGTTATTTTTCTGATTGTTCTTGCATCTAGGGTCCAGGTCTGGCATTGGTAGCACAACATTGGGATGAAGATTGTATTGTACAGTGCTCATTTTGCCTCCAGAGTTATTTCCTTGTTGGACAATAGTGGTGATAACTGCCCAATGATTTGACAAGCTTTGTTGCATCTTGATTCTATCTCTGCTGTTTGGGAATTATCGTTTGTCATTAGACTTCCTAGGTATTTGAATTCCTCTACTTGTTTTAGTTGTCTGCCTTCTATAGTTATGTTGATGTTCTGTTTATTTTTGGCGACTTTCATGACTTCTGTTTTGTTGATGTTGATTTTCATGTTGTATTTTGTGCCTGAGATGTTGAGTTTGTTTAAGTGTTCTTGTAGGTCTTCTATTGTTTCATGTATTAGTGCCTGATTGTCTGCAAATAGAAGCTCGTTGTTCTCCTCTGTCTCTGATGGGTTGGCTAGCTTGCATATATGTGCTTCCATGTATGTAATAAACAGTAGGGGGGATAGTACGCACCCCTGTCTTACACCTGATCTAACTTCGAAGTGGTCTGTGTAGCCTGCTGCTGTTCTGACCCTGCAGCTGCTGTTGACATAGAGACTTTTAATAAGGTTGATTAGATGTTGGCAGGACTATACAGGGTGTTAGAAATGATGGCCTCCTATATCACTTAAGCTGATTATGTCCTTTCATGAAAACACGGATGCCTGAAACCATGTTGATGTGAGTTTTAAAGTCAACAGAGGAGTAAAATAGAGATGTGTCCTCACTCCCGACCTTTTGGCATCTTTTTTGCTGCCCTTCTAAATTATATCTTCGAAAACAGCCCAGGAGAAATTTAAATTCACACAGGATCAGATGGTTCACTGTTCAGCTTAGCATGACTTAGAGAAAAAATGAAAACAAAGTTTGCCCTACTTAAAGAACTTTTATTTGCTGACGATGCAGCCCATATCACCACTCATAGTGAAGCCACTCTACAATCGCTGATTGACAACCTTAACAAAGTATGCAGCTTTTAAAATTTTTTTTATTAGTATTCAGAAAACAGTACATCTATGTCGAGTAGACATCAAACCTGTATTTATCACTTTGAAAGATTATCCACTTGAGTCAGTTCAGAAAACAGTACATCTATGTCAAGTAGACATCAAACCTGTATTAATCACTTTGAAAGATTATCCACTTGAGTCAGTTAAGAAAACAGTACATCTATGTCAAGTAGACATCAAACCTGTATTAATCACTTTGAAAGATTATCCACTTGAGTCAGTCCAGAAAACAGTACATCTATGTCAAGTAGACATCAAACCTGTATTAATCACTTTGAAAGATTATCCACTTGAGTCAGTTCAGAAATTCTTGTATCTTGGATCCACAATCTCTTGATGATGAAATAAACAGACAAATTGGTAAGGCAGCTATGACTTTCTGCAAACTCACAGAAAGGGCCTAGAACAACATGAAATTAACACTAAAGACCAAACCCATAATCTATCAGACTTGTGTGCTCTGTACACTGTTATATGAATCTGAAACCTAGACAACACACTCAAATCATGAATAAAGACTAAATATGCTATGGCTCGGAAGAATAATGCACATCAAATGGCAGGACAATTTAGCTAAAGAGGTAGGGGGATTACCACTGGAGAACCATCCTGTCAGTTATGGTGAAGCCAAATCCATCATCAAAGGTCAGTTTCATGAAAAATGGAAATGAGAACGCCCAAAGCATAATGGGAGGGACGGATACCTCCAACTATCAAGGAGGGATCAAGTCATCATGCTTCACCTATGCACTGACCACAATAGAATGAGAAACCACATGTTCACCAAATTCAAAATTGGTACAACCAGACAATGCCACTGAACACTGGACAACATGACAACAGAACATGTTCTACAGGATTGCCCCTAGTACACAGACCTGAGAAGGACAATGTGGTCCATACCCACCTCCCTGGAGGAGAAACTATATGGGGCAATCAAATCACTTAAACTGACAGCTGACTTCATAAGAGAGTCTGGAATCCTACTCTGAATTAGACTTGATCACAGAGAGAGAGAGAGAAATGGCAGGACAAATTAATCAACTTAACAGTCCTGCAATGTGCTAAGACTCCAACAATCATGTCAATGCTCAGTAGACGAAGGTTAAGATGGCTAGGACATGTCCAGCGAATGGAAGAAAACATGTAACGAATAGCATGATGATGGAGGTGATGGCAGTGACCAAGGCATTCATCTGGCTGGAGTCACAAGACTACACCCATGCCTGTATACTGAGTGATTCGATGAGCATGATACGAAAAGTGGAGGTGGGATCTGTACGTAGGCAATGGGTAGAGTCATTGCAGAAGTCCAAAATACGTAAGGTCACCTTTGTCTATGTCCCAGGAAATGCTGCAGTATGGGGAAATGAAAGGGCAGACAGGTTGGCTAGCTGCGCTGTTGTTGAGGACGGTCAACCAATGGATCGGGCGGACATCATCATCAACGCCCACCGGGAAGTGAGAAGGACACAGAACTTCAACAACCATGAGTCCATGTCACTCTTTCGGATGAAAGAGATGTGAGTTAAGATGGGCACAGCCAGAAGCGAGAAACTTGGTGGGTGTGTGAGAGGATCTAACCAACCAACACAGAACTTGAGTCATCAGTCGCTGGACACTTCCAGACTTTCTGAGCAGGGGATCTGATCACCTATGGAAAATCATCTCTGAATGACTTATACATCAGTGAAAATGACTGGGAACATCAGACAAGAGATTACATCATGGAGAGTCTGTTTAAAAAATTGCATAACAACATTTAAATTTATAGGACTTGTAGTGTTTTTCACCACCTATCTCTATTTTAATCGGCTCCCTCAATGAGATAGAACTGCTTGCACAGAACAGAGACAGATGGCGAGATTTGATAAAATATCTTTAAAAGAAAACTGCTAGAACAAAAATTCATATAGGAGAAGGTGTATCTTGGTCTACGCCCTATGGGCCGGTTACGGCTCGAAAGGTCAATAGATAGATAGATAGATCTCTATTTTCTGGCTTAGATGTTTGATCTTATCTAATGAGTCTATGTCTGCTAACTTTGCTTCTCTTATAAGGGTTCTTTTTCTGTGTAGCAGTAAGAATAGAGTAACAAAAATAGAGCAAAAATAAACCAAACCAGCACATAATCAGGTACTTCAATAAGAATGAAGGTGAAAACAATAATAAATAATTAAAACATAGTCATCAATGATACAAGAAAACTGTTGCCAAGCCACTCACAATTTAATCAATGCAGATTTATTAGTTCAATACTTGTTGTAGAAAAATAAATTTAAATTCTTCAAATTTCATTGCATTTTATAACTAGTACAGATAAAGCCTTTAAACTTCCACAAATGAAGATACATGTTAGCTTCACAGTTTTTACAATTTACTAATCAGCAGCAGAATATTTTACAATATGATATGTCTTAAAGTTTGTAGAGAAAACAGCGTGAAGTAATTTATAAGGAAAATAGTATCATCATTTTGTTGTTGCAGACTGAAGTCAAAGTTGAAAGACAAATCCCTTGCCATAAAGATGCACTGAAAATGGAATGGGATGATAATGTGAGTGTAGTTATTTATTTATTTGTTACCAGGAAAATTTGTATACATTTTTAACTGAACTTTGGAAATAGGATTAGGTACATTGTGTGATGTCTATAAGTCAAACACTTAATGTTGGATGAGGTACATTGTGTGGTATCTATAAGTCAAACACTTAATGTAGGATGAAGTACATTGTGTGGTATCTATAAGTCAAACACTTAATGTAGGATGAGGTACATTGTGTGGTGTCTATAAGTCAAATATTTAATGTAGGATGAGGTTCATTGGGTGGTGTCTATAAGTCAAACACTTAATGTAGGATGAGGTACATTGTGTGGTGTCTATAAGTCAAACATTTAATGTAGAATGAGGTTCATTGTGTGGTGTCTATAAGTCAAACATTTAATGTAGGATGAGGTCCATTGTGTGGTGTCTATAAGTCAAACATTTAATGTAGGATGAAGTACATTGTGTGGTGTCTATAAGTCAAACATTTAATGTAGGATGAGGTACATTGTGTGGTGTCTATAAGTCAAACACTTAATGTAGGATGAGGAACATTGTGTGGTGTCTATAAGTCAAACATTTAATATAGGATGAAGTACATTGTGTGGTGTCTATAAGTCAAACATTTAATGTAGGTTGAGGTACATTGTGTAATGTCTGTAAATCAAACATTTAATGTAGGATGAGGTACATTTGTGTGGTGTCTATAAGTCAAACATTTAATGTAGGATGAGGTACATTGTGTGATGTCTATAAGTCAAACACTTAATGTTGGATTAGGTACATTGTGTGATGTCTTTAAGTCAAACATTTAATGTAGGATGAGGAACATTTGTGTGATATCTATAAAACATTGAATGTTTTATGAGTCACAAATAACATAACATTGACAGACATTGACTAAATAGCAACTACAGTGGCGTTTGTTAACAATCAGTGGTATTAAACTAAATGTTTATGATGTTGTAAAGTCATGGTACTAAGATATCTACATGTTCCAGAACGCACTAATAAGATGATCATGATACTATATATTTTATGTGACTGTTTATGTAATGTATTGTAGTAACAATATTCAAAGATGTTAATGTTCAATTTTTCATTTAAAAGCTTCCAATTATTCATTTAAAAGCTTCCAATTATTCATTTAAAAACCTCCAATTATTCATTTAAAAGCTTCCAATTATTCATTTAAAAGCTTCCAATTATTCTTTTAAAAGCTTCCAATTTATTTGTGATCATATCGGTGTTGATGATAGTGGACACTTTGCCATAAAATATTGCTATCTCTGTTCAGTTGTTCAAGGTTACACTGTGACCTATTCTAAAAGTATTAACAATTGTTTGCAGGATCAGGTAAAGAAGGAGGAAGCCAATCAAATTGAAGAAAGTGATGTGTCCACTGTCATGGAGGCTGCAGGAGCTACTTCAATACTCTTTTCTGAGATGGAAAGTCTTCTATGTAAGATTTGATTTGTTATCAACAGAATATATATTCATAATCTGTTGTCCTGGAGAGGACATGTTGCACTAAGTTATTTTTGCTTCATTAGATGTAAATGACAGACACACTCTGATTCTAAACCATATTAACAACAACCATGTCCTTTGTGGTTCACTAGGACAAGGCTATAAATAGAGTGGTGAAAAAATAACACAATAAATGTAACTCTTGATTATGTTCAAAACCATTATATGTGGGAAACAGTGACAATAAAATGTAAAATAAGAAAAGTAAAGGTTGTATGTAGAGAATAAGGTGCTAGTGACCACATTTTTCTTTGACTAATGACCCATTTATTCTCACTTTATGTGAATGTGATCACTCCAGGCCACCCTTACTTCCCAGACAATCTCTGGTACCCAATGTTAGATTCTGGGTATGCTCCAAAACCTTGTTGTTTAAAAATATTTGCCAGATCTGGGGTTTGAACTTAGCCCCTCCTGTTAGCGTGTACACTAACTACTCAGGCACCAAAGCTAAAGCAGTATGTGCAGAAATGATTGGTGTCAACAATGAATAGATAGGGAAATCTCTTAAACAAATGCAGAACCTGGCACATATCTGACACTCCAAGGGGTTCAAGAATTATGGCATCAGTCAGACAGGCTACATTTAGTTGACTCAAGTATGTCTGATTTTAATTGATCTGTTAATGCTGGCAGTTATTACAAAAGTTGTGCCCCATTTAATCTTGTCATATTTGTTTATTTTTGGGTATTTCCTGTTCCAATCCAAGATGGAGTTTTTGTTTTTCTACATCTTGCAATGCATGGTTGATCAATAGTTTAACAAACTGTCATCATAAAACATCCATTGTTATTGAAACAGTTTATATAAGAGAAATGACAAGGCATAAAATAAAATCAATTATAATCAAGAGAAGAAAGTGGTCACATGTTGGCCATGTGATGAAAAGAGGCAACAAAAGAATCTCAAAGCAGGACCACAAATGGAACCAGATGGTAAAAGAAAAAGAGGCTGACCTAGAGAAACACTAAAGAGAACAAATTAAATGAGAGACAATAACAGCAGGCTCAGGCTCCCTTACTGATATTGAACAACCAGCCCAGAATAGAGCCATATGATGAGACACAATACAAATTTTGTACAAGGTCTAATAGTTGAAAGATTGATGGGCACAAGAGTCTAGAACTTATGCCCTGGGTGCCATCTTTGGCTCAAAAAGACAATAGAAGACAGAGAGACAGATATTTGTTTATTTATTTTTTAAATGTATTGATAACTCATTTCTATATTTAGATTGTGAGAATTGTCAGCTGAAATATGAAGGAGACTGCCCTAAACATGGACCACTAATCTATATCGATAATCCTGAGGTAAAGTACACAATTACAACTAACAAAAATTGGAATATATCTTCATTTTCATAAAATTAAAATTTTCAGAAGTTTTAATTAATGTTATGTGAAGAGGATTATCATCAAGTACCATGCCTGCTGGCATAGGTGTTGGTAGCTAGGTATACAGCATGACACCCACAGGACAAGCAGCCAAATGCCAACTTTGCCGACGAAACATACAAGAAACAGAATAACACATATTCTACAAATGCAGCACAATCATACCAGCAAGAACGGAGTTACAACACACACTAGAAACACACACTACACAGAAAGTAGACATATACAGATCTATCATGCTCAACACACTGCCAAAAACAACAACACAACAATCCTACACTAAATCCCTAATTCTATTATCGGAATATAGGAATTTAGTGTGGGCCTGCAGAAATGCTGCCGTTTACCAATCTAAAACGTTTAATGTCAACTTGTTTCTACTTATTTATAACAAAAAATCTATGTCCATTTTTAAACAATAAAATTTAATTTGCAATAATGAATGGAAGAATGCAAATGAATGATTTTCCACTATTCAAGTAGAAAGATACATCTTTCATGTCTTTTATCTCCTTTGTTTGCTACACTTGGGGACGGCAGGTGATAGACAAGCTATCAGTTAAGCCACCGACAATACGGTCCACCTCCCAAAACAAAGACGCCGGGTGCTTGAGGCTATTGTCGCCTCGCTTAGCTACTTTTAGTGGCGACAGGCATAAAGAAAGTTTTACCTTTAAAGCCGCCGACACAGGTCGGGGTGATCAAGTCTATTGTCGCCTCTGGCGCTCCTGTTTTCTTTTAAACCTTTGGTCGTGTGGTGTAATAGATTGCTTAACTTTTAAATTACATCGAAAATGTATGTATCATCATTCATCATCATTGAATCACATAAATGAAATTTATTGTTGTAAAATGGAATGTATTGTTTTTAAAAACGAAATAAAGAGTTTATTATAAAAAAAAAATTCTGTTCTTGATCTTCTGCCAAGCTATTCTCTTAAGCTGTCTGGTATCTTTTCTTTTTTAATTCCCTCAATTTTCCATGTTGTTACAATATATTCCAGCTGTGTCCTTCTTATTAAATGACCAAAACAATTATGATTGGTTCTTCCTAATATTGAAAATTAGCTCTCTCTTTGCATTGGCCTCTTTCAGAACATTTTCATTATTCTTCTTAGCTGTCCATGGTATTCTCAATATTCTTCTGTAAAACCACATTTCTACAGCCTCCTGTGATTTTCTTGTTTGTTGTCCTATTGCCCATAATTCATATCCATATATTAAGACCGGCTCTACATAACATTTAAGAACTCTTTTTCTTTTTTCTATTGTCAAAAATAGATTGCACAGAATGTTCCTTATTTTTTTTTTAGAAAGCTGCTTTTGCCTGAGCCATTCTGTACATCTACCAAAAGGATCTTCATCCACCCTTATTAACACTGACTGATGTTAGTTATAGAAATAAAGTGTTCATCTATCAACATGTTAGCAAAGAAATTATCCACACCTATATCTATATAGGTAGTTTCCGGTTGTTTCCAAAATGGAAGAATTATTTTTCTCCGGCTTGGTATACCACCATTGATCACAGGTTTAACAAGCCGCTATTGTAAAAACGATGTTGTTAATGAAACGTAGACCTGGTCATATGTTGGACATGTGATGAGAAGAGATAATAACCGAATAGCAAATAAAGCCCTCATACGGGAAACAACAGGTAAGAGAAAAAGAGGAAGACACAGGGAGACACTGAGAAGAACATTGATGAGAGAGGCAAGAGCAGCAGGATTCGGCTCCCTCAATGAGATAGAGCTGCTTGCACCGAACAGAGACAAATGGCGAGATTTGATAAAATATCTTTAAAAGAGTTGAAAACTGCTAGAACAAAAATTCAGATAAGAGAGGGAGTATCTTGGTCTACGTCCTATGGTCCAGTCTACGGCTCGAAAGGTCAATAGATAGATATCTATGTCCTATTTCATCAACATTGTGTCATGATCTATTTTTAACATTGTAATCTCCATTTGTTCTCAGGTAAGTCAAGATGAGAACAGCAGTCAAGATTCTAGCCCCCAATTTCAGGAAACTAAAAATAAGCCTAATCAAATGTCAGGAAATGAAAAGTTGTTTCAATCGCTTGTTTGTGACAATCATAGTGATGATGGGGGCAAATCTATTAAAACAGCACATAGAAATTCACAAACTAGAGAGAAGCTTCACAAATGTGATGTTTGTGGTGCAGGTTTTGCTCGACTTGGACATGTAAATGCGCACAAGAGAACACATACAGGGGAGAAGCCTTACATATGTGATGTATGTGGTGCAGGTTTTACTCTACTCGGAACACTGAAAAAACACAAGAGAACACATACAGTGGAGAAGCCTTACATATGTGATGTATGTGGTGCAGGTATTGCTCTACTCGGAACGCTGAAAAAACACAAGAGAACACATACAGGGGAGAAGCCTTATGCATGTGATGTGTGTGGTGCAAGTTTTACCCAACCTCAACATATAAAATCACACAAGAGAACACATACAGGAGAGAAACGTTTCACACGTGATGTGTGTCATGCAAGTTTTACCCAACCTCAACATCTAAAATCACACAAGAGAACACATACAGGAGAGAAACGTTTCACACGTGATGTGTGTCATGCAAGTTTTACCCAACCTCAACATCTAAAATCACACAAGAGAACACATACAGGAGAGAAGCGTTTCACATGTGATGTGTGTCATGCAAGTTTTGCTCAATTTGGAACACTGAAATCACACAAGAGAACACATACAGGAGAAAAGCCTTATACATGTGATGTGTGTGGTGCAAGTTTTACTCAAGCTCAACATTTAAAATCACACAGGAGAACACATACAGGTGAAAAGCCTTATACATGTGAAGTGTGTGCTGCAGGTTTTACTCGACTTGACATACTAAAAAATCATAAGAGAACACATACAGGGGAGAAGCCATACACTTGTGATGTTTGTGCTGCAGGTTTTACTCGACTTGACATACTAAAAAATCATAAGAGAACACATACAGGGGAGAAGCCATACACTTGTAATTTGTGTGGTGCATGCTTTAGTGATTCTTATGTTCTAAAAATACATAAAAGAACACATACAGGGGAGAAGCCTTATGCATGTGATTTGTGTGGTACAAGTTTTTCTCATCTTCAAAACCTAAAAATACACAAGAGAACACATACAGGGGAGAAGCCTTATACATGTGATGTATGTGGTACAGGTTTTTCCCAACTTCAACATCTCAAAAAACATAAGAGAACACATACAGGGGAGAAACCTTACACATGTGATGTATGTGGTTCAGGTTTTTCCCAACTTCAAAATCTCAAAAAACATAAGAGAACACATACAGGGGAGAAGCCTTATAAATGTGATGTGTGTGGTGTAGGCTTTGCTCAATTTGAAACACTAAAAATACACAAGAGAACACACACAGGAGAGAAACCTTACACGTGTGATGTGTGTGGTTTAGGTTTTGCTCAACTTGGGACTCTAAAAATACACAAAAGAACACATACAGGGGAGAAACCTTACACCTGTGATGTGTGTGGTGTAGGTTTTACTCAACTTCACCATCTAAAAATACACAAGAGAGCACATACAGGGGAGAAGCCTTACACCTGTGATGAGTGTGGTGTTGGTTTTACTCAATATCAGCATCTAAAAATACACAAGAGAACACATACTGGTGAGAAACCTTTAAACATCTGATTTGTGTGTTGAACATTTTACTCGTCTTGAAAATCTAAGAAACACAAGGTTACAACAGAGAGGAGATGCCTTGTACACATGTGAAGTGTGTACAGCATGTTTTATTAATGCTTCTAATCTACATGAACAAAAGATGTGAAGACTTACAATGTGATACATGAGTTACATATTTTGCTTATAGAGGTCATCTGAAAAGATACATGAGAACACATACAGGAGAGTAGCCTTAAACGTGATGTGTGTGCTACTTGTTTTGCCTTGTGTGCAGATATAATAACATTAGAGAACATGTGCAGGAGAGAATCCTTACACATGTGTTGTCTGTGCTGCATGTGTTTTCAGTGCTGCATGTGTTTTCTGTGCTGCATGTCTTGTGGAGATTACAGGCCTAATAACACAAAAGAACACATGCAGGAGAGAATCCTTACCCATGTGTTGTCTGTGCTGCATGTCTTGTGGAGATTACAGGCCTAATAACACAAAAGAACACATGCAGGAGAGAATCCTCACAAATGTTTAGAGCATTACAGAGTGAAGTAAAATGATCATATTTAAGGTTGAGGGAACAGACTGTCAAGGGAGGTGAAGGCACTCTTCACATCACCAGTGCTGAAAGTTGTCAGCGACCAACAGCTGATGGCTTGTGCTAGGATACATGAACCAGAACCATTACCCATTTCCACCTCTTCATGGTGCCTCTAGTAACAGACTAACCTGTCTAGTCTGGTCAAGAGAGTAGGGATTGAAGAGGGAAGACAGCTCGGTACTCAAAAATGTTGTGCTGAAGTTAATTGTGTTGGGCTGAAAGGCACAAATATGACAGTTATACTACAAACCACAACGTAACGCAGGCACACCCACATAACATCATTTTAAGGGTGGATGATGAAGAGGTATACTCCTTTAGTCACCAGGCGAACACAAGCAAGCAAGCAAGACTGTCAAGTAGAAAGAAATTATGGCAGCCTTGAACAAAGGCACAAATATCACAGTTATACTACAAACCACAACATAACGCAGGCACACCCACATAACGTCATTTTAAGGGTGGATGATGAAGAGGTTTACTCCTTTAGTCACCAGGTGAACACAAGCAAGCAAGCAAGACTGTCAAGGAGAAAGAAATTATGGCAGCCTTGAACAAAGACACAATTGGATCCTTAGCCACAAGTACACAATATTTGAGATTGGCATCTCACCACATGTACATGTTGACTGGCAGATACTTCATGGTCGTATTGAATATAAAACATTGAGCAAAAACGCAAAACACTTTTGGCCTATAGATACAACACTACATGCAAAACTGGATAGTTTTCTGCAACAAATAGTAACATTTATACAAGAAAGGACATTACAGATAAAGACAATACTTCAGACAAATGAAAGATGACAGACAGATGTTGTACAATGTGTTGGGTGTGATAAACTTAGACTATAATTATATATTTTATAAACTGTTGTTGACTTTGGTTTGTATCAAATTTGTTGTGTTATTTCATTTACATACTTGTCAGCGATTTTGTCATATGGTAGCCAACCTTTGACGTGGAGACGGCACTCATTGTATGAATAAAGATATAAAAACATGTGACAAAGAGCAAGGTAACAAGGCTGAAACCATACAAGTTTGATTTGTGTAATGATGGTTTTAATCAATATATAAATAAAAGCACACTTGAGAAAACTGAGGTTAAGTCTGACTCATGTCTTTTATGTAGCAGATTTAATGGAAAGTGAAGACAATATAACTGACAATAAAACACATGCAGGTGTAAGTTTTGACATTCATAAAACAGCATGTATTGGGAACAAACATAGCACATGGTGTGTAGTGAAATAGTTGCTTTTTGGAGTGATTTTTGAAAACTACAAATGTAGAGGTTGTAAATAAATTCCTTAATTGTATGTTGTGTTGTGATTTCAAAGGTGTGTGTTATTATAGGAAGACACTAGAGGAGGCCAGTTTCATTAAAAAAGGAAAAAAACTTTTTGATTGAAGTTCCTGAAAATGGAAATAAAATATGACTGGGAAATGATAGTTGATAGAAGATAGTTGTGATGACCTTCAACTTATCATGTACTGCTTACTGACGTCACTAATGCTGTTCATTTATCTTACTCAACCACTTCTTCGTTACTATGAAAGGCATAAGATATTGATAGATAAAGAGATAATGATTGATGATAATAGGCACTCCAGTACATAAAGAAAGTACTCAAATTTGTTAGGATGAGAGGGACAATTATCACAGCTTGCTGTAAACCACAACACATTGACACTCCGTTAATGTCCTTTTTCTTGTAAGTGTTTACCAGCTTTTACCTTTGATAACGTCCCTAGAGACTAGGACTAAATTGTTATTGAGTTATTTGTGGGTCATCATCATTGCACTCCGAACATGTCCATAGGTGCTCAGATCACCTCCTCAGTTATTGAGTTATTTGTGGGTCATCATCATTGCACTCTGAACATGTCCATAGGTGCTCAGATCCCCTCCTCAGTTATTGAGTTATTTGCGGGTCATCATCATTGCACTCTGAACATGTCCATAGGTGCTCAGATCCCCTCCTCAGTTATTGAGTTATTTGTGGGTCACCATCATTGCACTCCGAACATGTCCATAGGTGCTCAGATCCCCTCCTCAGTTATTAAGTTATTTGCGGGTCATCATCATTGCACTCCGAACATGTCCATATCTGCTCAGATCCCCTCCTCAGCAAGTCTCGCAGTGTCCAGCGTCTGATGACTCCAGTTCTATGTTGGTTGATAAGTCTTCTTACACGGCCACTAAGTTTCTCATTTCTGGCTGTGTCCATCTTAACTCCCAATTCCATCATCCGAAGAAGTGACGTGGATCTGTGTTTGTCGAAGTCCTGTGCTCTTCCCACATCTCGGAGGGCATTTATGATGTCCGCCTGATCCATTGGTTGCCAGTCCTCAACGACAGCGCAGCTAGCCAACCTATCCGCTCTTTCATTTCCCCGTACTCCCGCATGTCCAGGGACATATACAAAGGTGACCTTACGTATTTTGGATTTCTGCAACTACTCTACCCATTGCATGCGTACAGAGCCCGGCTCCACCTTTTTAATCATGCTCATCGAATCACTCAGTATACATGCGTGGGTGTAGTCTTGTGACTCTAACCATTTGAATGCCTTGGTCACTGCCATCACCTCCATTGTCATGCTACTCGTGGTCATGATGTATGTACCACTGTCTTCGTAGACTATTCTGCCTGCCGAGCGTGCTGTAAATGCCCATGCACTTCTTTGGTGTCGTCTTACAGATCTGTCTGTATAGATGACTGCATCTTTCTCATCGGTGTTATAGCAGATGAGACCGTTGACCTCAGCATTAACCATGACCGGGTTCTGTTCCCTACTTTTCCTGTTGAGTGTCACAATACACGAAAAAGTCCCCTTGAAAGACGTAGGCACCTGTATCCACTCCTCACCAACGCTGATATTGGTAAGCCCACAGACCTGTTTGACAACATGAAGAATTTCACACAAAAGATTGTTTCTAAATGTAACAAATGTCTCACTTTGAATGTAGGTGCTCTCCTAATTATATAACCCTCTCAGGTGACAGGAACATGTAGTTTCACCTACTCAAATGTTTATCAATGGAAATTTAGTTTCAATGCACATAAGCACATTGTTTAAAAAAAATCATTTAAAAAAGATAGCTTGTAATGGAATCTACTTTTGTAAACTCAAATCTACTAGAAGAAAATTATAGATTTTAACATCCAAAAAAAAGTCAGGGTTCATAATTAAACCAAAATGTCCGCCTTGGCTGGTTAAAGGGGTTAAGGCAAAAAAATGCAAATGAATGCATACAAATGCGAAGCTGCAGTAAAGCTGAATTGTGAGGGAAAATTGAAAAAAATAGAAAAAAATGTATGGTAAAAGCTTTACGTGGTTAGTAGACGACACAGATTTGAACGACGTTTCGGCTCAATAGGCCTTCAGCAGGAACAGACAAACAACAACACACACAGATATGTAAGTAAATATAACTAATCCTACATGGCTAACTAATAATGAAATATCCAAAACAAAATAATCGAAAAAGGTTAAAGAAAAGCAAATTGACTTCCCTTGTGTCGTGGGCACTGGTCAGGACGGGAAAAAGGGCGCGTAGCGTGGGTCTGGCTGTAATATACCCTCTGGACAGGGGTGGAGGGTACGCTGTCTAGGTTACGCCGGCTAGCAAGGACGCCGACAATGCCTGGAAGTATCTAAGGCTCGTAAATACAGGTACACACACTCACAGATGCGCGTGTGTACATGTGTGCACGTACAAGTAGACATGCACATACTAATATGCATCAACATGCATATATACATGCATACACAAACATATATGTGCATACAAGCAAGTACACCCATATATGAGTATACACACACACACATATATATATATATATACACCCATACCCGCACATATGAACACATACATAAGCGCATCCATACGGGGACAATCAAATGTGTAGAAATGTGCGCACAATGCACTACTGATCAGAGGAGTACACACCGGAGTAGGTGTGCAGGCTAGAAGGAGAACGAATATAATAACAGGTCTTCAAAGGGCGGAAAGAGTAAGAAGTCTGAGAGTGAGGCGCAATAAGAACCTGTTAGTGGTACGTGGCCCAGAAAGAAAGGTTTATATGAGAACACCGAAGTGTCTCAATGGGGACTAGTGGAGGAGAACTATGAGTAGCATGGCATAGTAGATAGACTAAAGAGCCAAGGCATGGACAGTAGAGAGGGCTATGTAAAAGGGAAGGGGTAGCCGAAAGGTAACTATGTGTACGAGTGTGATACATTCATGCCTCTTGGGGTCAGCGAACCATACTTAACTATGAGGCGATTCTCCAAAGTAAATCGGCTGCGGTCGCCGGAGCGACAAAGGATAATACCAGTAATACGGATGTCGTCTTTGCCCTTGTGGTCTGGGGAGTTGAAATGGGAAGACACTGGAGTGCCAGTATTCTGTTGAACATCTCGTAGATGTTCACAAAACCTTTCCGCTAATCGTCTACCAGACTCACCAATGTAAGTCATGTGGCATCGTTGGCATATGATGGCATAAATGATGTTACGGGACACACATGTGAAGCCATGCTTGATCTCGAGCCGTCCATTAGGGAATAAGACCGAGTCAGTAGGGAGCACATAGGCACAGGTTATACAGTTCCGACCACAGGGGGCCGTGCCGAAGTGTTGAGGGTCGGAGCGAGGGAGATGGCTCCTAACCAGAATATCTCCCAAATCCCTGTCGCGCTTGAAGGCGATCATCGGGGGATCACTGAAAAGTAGACGGGTGGTGGGATCAGAGAGGAGAATGGAACGGTAGCGGTTGAGTATCTTCACAACAGCTAAGTTGTGAGGATGATTGGTGAGAGTGAGTATGGTTCTCTCAAAGGGGGGGGGGGGAGGGGGCGTTAGAGGGAGTGAGTGCCTCGGGACGGGAGATGAGGAGGACCCGCTTGAGGGCAGACTGGAGGATCGAGTCTGGATAAAGCCGGCGGCTGAAGAAACCTAACATAAGTTGAGCTTGTTGGAGGAAATCTTGGTCATCCCGGCAGATGCCCAAGACTGGTTAAATATGGCATACATTTATCATTGTAGAAAGCAATCGGTTCGCCGCGCGCGGCAGTTTTTTTTTTTTTTTATTTTAACACATTTTTGTAAGACCAACAATTCCATCCAGTGAACAGCGAGTTAAATTCTCTTATAATTCTCGCCGGTTATCCCAAAACAGCAAAGGATTGTTCTTATACTTTATGCAAACGTTAGGTATCACGAATCGTTTTTGTGTGTTCATTAGCGGAAATTGAGCATAGACCCACCTCCCGCATTTCTATGCTTAACTCAGAAGTAATTTTCTGACATATTTGTAACACACGTGACTTCCTAACTCTAATTGCTATTTCCATGAAAGATAGTAAGTGCTGTTGAACTGGACTCTTTTCATTATTGGATTTTCAAATGAGTCCAAAATTAATGCTGAATCAACAATGACCGAGCTAGTCGAAATACTGGGATGTGTTGTCGGTGACACATGTGAAAAAGCTGATGGTGTTGTCGAAACACTATGATGTGTGAGTAAACATGTTGTCGACATGACCGATACTGTTGTCGAAACACTATGATGTGTGAGTAAACATGTTGTCGACATGACCGATACTGTTGTCGAAACACTATGATGTGTGAGTAAACATGTTGTCGACATGACCGATACTGTTGTCGAAACACTATGATGTCTGAGTAAACATGTTGTCGACATGACCGATACTGTTGTCGTTATTGTTGCTGACAACAAAGTTTTTTGGTGATGAGCATGTGAAAGATCAGGTAGTTCTCATGACAAGAAGTGGTAATTGAAACACCGGGATGTCAAACACACTAGAAGGGCATTGTATTTCTGCGTCAGCCCACGACGTGGTAAAAACTTGTAGGTGGTGGCTCTGGTGTACGCAATTGAAAGTTTGTGCTGTGAGAGGTGTCACTGAAAATGTTGCTAGTAATGTGACTGGTGTCTGTATGGTACTGCTCCTATACACCATCGGACCTGATACACTCGTTATGGTAAAGGCTGATACACTCGTTATGGTAAAGGCTGATACACTCGCAGAGTTTGTTGTGGCTTCACAAGAAAATACTCAGACTTGTCGACATATCAGTGATTGTAGTATAAGCACAGTTGTCCCGTTCATGTACCTCAACACACACTTGATTGGGATGTCTCGGCTCCACATGAAATATGGGTGACACAAATGAAAACAAAAGTGTGTTCTTGTAGTCAACACACTGTCGTTGGTGTGATCGTTCAAAATGTCGACACACTAGGCGATAGATACAACACTACAGACAAAACTATATGGGCCACTGCAAGAATTACAAAAGACAGTAAAATTCATACAGGAAACGACATTGCTATAGACAATACTTCGAGCGAACGAAAGATAGATAGATAGACACGCTAGGCTGCAATGTCGGTGACACATGTGAAAACCTTTCTGGTGTTATTGGTGTCGAGAGAATACAATTTGTAATATTGACATACCACAACCGTTCGAAATTTTGATGTCGAGAGAGTTCGTAGTCTTGGTCGCGACAGAATAACGAGATCACCGTCACTGAGACCGGTGTCGACACGCTCTATGTTTTGTGTGAGATATGCCATCTGAACTTCAAAGTGTAGCTGTATCCTAAGTGTGTTGGGGTGAGTTGGTTTTCATATTCCAGATAAACCTTCTATTCATCAGCTTCCCACCAGTTTTCCTACATCTCGGACGAGAATGATGGACCCATAAATCTTGGGAGCCTTTCACTTTCCGAGTCAAGGTATGGAATGTAGATGATACCTGCCCTGAGTGAGAAGCAGTTAACTATGGACTCCGTACGCGAACAAGACATGAGAATCTCATGCAAAACCAATCTAGACATGAACCTGATGGTGACATCTGTCTAATGATTTGACATTAGCCTGCTACTTTTCAATGCCTATATTTTCAAAAGTAACAGGTGAGTCGACTAAGGGTATAGATAGCATACTGGCATACACTGACAGGTTTTTTCTACCGCCAAGATAAAGAGAGGGGGCACGGTGTGCGCAAAGACCAGACTGGATATGCCCGATTGTTCAGGCGATCCCTCGAACCGGACCCCTCGACGCTGAAAGGCAGATGGAGAAGGAAAGAAGAAGACGTTCAGGCGATCCCTCGAACCGAACGCTTCGACGCTGAAAGGCAGATGGAGAAGGAAAGAATAAGTTCAGGCGATCCCTCGAACCGAACGCGTCGACGCTGAAAGGCAGATGAGGAAGGAAAGAATAAGTTCAGGCGATCCCTCGAACCGGACCCCTCGACGCTGAAAGGCAGATGGAGAAGGAAAGAATAAGTTCAGGCGATCCCTCGAACCGAACGCGTCGACGCTGAAAGGCAGATGAGGAAGGAAAGAATAAGTTCAGGCGATCCCTCGAACCGGACCCCTCGACGCTGAAAGGCAGATGGAGAAGGAAAGAATAAGTTCAGGCGATCCCTCGAACCGGACGCGTCGACGCTGAAAGGCAGATGGAGAAGGAAAGAATAAGTTCAGGCGATCCCTCGAACCGGACGCTGAAAGGCAGATGGAGAAGGAAAGAAGAAGACGTTCAGGCGATCCCTCGAACCGGACGCGTCGACGCTGAAAGGCAGATGGAGAAGGAAAGAATAAGTTCAGGCGATCCCTCGAACCGGACGCGTCGACGCTGAAAGGCAGATGAGGAAGGAAAGAATAAGTTCAGGCGATCCCTCGAACCGGACGCGTCGACGCTGAAAGGCAGATGGAGAAGGAAAGAATAAGTTCAGGCGATCCCTCGAACCGGACGCTGAAAGGCAGATGGAGAAGGAAAGAATAAGTTCAGGCGATCCCTCGAACCGAACGCGTCGACGCTGAAAGGCAGATGAGGAAGGAAAGAATAAGTTCAGGCGATCCCTCGAACCGGACGCTGAAAGGCAGATGGAGAAGGAAAGAATAAGTTCAGGCGATCCCTCGAACCGGACGCTGAAAGGCAGATGGAGAAGGAAAGAATAAGTTCAGGCGATCCCTCGAACCGAACGCGTCGACGCTGAAAGGCAGATGGAGAAGGAAAGAATAAGTTCAGGCGATCCCTCGAACCGGACGCTGAAAGGCAGATGAGGAAGGAAAGAATAAGTTCAGGCGATCCCTCGAACCGGACGCGTCGACGCTGAAAGGCAGATGAGGAAGGAAAGAATAAGTTCAGGCGATCCCTCGAACCGGACCCCTCGACGCTGAAAGGCAGATGGAGAAGGAAAGAATAAGTTCAGGCGATCCCTCGAACCGGACGCGTCGACGCTGAAAGGCAGATGGAGAAGGAAAGAATAAGTTCAGGCGATCCCTCGAACCGGACGCTGAAAGGCAGATGAGGAAGGAAAGAATAAGTTCAGGCGATCCCTCGAACCGGACGCTGAAAGGCAGATGGAGAAGGAAAGAATAAGTTCAGGCGATCCCTCGAACCGAACGCGTCGACGCTGAAAGGCAGATGGAGAAGGAAAGAATAAGTTCAGGCGATCCCTCGAACCGGACGCTGAAAGGCAGATGAGGAAGGAAAGAATAAGTTCAGGCGATCCCTCGAACCGAACGCGTCGACGCTGAAAGGCAGATGAGGAAGGAAAGAATAAGTTCAGGCGATCCCTCGAACCGGACGCTGAAAGGCAGATGGAGAAGGAAAGAATAAGTTCAGGCGATCCCTCGAACCGAACGCGTCGACGCTGAAAGGCAGATGGAGAAGGAAAGAATAAGTTCAGGCGATGGTGTGAGAATGGAGCACTGGTGTACCAGACGAATAGGACTACAACTTGGGTTTCTCTAAGCAAACATTGTCACCTACAACAGTTGTAAAAATGGGTTCATAAACCACCGTGAAGACCCACAAAATACGGTGTTTCGAAATACAATTTGATTGAAGTCTTGCGTTCAACCAACACATATATCACGTTTTAAGGAAGGACAACAACTGTGAGTTTTCACTAGCTGTTTATCCAGTTACCGATTGTTTACTCGCAACGTGATCCGATCACCCTGAAAAAAAGACACTCCATTCTTTGATCACAAGCCATAATATGGCCACCATCCAATGCAGCCGATCCAACCAATCCACCAGCTCATGCATTTTCCCTTCACAATCGAATGTCCAGGGACGAACAGGGAAACAGGTATTTAGAACACTTATAGTCCAGTGAGATGGCCGAGCTGTGAAATTACACCTAAGTGTCCTTCGATCTCAGTGGTAGCTGCAAACAAATTTCTCCATGACCAACTTCCATCACGACAGTTGGTCGTGTGGTGATTACATGCATCATGAACATGGTCAAAGGAGAGAATTTTTTTGTTCATTCGTCTAACACGTTTCATCTCATGAGAGGTTATTTTCTTATTGTTCTTGCAACTAGGGTCCAGGACTGACATTGGTAGCACAACGTTGGGATGACAAGTTGATAGTTATGTTGATGTTCTTTTTTCTCTTTTGCAATATTCATAACTTTTGTTTTGTCGATTTTCATATTGTATTTTGTGCCTGTTCTGCTGTGTATATTTAAGTGTTCTTGTAGATATTTTCCCATGCATTTGTGTTAATTGTTTGCAAATAGAATCTCGTTGATCTCATCTGTCTCTGATGGGTTGGCTAAATTGCATATGTAGTTCATGTATGTAATAAACAGTAGGGGAGATAGTACGCACTCTTCTCTTACACCTGATCTAATGTCGAAGTAGTCTGTGTAGCCTGCTGCTGTTCTGACTGTGCAGCTGCTGTTGATATAGAAACTTTCAGTTAGGTTGGTTAGATGTTGGCTCACTCTGTATGTCGTTAGTATCTCCCACAGCTGTACTTTGTTTACTCGGTTGAATGCTTTTTCCTGGTCAATGAAAGCTATGTACAAATTTTGATTGTGTTCTGTTATCTTTTCTGCTAGCTGCTTCAATGTGAATAGAGCATCAGTACATCCGTTGTTTTTTTTTCACACTATTTGAGATCTGCTTAACGTGGTTCTATTATTGGTCAAAAGGACATTAAAGGAGTGTCAATATGTTGTAGTTTACAGCAAGCTGTGATAATTGTCCCTCTCATCCAAACAAATTAGAGTACTTTCTTTATGTACTGGAGTGTCTATTATCATCAATCATTACTTGCTTGGTTAGACTGATTAGTCAGTTATCATAACCAACAGAGGGAGGTAGAGTAGTATCTTGAGCAATTTTAGTTCTCTGTTCTTGATGCAAGCAACCATCTATAAGATGTTAGCACTTTCAGCCATGATGTTGGGTGTTTAGGGTTCGAGGACCAAAAAAAACCGGAATAGACAAAGGGAGAATGTAGAAGTGGTTGCAGCAGATTACAACTGAGGGACAAATGTACAAATATTAGGGGAGTGGGGGAATATAGAAATAGTAGCAGACAGATAAAAAGTTAGGGACAATTGTACAGACATAGGGGGAGGGAATATAGAAATAGTAGAGACAGATAAAAAGTTAGGGACAATTGTACAGACATAGGGGGAGGGAATACAGAAATAGTAGTAGACAGATAAAAAGTTAGGGACGATTGTACTATATAAAAAACAATTAGGGATATAGGAAAATATGCAGATATAATTTGGGGACAAAGTAATAGTTAATATATAAAACATTGGGAACAACTATAAAGAGTTTAGAGAGAGACAGAGAGAGAGAGTGAGAGAGAGAGAGAAAATGTTGCAGACAGATAAATAAACATACAAAATGAGTGGACACAAGGTCACAAATAAAACAATTGAAAAGTTAACACAATACAGAATGGAAGAAATGACAAAAACACAGAATAACTGTCACAAAGAAACAATTTAATGTTACTTCTCAACATCCATTCCATCTGTTATTTTAAACTAAATTTTAAGGAACAAAAATAATGAAGAATCAAGTGCCATCAAAGGACAATAAATAATATCACACAAAATTCCCACCACTGATGACAGGATTTAATCCTGGAATATTCTTGTCTAGATGCCAACATCTCACCTCTAGATCACACAGACTCTTTATCTATCAATATATTATGCCTTTTCATAGTAACGAAGAAGTGGATGAGTAAGATAAATGAAAAGTATTAGTGACTTCAGTAAGCAGCACATGATAAGTTGAAGGTCATCACAACTATCTTCTATCAACTATCATTTCCCAGTCATATTTTATTTCCATTTTCAAGAACTTCAATCATAAATTTTTTGTTCCTTTTTTAATGAAACTGGTCTCCTCTAGTGTCTTCCTATAATAACACACACCTTTGATATCCCAACACAACACACAATTAAGGAATTTGTTTACAACCTCTACATTTGTAGTTTTCAAAAAACACTCCAAAAAGTAACCACTTCACTACACACCATGTGCTATGTTCATTCCCAATACAAGCTGTTTTATGAATGTCAAAACTTACACCTGCATGTGTTTTATTGTCAGTTATATTGTCTTCACTTTGCATTAAATCTGCACTACATAAAAGACATGAGTCAGACTTGACCTCAGTTTTCTCAAGTGTGCTTTTATTTATATATTGTTTAAAACCATCATTACACAAATCAAACTTGTATGGTTTTAGCCTTGTACCTTGCTCTTTGTCACATGTTTTTTATATCTTCATTCATATAATGAGTGCCGTCTCCATGTCAAAGGTTGTCTACCATGTGACAACATCACTGACAAGTATGTAAATGAAATAACACAACAAATTTGATACAAACCAAAGTCAACAAAAGTTTACAAAATATGTAATTATAGTCTAAGTTCCAACACATTGTACGACATCTGTCTGTCATTTTTCATTTGCCTGAAGTATTGTCTTATATGTAATGTCGTGTCTTGTATAAATGTTACTGTTTTTTTGTAGTTCTTGTAGAGACCCATCTAGTTTTGCATATACTGTAGTATCTATAGGCCAAAAGTGTTTTTCTCAATGTATTATATTCAATACAGCCATGAAGTATGTGTTCTGCAGTCTGGGATGCTAGTCCAAATATACATGTGGTGAGATGCCAATCTCAAACATTGTGTACTTGTAGCTATGGATCCGATTGTCTTTGTTCAAGGCAATCATTGTTTCTTTCTACTTGACAATCTTTTCCCTGAATCTTAACCATGATCATTTTAGTCCACTATATAACACTCTCTCCTGTGTGTTACCGGGACCTCATTATGAGGGAAGTAAAGAATAGTGACACTATGACCTTCCAAGCGTGTCGTAAGAGGCAACTAAGGAGGTTGATCGATGGCTTGACAAGCTGTCATTGTAAAAAGTATTGTTATGGAAACAGAGCCATAGGTTTTGGAAGCAGTGATCTCTGCAATATATGCCATTTTGGCACGCAAGGTTTTTGTTTTTTGAGATTGTGGTTCTGCCCTATGTGCTGTCTTCAGCTTGAAATGACGATAGATAGATAGATAGATATAACACTCTAATCATTTGTGAGGATTCTCTCCTCCTTGTGTTCTGTTGTGTCATTAGTTCTGTAATTACCACAACACATGCAGCACAGACAACACACGTGTAAGGAATTCTCTCCTGCACATGTTTTCTCATGTTAATACATCTGCACTCAAAGCAAAACAAGCAGCAAACACAATATGTATAGTGAAGTGGTTGTTTTTTTATGAAAACTACAAAAGCAGAGATAGTAAACAAATCCCTTAATTGTATATTGTGTTGTGTTTTCAATGGTTTGTGTTGTTATTAACCACAGAGTTAAGGTTGATCACAGCCTGTGTTTTCGGAACCACATCAACCATGAGATAACAAAATCCTGCAAAGGATTAGCCGCCTTGAAGGTCATGGAAGCTGCCAACATCGAGCAGAGGCTACTTACCCTTCTGTTCCAGGGACTAGACCTCATACCAATCGAGTGTTCCCTGGCCGTTCTTACAGTCAGTAAGATGCAAATTGACAAGCTGGAGAAAATACAGAATGAAGCTATGCACATTATCTTGGGGTGTACAAGGGACACTCCCTGTGTAGCAATGAGGTATCTTCTCGACTTTCCAACCATGCATGACAGGATCAAGATCTGGAGGACACGCATATACCTGAAGATAAGTACAGTTAAGGAGCATCCATTACATCATGAGCTCAATACTGGGAAGGATGTCAGGGTAAAAAGAGGTAAATCATGGGAGGGCCGAGCAGAAGCTGTCATCAAACAGGTCTGTAAAAAAAAAAGTAAAGTACCCCCGTCACGCCAAGTGGCGTATAGGGAATATGGTGTTAGTGACCATACATTTTACAGACCTTATAAGCACATGATTTTTGGGGTAATGTGGTCGGTATTATGCCCGTACCACTTTACTTTCCCAGAAAAAATCTGGTACCCATTTAAGGCTGGGTGAACCTGGAAGCCGTCGATTGGAATCAAACCCTACCTTTTGTCCTTTGTAGTCCAGTTCACTAACCACTGAGCTATTGCGGCTCCCTAAAAAGGTCTGTGGGATTTCAAATATTATCAATGCTCTCCAGTAAGTGGGAAGGACACAGGACTTCGACAACCATGAGTCCACGTCACTCCTTCGGATGAAAGAGATGGGAGTTAGGATGGGCACAGCCAGAAACAACAAACTTAGTGGACGTTTAAGAAGACTAATCAACCAACACATAACTGGAGTCGTCAGTCACTGGACACTTCGAGACTTGCTGAGGAGGGGATCTGAGCACCTATGGACATGTTCGGAGTGCAATGATGATGACCTGCTAATAACTCAATAACAATAACATCATGTTTAAGGCTACTCTCCTGTATGTGTTCTCATGTATCTTTTCAGATGTCCTCTATAAGCAAAATATGTAACTCATTTATCACATTGTAAGTCTTCACATCTGTAATTAGCAGCATTAGTAAAACATGCAGTACACACTTCACATGAGTAAAAGCATCACACTTTTGTTTCTTTGATTTCCAAGATGAGAAAAATTTGCAACACACAAATCACATGTTAAAGGTTTCTCACCGGTATGTGTTCTCTTGTGCAGTTTTAGATGCTGAAGTTGAGCAAAACCTATACCACACACATCACATGTGTAAGGCTTCTCCCCAGTATGTGTTCTCTTATGTTTTTTTAGATTTTGAAGATGAGAAAAATTTGTACCACACACATCACATGTGTAAGGCTTCTCCCCTGTATGAGTTCTCATATATTGTTTAGATTTTGAAGATGAGAAAAACTTGTATCACATACATCAGGCTTCTCCCCTGTATGTGTTCTCTTATGCAATTTTAGAGCATAAGAATTATTAAAGTATGCACCACATACATCACATGTGTAAGGTTACTCCCCTGTATGAGTTACCATGTGTGTTTTTAGAGAAACGAGAGGCAAAATATGCATTACATAGAAAACGAGTGTAAGATTTTTCCCCTGCGTGTTCTCTTATGTTTTTTGAGATGTTGAAGTTGGGAAAAACCTGCACCACACACATCACATGTATAAGGCTTCTCCCCTGTATGGGTTCTCTGGTGTACTTTTAGATTTTGAAGATCCGAAAAACCTGCAGCACACACATCACATGTGTAAGGCTTCTCCCCTGTATGTGTTCTCTTATGTTTTTTTAGATGCTGAAATTGTGAAAAACCTGCACCACACACATCACATTTATGAGGCTTCTCCCTGGTATGAGTTCTCTGGTGTACTTTTAGATTTTGAAGATCAGAAAAACTTGTACTACACACATCACATGTGTAAGGCTTCTCCCCTGTGTGTGTTCTCTTATGTTTTTTTAAATTTTGAAGATGAGAAAAACTTGTACTACACACATCACATGTGTAAGGCTTCTCCCCTGTATGTGTTCTCTTGTGTATTTTTAGACTTTCAAGATGAGAAAAATTTGTACCACACACATCACATGTATAAGGCTTCTCTCCAGTATGTGTTCTCCTGTGTGATTTTAGATGTTGAGTTTGAGTAAAACCTGCACCACAAACATCACATTTGTAAGGTTTCTCCCCTGTATGTGTTCTCTTGTGTGCATTTAGATGTCCAAGTCGAACAAAACCTGCACCACAAACATCACATTTATGAAGCTTCTCTCTGGTTTGTGAATTTCTGTGTGCTGTTTTAACAGATCTGCTCGCATCATCACTATGATTGTCACAAACAAGTGATTGAAACAACTTTTCATTTCCTGACATTTGATTAGGCTTATTTTTAGTTTCCTGAAATTGGGGGCTAGAATCTTGACTGCTGTTCTCATCTTGACTTACCTGAGAACAAATGGAGATTACAATGTTAAAAATAGATCATGACACAATGTTGATGAAATAGGATATAGATATCTATCTATTGACCTTTCGAGCCGTAGACTGGACCATAGGGCGTAGACCAAGATACTCCTTCTCCTATCTGAATTTTTGTTCTAGCAGTTTTCAACTCTTTTAAAGATATTTTATCAAATCTCGCCATTTGTCTCTGTTCTGTGCAAGCAGCTCTATCTCATTGAGGGAGCCGAATTCTGCTGCTCTTGCCTCTCTCATCAATGTTCTTCTCAGTGTCTCCCTGTGTCTTCCTCTTTTTCTCTTACCTGTTGTTTCCCATATGAGGGCTTGCTTTGCTATTCGGTTATTATCTCTTCTCATCACATGTCCAACATATGACCAGGTCTACGTTTCATTAACAACATCGTTTTTACAATAGCTTTTTGGAATCCCCAGGGGAAAAGACAAAGAGGAAGACCAAGGAATTCTTGGAGAAGACAGATTGAAGCAGAGATGAAGATGATGGGGAAGACATGGAATGATCTTAAAAGAATTGCAAAAAACAGAACGACTTGGAAAGTGTTTGTTGAAGACCTATGCTCCACTGGGAGCTAAAAGGTAGAAGAGAAGAGACAATGTTGATGAAATAGGATATAGATATGTAATTGTTGACGATTAACGACCCTTTATTTACTGGTCGCTGGAGTTATTATTGGTGCTGACATCGGTCGAGCGTCAGCTGATATCACTCAGCTGGTCTTACTCGTCCAGCCTTCACCTACTGGTTGGTGTGACCTGTTGTGGAATGTAGCCTTCATGTTTATCTTCCGGCCAACACGCGGTCAGGCTACTGGACACAGATCTTAGCCGTAACCTTGTCTACCCCCTTGTACTTCAGGCCCCACTGTCGGCCCACGCCCTATCACTAGTCTATCCGTCTGTCAATCTACTATCTACACAGCTAAACTACTCTACTTCTGCTACTTTTATGATCGTGCACTCCTTCTCGATCTCAGGTTCTTGGAGTCATTTCCGTGCTTATCCTCCTCTGAGCGCTGCTCTACTCGTGTTCTAACGATTGCGTGCTTACTTGATAACTTATGATCTCTCCTAACTCCAAGAGGCAATCTTGCCTCTCTCCAGGCTGCCCCATGTGTGCTGTTGACTACATGGCCTCTAGTAGTATTCGGTCCGAGGGCTTCCCTCGAGAATCCAAATCAGAATGTCACTGAGAGTATGTCTCACACAGTGACCGTGCTCTCGTTCTGTGTGTCTTTCTTTTTGTCTATTCTTCAGTGTTTTTCCTTATATTCGGCTTTCCCCAGACAATCAGAATTTTTCCTCTTTCCACGCATGTCCGGCCATCCATTTCTAGGCCTGGCCCGTACGTGAATCTCTTTTCTCCCCTTAATGTCTCGTTCCCTTGACCTTGTCTATTATCTGTTTATTTCTTTATTTTTTTTCCTTTACTTCCGTACACCTTTGTCCAGTCATTGTTTGTCGATGACCTTCCACGCTCTGCACGCTTTTCTTCACCTATCCTCCTTATTATTACTGTGACTATAGCTCGTTTCAAAACATATGCCCAACTTCAAAACGCTATTACTCTCTAACCGTTTGTTAAATACTTTTGAAATTTTCCAAATGTTATTAGAATGCAAAAGACCCTTTAAATGTATATTTAACAAATATCTTGCAGCTGCAGTTTTCTTAAAGCGGCGATATTTCTTTGATGTTTGTCAAAATTGTAAATTGTGAAGCCCTAAAGAATAGAAATTACCGTAGTTGCTGGTCTACGATTAATTTTCACTAGGTAAAGGCGTGGCCGTAATGGGGAAATGACTGGATAAAACAAAACACCAGGATAATTATTGTCTGCTCAGTTCGAGGACGGACGATAATATCAAGCTGTATGTCCAATTTTCATAGTTTTGTGGTCCTGAAAAGGACCGTTTGTTGAAATAATTTAAGGTAATATAGGGGCCAACATTGTGGGGGCTATATACTTTCATTCTGAATCAGACGAGTCTAAAAGATTAATAACTGTTTAGGGTTGAACATTCCACAAACCATCATTTTTCCAATATTCCTCTTCCTGTTTTAAGACGTGGTCTTCACATTTAGCCCAATAATCTTTGTCTATATTTAATAAAGCGAGATTAGCAAGAGTCTTTACATCGCATATTTTGAATGTTGTATTTTCATCTGCCACTTGTCCTTTTAATTTTTCCCAGATTAGTTCTATTGGATTTAAATGAGCATGGTAAGGTGGCAGCCTCAAACTTATATGACCGTGCTCTTAGATAATCTTATCTATTTGAAAAATCTTTGTCCTTTGTTTTTGCTTTACTAGAGATAGTAATTCAGGTTTTAAGTACGTGTTATTAAATTGTATGTGCTCCTTTGTGAGCCATATCTTAATAGCATCTTTTGTACTGGATGACGTCGGGACTTTATCTTCAAGTGCAACAATGTTGTGGTACGCTGCATTGTCCATTATTAGGCAAAATGGTCGATCTAGTGATGGGAGAACAGAATTTTCAATCCAATGTCTAAATATGTGACCATTCATCTCAGAGTGATAATCCCGATTGTCTATGGATTTTGAAAGAAAAATGAGCTCTGCATTCTGTATTAGTCCATGTTGTCGACTACCTGCATGAGCAATTATCAAGCGCTGTCCTTTGCTGCTAGGTATTAATCTCTTAATCTTTCCATCTGATGACTGCCATTCCCTTTGGTTAGTGTGGTGAGCATTGATCCATGTTTCATCCAAGTACACAATATCATAACCTTGCTTGCGCACCTCTTTTACTTCACGTAAGTACTTGCTTCTCATGACTACTATATGTGGCTTCTCACAGATGATGTTTCGTCCATTGGAATACTTTCTGAATGTAAAGCCTGCAGCTCTCACATTCCTCCATAATGTAGACTTTGATATTTCAATACTGTTGTTCTTTTTCAGCGATACTTTTAATTTTCTTATTGTAACAATTTCATTCATATCCAACATTTTGCGAATTTCACTTCTAATAAGTACACTGTCGAAATTATCCAACATTTTTGCTCTTCCTTGTGATTTTGTATATTTGGAACATTGACGGCCACGTGCTTGAAACCAGCGATTAAATAAATGACCGTTTAGATAAATCCAAAATGTGTCTTGTCCTATTCTCAGGGTTTTCTAAAGAATGAAATAATCTTCCTCGTTTAGCCTTTTTGCAAAAATAGTCATACATTTTTATTGCGATGTTTTGTAAACTGCAGAATTTCATTTTAAGACTCATGATAAATCTTAGCGTTCCACGTCTACACCTATGAATGAACGGAAATGGAACACACAATGCCTCGTGTTTTCTACAAGTGTCTAATTGTGTCAGACAGCTCACGTTTAAAGCGCGAAAAATCGTAAATTTGACCGTGTATAGATTTGTAATCGCTATTTTTAACTTAAATACTGTAAACACTAAGTTTTGACTACATCAATGGGTCGTTATAAATTTATATAAATCAAATAAGCAATAATAATAACCAAATGTTTGTTTTTAATGAAATTAATTCCCTGTTGGGTTCTAATCATTATAACTTTACATGCAAATTTTTAAAAAATTACAAAAAGCGGTTTAAAAGATATTGATTTTAAAAGTTGGGCACGACTTATGAAACAAGCTATAACTACGTCTTTATCTATTTTTGTCCTTTTCTCCCCTTGACCTGCATCTTCCGCCTCGCTTGCTGCTCTCTCACTTTTAGATTGTTCTTTTAATCTTTTATTCTCTCCATTACTCTCTTCCTCTCCTTTAATCTCCTCACCTCTCCCCGTCTACAGACATAGGTGTGGATAATTTCTTTCCTAACATGTTGATAAATGAACACTTTATATCTATAACTAACATCAGTAAGTGTTAATAAGGGTGGGTGAAGATCCTGTTGATAAATGAACACTTTATATCTATAACTAACATCAGTAAGTGTTAATAAGGGTGGGTGAAGATCCTGTTGATAAATGAACACTTTATATCTATAACTAACATCAGTAAGTGTTAATAAGGGTGGGTGAAGATCCTGTTGATAAATGAACACTTTATATCTATAACTAACATCAGTAAGTGTTAATAAGGGTGGGTGAAGATCCTGTTGATAAATGAACACTTTATATCTATAACTAACATCAGTAAGTGTTAATAAGGGTGGGTGAAGATCCTGTTGATAAATGAACACTTTATATCTATAACTAACATCAGTAAGTGTTAATAAGGGTGGGTGAAGATCCTGTTGATAAATGAACACTTTATATCTATAACTAACATCAGTAAGTGTTAATAAGGGTGGGTGAAGATCCTGTTGATAAATGAACACTTTATATCTATAACTAACATCAGTAAGTGTTAATAAGGGTGGGTGAAGATCCTGTTGATAAATGAACACTTTATATCTATAACTAACATCAGTAAGTGTTAATAAGGGTGGGTGAAGATCCTGTTGATAAATGAACACTTTATATCTATAACTAACATCAGTAAGTGTTAATAAGGGTGGGTGAAGATCCTGTTGATAAATGAACACTTTATATCTATAACTAACATCAGTAAGTGTTAATAAGGGTGGGTGAAGATCCTGTTGATAAATGAACACTTTATATCTATAACTAACATCAGTAAGTATTAATAAGGGTGGGTGAAGATCCTGTTGATAAATGAACACTTTATATCTGAAACTAACATCAGTAAGTGTTAATAAGGGTGGGTGAAGATCCTGTTGATAAATGAACACTTTATATCTATAACTAACATCAGTAAGTGTTAATAAGGGTAGGTGAAGATCCTGTTGATAAATGAACACTTTATATCTGAAACTAACATCAGTAAGTGTTAATAAGGGTGGGTGAAGATCCTGTTGATAAATGAACACTTTATAACTAACATCAGTAAGTGTTAATAAAGGTGGGTGAAGATCCTGTTGGTAGATGTACACTTTATTTATACATAACTAACATCAGTAAGTGTTAATAAGGGTGGGTGAAGATCCTGTTGGTAGATGTACACTTTATTTATACATAACTAACATCAGTAAGTGTTAATAAGGGTGGGTGAAGATCCTGTTGGTAGATGTACACTTTATTTATACATAACTAACATCAGTAAGTGTTAATAAGGGTGGATGAAGATCCTGTTGGTAGTTGTACGATCTACAAAAGAGGTGAGATACAGAATGGCTCAGGCAAAAGCAGCTTTCTAAAAAATTAGGAAGATACTGTGCAATCCATTTTTGACAATATAATCAAGAAAAAAATTTATTAAATGCTATGTGAACCATGGACAATAGGACAACAAACAAGAAAATAACTGGAGGCTGTAGAAATGTGGTTTTACTGAAGAATGTTGAGAATACCATGGACAGCTAAGAAGAATAATGAAAACATACTGAAAGAGACCAAAGCGAAGAGAGCTAATTTCCAATATTAGAAAGAAGCAATCATTTTTTTGGGCCAATTAATGAGAAGGAAATAGCTGGAATATATTGTGACAGCCGGAAAAATTTAGGGATGAAGAGATACCAGATGAAGCAAAGAAAAGATACCAGATGGCTTAAGTGAATAGCTTGGCAGAAGATCAACAACAGAAATGATAAATAACTGTCAAGATCGTAAGTTGTGGAAGGACATGATCACCTATGCCAGCAGGCACGGTGCTTGATGAAGATGAGATCCTCTTCACATAAAATTGAGACTTAAAATTTTAATTTTATGAAAATGAAGATATATTCCAACTTTTGTTAGTTGTAATTGTGTACTTTACCTCAGGATTATCGATATAGATTAGTGGTCCATGTTTAGGGCAGTCTCCTTCATATTTCAGCTGACAATTCTCACAATCTAAATATAGAAATCAGTTATCAATACATTTAAAAAATAAACAAATATCTGTCTCTCTGTCTTCTATTGTTTTTTGAGCCAAAGATGGCACACAGGGCAGAAGTTCTAGACTCTTGTGTCTGTCAACCTTTGAACTATTAGACCGTGTACAAAACTTGTATTGTGTCTGACAATCTTTGAACTATTAGACCGTGTACAAAACTTGTATTGTGTCTGTCAATCTTTGAACTATTAGACCGTGTACAAAACTTGTATTGTGTCTCATCATATGGCTCTGTTCTGGGCAGGTTGTTCAATATCAGTAAGGGAGCCTGTGCCTGCTGTTGTTGTCTCTCATTTAATTTGTTCTCTTTAGTGTTTCTCTAGGTCAGCCTCTTTTTCTTTTACCATCTGGTTTTATTTGAGAGCATGCTTTGAGATTCTTTTGTTGCCTCTTTTCATCACATGGCCAACATGTGACCACTTTCTTCTCTTGATTATAATTGATTTTATTTTATGCCTTGTCATTTCTCTTATATAAACTGTTTCAATAACAATGGATGTTTTATGATGACAGCTTGTTAAACTATTGATCAACCATGCATTGCAAGATGTAGAAAACAAAAACTCCATCTTGGATTGGAACAGGAAATACCCAAAAATAAACAAATATGACAAGGTTAAACGGTGCACAACTTTTGTAATAACTGCCAGCATTAACAGATCAATTAAAATCAGACATACTTGAGTCAACTAAATGTAGCCTGTCTGACTGATGCCATAATTCTTGAACCCCTTGGAGTGTCAGACATGTGCCAGATTCTGCATTTGTTTAAGAGATTTCCCTATCTATTCATTGTTGACACCAATCTTTTCTGTACATACTGCTTTAGCTTTGGTGCCTGAGTAGTTAGTGCACCTGCTAACAGGAGGGGCTAAGTTCAAATCCCAGATCTGGCAAATATTTTTAGACCAACAAGACTATGGAGAATATCCAGCCTATGGAGATTATCCAGCCTTTATAGCCTTGTCCTAGCGAACAACAAAGGACATGGTTGTTGTTAATATGGTTTGGAATCAGAGTGTGTCTGTCATTTACATCTATTGAAGCAAAAATAACTTAGTGCAACCCTGTCCTCTCCAGGACAACAGATTATGAATATATATTCTGTTGATAACAAATCAAATCTTACATAGAAGACTTTCCATCTCAGAAAAGAGTATTGAAGTAGCTCCTGCAGCCTCCATGACAGTGGACACATCACTTTCTTCAATTTCATTGGCTTCCTCCTTCTTTACCTGATCCTGCAAACAATTGTTAATACTTTTAGAATAGGTCACAGTGTAACCTTGAACAACTGAACAGAGATAGTAATATTTGATGGCACTATTGTTTGACTGAAATGTGTTATATGCAGTGCTGTATTAAGTTGACTTTTCAAAAAGTGTCATTTCAGTTTGGATAAGTTTCTAATTAAAAGGAGATTACCATCAAAAGAAAGAGATAATCAAATCAATCAGGAAACTACAAATCCCAAATCAAGATGCCTACCATAAAATAATTAGATGTGAACAAGTTATCATTATACACCTTAGAACAAGACACAATTGACTCCATTGTCACATTTATATTTTATTATTTTCTAGCCCAAAGGGCATAGACCCATATACTCCTCTGATCTAAATTTGTATTCTAGCAGTTTTCAATCCTTCTAAAGATATTTTATCAAATCTTGCCATTTGTCTCTGTTCTGTGCAAGCAATTCTATCTCATTGAGGGATATAATGAGCGTTATAACCTGTGACAATGTTGTCAGTGCTCTCCTGGCCAATTGCAACTTCAATCCTTGATTTCTCAAACCAACTATAAATGTCACTACCAACAATTTATTCACCTGCTCATTATCTATTCCTTGCTCAAAACCTTGTTCCACTAACCCTAACACCTTTTCTCCATATTCTTGCACTGACTCACTCCTTTGCTGCTGCATAGACTTTCATAATTGCATGTTTTGCGTCTTTATATTTGGCATACTTCTTTGCTAAATATGCTCTAAAATCTTGCCATGTCTCTTCTTTAACTTCTTCTATCCTTAGCCTAATACAGTTTCCCACCCCACCCTAACTTGTCACTAATACTATGTCTTTCCATTCTACCTGGTGTCATATGTCTGCTTTTACCCCAGTATTCTATGGCATTTGTCCATTCATCAAATCTATCTACTTCCCCTGCAAATACCGGAATCCTTCTTGTCACTTCCTGTACTTGTAAACTACTCCCTAATTCTTCTACAGCCTCCCCCATCTTATGCTTGGCTTGCCACATATACACCTCCTGACTCACTCCTTCCATCTCATTATTGTCCCTACTCTTTGTCAATGAATTCCACACTGTTATTACCACACTAATAACTTCTTCATTACCTACACTCCAACAAAATTTGCATATCTGAACATCTAATTATACAATTTCTAAATTCACTCTACAAAATCATGCATCCAGCTCTTACTGTCAAAAAAACAAAACAAAAAAAAAACCCACACTATGTTAATACAACATTAATAATTTCTGATCACCATATACAATCCAACCAAGAAAATGCATTTCTAAACATCTCATTATAACCATTTCTCAATTCAACTCATAAAAAAATCTACATCTTTAAATGTCTACATCATATTGTCATCAATTATCATTCTATGTGTATCACCACCATGTGTGTCCTATCTGTTATCAACTCTACTTCCTTATTCCTTATTTTATTTTTAATCTACCCCTTCCCTTATTCAATATCTCCTTATGCCAATATCTCTAAAAAAAATTTCTAATAGACACACACGATTGTGATATCTGTTACACATTTGTACACATAATTCATCCTTTTTATCCTCTAACTACTATTAATAAACCTGTGGAAAAAAATCAACACACCAATAATAACAAATCACATAATATTTTCAACATTAGTTTCTCTCTCATTAATTACTATCCTACCTACTTACCCTAACACTGTTCATTGATGACCCTTAGAATTTTACAACTGTATTGTTCACCAGTGTTTCTACAACTACACAGTTTCCTTGTTTCTACTTTCCATAGTTTTTCTTAAAAAAGTCTTTTCCTCCTTTCCTTCCCACTCGTTAACAATGTCTTATTCTTGTTTTCTCCTTTTTTTTCTGCTCCTTTGCTTGAAAAGTTATCTCCTCGTTCGCCCTCTATCTTGACCTTAAACTTACTCATTTACCCTTGAACACACCTTGAAAAGGACACAAAATATTGTTCTTCAATAAACTTTACACCCTTTGTTTATCTTGCCTTGGTCATGCCTCAGTGGACGCAGTGTCTATCTGTCATGGACCGGTTGTAGTGTAGGTCATGGCGCCAATGTATCAATGTCGTAAAATGTTTCAACGTGTCAATTACTCATTGAGATTATAGTGTGGGGCCTTTGGCAACCTGCCATTATGTGAAGCACCCTTCAAGGCGAATAACTGTAACAATCGTGACAGGACAGAAAGCCACACAACTGTAGTACTTTGTGTTACACCATTTACAGTTCAGATATAGAAAGCCATTTACTGCTTCCCTGCCGATGGCTGAAAATGTTCTGAAGATACTTTGTTCTATTCTTTATGCTTCCATTGCTGTGTTTTCGGCTTGCCCATCTTGACTGCCCCGCCGAATCCGACCACCTGATATACTCTCTGTCAGCCTTTGCTTGACAAGACTCTGGACTTGTTTATTGAATACTGCTTTTGACCAGACTCCGCCGGCAGCCAGTAAGTTAACAGAAATTTGCTCCGCTTCCCTTCGTGATCTTTTTCAAATGGTGTACTTCGCGATGATTTTCCGATATAACATCCCCATATAAATCTTAGGACTCAGTCTTCTCCGTGACCTGAATGTTCGTTCTTCACTACACCATTTATCAACCACAACACTGACAAAAATGTACTATTCCTGAAGACCACTCATAAAATATTACTTGAGTTTATTAGCTGACAATTTGTCAAGTAACACAACAGTTAAAAGCCAGTGACTTACTTTGCGCTCGGCTGCTCACACACGCAATGTAACGCAGGTACTGTTCATTACAATCGTGCCTCTCTCACTCTCTAATTGTCCACCCTTAAAAATCCCCTTAATAGGTAACTGAAATCTAAACTCTAGCCTAAACACAAGAACTGCCCTGACTTTGAACACGAGACTTACTTCTGCACTATTATCACTCTAGCTACTCTTGGAGTAACTCTTAGCCTGTGTTGTTCCATGAGCCATTGGCCTACCGCCAACTCTAATTAGGGTTTCTATAACATTAACCGCTCTGACCATCCCTTGTGTGAATATCCTACAGTCGCCCGGACTATTTCTAAAAGTCACAAAAAGCTTCAAAACAATTCTTAACTAAAACTGAATTCATTGTCAAACTCCTTGCTCGAACCTAACTAACATAGATATGTAACATTAACACTATGGTTACCACCTCCCGACGACACTGCTCTCATGCCGTCTGCATGAGTAAAAATCTCCCCCATCTAACCTTGTACTTTGAATATGTCTTTTCCCTCCAGCCAATCACAAATCCTTTTACATTCTCAGCCCCTTTCTAACTAAACTCTCTCACTATTCAAGGGAAACCTGTTCTGTCTGAGTTAATTTTCCCACATTCTCCTCATGACTTTGCTCACTCACCCAGCTCATTGTTACCCATTTTAACCTCCACTGTTACAGAAAGACATGATTTGACATAACATTAATTAAGATTTGAAAATTGTAATTTAAAGAAAATAAATAGATATTTCAATTTTAGTAAGGTGTGGTTGTGTACTTTACCTCAGGATTATCGATATAGATTAGAGGTCCATGTTTAGGGCAGTCTCCTTCATATTTCAGCTGACAATTCTCACAATCTAAATATAGAAATCAGTTATCAATACATTTAAAAAATAAATAAACAAATATCTGTCTCTCTGTCTTCTATTGTTTTTTGAGCCAAAGATGGCACCCAGGTCAGAAATTCTAGACTCTTGTGTCTAACAATCTTTCAACTATTAGACCTTGCAGAGAACCTGTATTGTGTCTGACAATCTTTCAACTATTAGACCTTGCAGAGAACCTGTATTGTGTCTGACAATCTTTCAACTATTAGACCTTGCAGAGAACTTGTATTGTGTCTGACAATCTTTCAACTATTAGACCTTGCAGAGAACCTGTATTGTGTCTGACAATCTTTCAACTATTAGACCTTGCAGAGAACATGTATTGTGTCTGACAATCTTTCAACTATTAGACCTTGCAGAGAACCTGTATTGTGTCTGACAATCTTTCAACTATTAGACCTTGTAGAGAACCTGTATTGTGTCTGACAATCTTTCAACTATTAGACCTTGCAGAGAACCTGTATTGTGTCTCACCAAATGGCTCTGTTCTGAGCAAATTGTTCAATCTTGGTAAAGAAGCTGATGCCTGCTGTTGTTGTCTCTCATTTAATTTATCCTTATGTTTCAATAACAATGGATGTTTTATGATGACGATTTGATTGATGACCCAATTTGACATTGGATACCAGAGATTGTCTGGGAAGTAAGGGTGGCCTGGAGTGATCACATTCACATAAAGTGAGAATAAATGGGCCATTAGTCAAAGAAAAATGTGGTCACTATCACCATATTCTCTACATACAACCTTTACTTTTCTTATTTTACATTTTATTGTCACTGTTTCCCACATATAATGGTTTTGAACACAATCAAGAGTTACATTTATTGTGATATTTTTTCAGCACTCTATTTATAGCCTTGTCCTAGTGAACAACAAAGGACATGGTTGTTGTTAATATGGTTTGGAATCAGAGTGTGTCTGTCATTTACATCTAATGAAGCAAAAATAACTTAGTGCAACCCTGTCCTCTCTAGGACAACAGATTATGAATATATATTCTGTTGATAACAAATCAAATCTTACATAGAAGACTTTCCATCTCAGAAAAGAGTATTGAAGTAGCTCCTGCAGCCTCCATGACAGTGGACACATCACTTTCTTCAATTTCATTGGCTTCCTCCTTCTTTACCTGATCCTGCAAACAATTGTTAATACTTTTAGAATAGGTCACAGTGTAACCTTGAATGACAGATCAGAGATAGCAATATTTGATGGCACTATTGTTTGACTGACATGTGTTATATGCAGTGGTGTATTAAGTTGACTTTTCAAAAAGTGTCATTTCAGTTTGCATAAGTTTCTAATTAAAAGGAGATTACCATCAAAAGAAAGAGATAATCAAACTAATCAGGAAACTACAAATCCCAAATCAAGATGCCTACCATAAAATAATTAGATGTGAACAAGTTATCATTATACACCTTAGAACAAGACACAATTGACTCCATAGTCACATTTATATTTTATTATTTTCTAGCTCATAGGGCATAGACCCATATACTCTTTATCTAATCTAAATTTTTATTCCGGCAGTTTTCAATCCTTCTAAAGATATTTTATCAAATCTTGCCATTTGTCTCTGTTCTGTGCAAGCAACTCTATCTCATTGAGGGAGCCAATTCCTGCTGCTCTTGCCTCTCTTATCAATGTTCTTCTCAGCGTCTCTCTCTGGGTCAGCCTCTTTTCCTCTTACATGTTGTTTCCCACATGGAGGCTCGCTTTGTTATTAGGTTAATGTCTCTCTTCATCACATGTCCAACATATGACCATCGTCTTTTCTTGATTACTGAAGATATTAGTGGTTGATTGGTGATTTATCTAATTTCTTTATTTGTTTTGAATTTGCTCCATGCTATAGGAAGTATTTTGAGGGACATAATGGGGAGGCGGTCTGAGCACTTTTGGATGTGTCCGATGTGCAATGAGTATGATCCATTGACTAAATTAAATTAACGTAAAGGGAGCAAAAAAATCCATAGATGCCAATCTTTAACATCAAGCCTGCTCAATGGCAGAGACAAACATAATAACTAGGGGAAGAGACATAATATGAGCAACAAACACATCTAGAAGATGGAGAGAGAGAGAGGGAGTGACAGGGAGGGAGTGACAGGGAGAGAGAGAGATAGAGGGAGTGACAGGGAGAGAGAGAGAGGGAGAGAGGGAGTGACAGGGAGAGAGGGAGAGAGAGAGAGAGAGAGAGCAGGCCGGAGGAGGGGGGGGAAGCCTAACCATACATTTTTTTAAGACAGCTGACAATAATATTATTCATTGTATGGCTCATTTAACCATTCAGACATGGCCTATATTTTTATTTTCATCGCACCAAAGAAACATTTATTAAAAGGTTGATGAGATGCCTACAAGTAACACCAATCACCAAAAACTAAACTGTGGGAAGATGAAGTTATATAAAAGATTTTGATGACCATACAAGAGTTGTGATATCATGAACATTTCCATTATCATCAACACTGATATGATCACAGCTAATATGGAAGCTTTTAAATGAATAATTGAACATTAATACCTTTGAGTATTGTTACTACAATACATTACATGAACTGGCACATAAAATATACAGTATCATGATCATCTTATCAGTGCAGTCTGGAACATGTGAATATCTTAGTACCATGACTTTACAAGGTATCAAAACTTTAATGGTAAGCACCACTGATTGTTAACAAACACCATTGTAGTTGCTATTTAGTCAATGTCTGTCAATGTTATGTTATTTGTGACTCATCCAACATTCAATGTTTTATATATAGACATCACACAATGTACCTCATCCAACATTAAATGTTTGACTTATAGACATCACACAATGTACCTCATCCAACATTAAATGTTTGACTTATAGACATCATACAATCTACCTCATCCTACATTAAGTGTTTAACTTATAGAAAGCACACAATGTACCTCATCCTCTTTGACTTATAGACACCACACAAGTTACCCCATCCTACATTAAGTGTTTAACTTATAGACTCTACAAAATGTACTTCATCCTACATTAAGTGTTTGACTTATAGACACCACACAATGTACCTCATCCTACATTAAATGTTTGACTCATAGACACCACACAATGTACCTTATCCTACATTAAGTGTTTGACTTATAGACACCACACAATGGATCTCATACTATTTCCAAAGTTCAGTAAAAAATTAATGCAAATTTGCCTGGTAACAAATAAATAAATAACAATCTATATCTATTGTCATTTCGAGCCGAAGACGGCACATATGGCAGAGCCACAATCTCAAAACAGAAACCCTGCGTGCCCCAAAAAAAAACCAGAAACCTTGCGTGGCACATATTGCAGAGATCACTGCTTCTGAAATCTATGGTCTGTTTCCATAACAATACTTTGTATAATGACAGCTTGTCAAGCCATCAATCAACCTCCTTAGTCGCCTCTTACGACACGCCTGGGTTAAATAAATAATTACACTCACATTATCATCGCATTCCATTTTCAGTGTATCTTTATGGCAAGGGATTTGTCTTTCAACTTTGACATCAGTCTGCAACAACAAAATGATGATACAATTTTCCTTATAAATTACTTCATGCTGTTTTCTCTACAAACTTTAAGACATATCATATTGTAAAATATTCTGCTGCTGATTAGTAAATTGTAAAAACTGTGAAGCTAACATATAGCTTCATTTGTGGAAGTTTAAAGGCTGTATCTGTACAAGTTATAAAATGCAATGAATTTTGAAGAATTTAAATTTATTTATCAGCAACAAGTATTGAACTAATAAATCTCTATTGATTAAATTGTGAGTGGCTTGGCAACAGTTTTCTTGTATCACTGATGACTATGTTTTAATTATTTATTATTGTTTTCACCTTCATTCTTATTGAAGTACCTGATTATGTGCTGGTTTGGTTTATTTTTGCTCCATTTTTGTTACTCTATTCTTACTGCTACACAGAAAAAGAACCATTATAAGAGAAGCAAAGTTAGCAGTCATAGACTCATTAGATAAGATCAAACATCTAAGTCAGAATAGAGAAGGGTGGTAAAAAAAAAATCTATCTATTGACCTTTCGAGCCGTAACCGGCCCATAGGGCGTAGACCAAGATACACCTTCTCCTATATGAATTTTTGTTCTAGCAGTTTTCTTTTAAAGATATTTTATCAAATCTCGCCATCTGTCTCTGTTCTGTGCAAGCAGTTCTATCTCATTGAGGGAGCCGATTCCTGCTGCTCTTGCCTCTCTCATCAATGTTCTTCTCAGTGTCTCCCTGGGTCTTCCTCTTTTTCTTTTACCTGTTGTTTCCCATATGAGGGCTTGCTTTGCTATTCGATTATTATCTCTTCTCATCACATGTCCAACGTATGACCATCGTCTTTTCTTTATTACTGAAGATATTAGTGGTTGATTGGCGATTTCTCTAATTTCCTCGTTTGTTTTGAATTCGTTCCATTCTATACCAAGTATTTTCCTTAGACATTTATTTTCGAATGCGTTCAACTTTGTTTCTATATCTCTTGTTGTTTTCCAGCTTTCACACGCATACGTAAGGGTTGATAGTACATTTGATTTGAATAGCCTAAGTTTTGTGTTTGTGCTAATGAGTTTTGATTTCCACAACTTTTCAAGGCTTCTGAAAGACATTGCTGCTTTAGCCAGTCTGATTCTAATTTCTTTGCTCGTATCCCCTTCTCGATCAATGTGACTTCCAAGATAGATGAAGTGATCGATCTCTTCTACTGGTTTGTTTTCCATAAAAAAAAATACAAGCCCTATAAATTAAAATTTAATAAAGAATAAAGAAAAGACGATGGTCATATGTTAGACATGTGATGAGAAGAGATAAAAACCGAATAGCAAATCAAGCCTTCATATGGGAAACAACAGGTAAGAGAAAAAGAGAAAGACCCAGGGAGACAATGAGAAGAACATTGATGAGAGAGGCAAGAGCAGCAGGATTCTGCTCCCTCAATGAGATAGAGCTGCTTTTTCTGAACAGAGACAAATGGCGAGATTTGATAAAATATCTGTAAAAGAATTGAAAAACTGCTAGAACAAAAATTCAGATAGGAGAAAGTATACACTACTTTCCTTGGTCTACGCCCTATGGGCCGGCTATGGCTCGAAAGGTCAGTAGATCAATAGATGTTATGACATTTTTTAAACAGGCTCTCCATGATGTGTGATCTCTTGTCAGATGTCGCCAGTCATTTTCACAGATGGAGAAGTCATTCAGAGATGATTTACATATAACTCTACATCATAGTTTAGGATCTGCCAATTTGTCTTTTCCCATGTATTAGTTCACCATATAATATTTGCTCGGGGATGCATTTTTCTTCCATTAACTGGACATGCCCCAGCCATCTTAACCTTCAGCTTTTGAGCATTGACATGATTGTTTGGGTCTTAGCACATTGCAGGACAGTTAAGTTGTTTATTTTGTCCAACCATTTGATGTGTATTATTCTTCCAAGACATAGCATATTTAGTCTTTATTCATGATTTGAGTGTGTTGTCCAGGTTTCATATTCATATAACAGTATGCAGAGCACACAAGTCTGATAGATTATGGGTTTGCTTTTTAGTGTTAATTTCATGTTGTTCCAGGCCCTTTCTGTGAGTTTTCAGAAAGTCATAGCTGCCTTACCAATTTGTCTGTTTATTTCATCATCAAGAGATTGTGGATCCAAGATACAAGAATTTCTGAACTGACTCAAGTGGATAATCTTTCAAAGTGATTAATACAGGTTTGATGTCTACTCGACATAGATGTTCTGTTTTCTGAACTGACTCAAGAGGATAATCTTTCAAAGTGATTAATACAGGTTTGATGTCTACTTGACATAAATGTACTGTTTTCTGGACTGACTCAAGTGGATAATCTTTCAAAGTGATTAATACAGGTTTGATGTCTACTCGACATAGATGTTCTGTTTTCTGAACTGACTCAAGTGGATAATCTTTCAAAGTGATTAATACAGGTTTGATGTCTACTCGACATAGATGTACTGTTTTCTGAATACTAATAAGACAGTGAAAAAAAGCTGCATACTTTGTTACGGTTGTCCATCAGTGATTGTAGAGTGGCTTCACTATGAGTGGTGATATGGGCTGCATCGTCAGCAAATAAAAGTTCATTAAGTAGGGCAACATTTGTTTTTGTTTTTTGCTCTAACATCCTGTATAGTCCAGCTCTATTTACTTAGCCGAAGGTTTTTGCAAGTACCACAAAGGCAATATAGAGCGACATATTTTGTTCTCAGCACTTTTCTTGTAGTTATATAAATCTGAAATTCATGTCAATAGTTGATCTCCCAGCTCTCAAACCGTATTGAGACTTGGCAAGCACATGCTCTGCAAATCTATGCAGGTGTTTTAGGACTACTCTCACAAAAGCCTTGCTGGCTGTACTAAGGAGAGAGATGCTGCAGCAGTTATTGCAATCAACCCTATCTCCTTTGCTTTTGTTTAGTGTTATGATCTTAGCATTACTCATATCATGAGGTATTTTTCCAGCATTTTTGATTAACAGTTTGTATAGATGTGGAAGTACTACATTTAAGTTTTCCTTTAGTATCTCTGTGGGAATGTTGTCATTTCCTGCAGCTTTGCAGCTTGAGAGGCCATTTATAGCATCAGCAAGTTTACTAGGATCAGCATCCATCACAGTTGCTGTAGGATATTTAGGTATTGACTGGGCTAGAGGTGTGTTTGCTGGTCAGTCTTCATGGTATATGTTTGAGTAGTGTTCTACCCATCTTTCCATTTGTTGTCCCTTGATAGTAATAAGTTCTCCAAACTTGGATTTTAGGGGGAGCTAATTTGGTTATTTTTGGTCCAAGTGCCTTTTTTGTATTGTCATGGATGGTTTTTGATTTACCCAGGTCTGGAGCTTTCTGGATTTCAGAGCATAAATTGTTTCAGTACCATCTGAAGTTGGTAGAAATTGTCTTTCTCTTTGCCTGATGCAGTCATCGTTGGTGCATAGACACTAATGATGTTTATTAATTCACTCTTTATATGCAGCTGAAGTATCAATGAACATTCAGACACTCCTTTTGGTGTGATTATGGAGTTAATATGTTTGTTATGTACAGTAAAGCCTACTTCATGCAGATGTGGCTTTTCAGGGCTTAGACCTTGCAAAAACTTAATATATAAACATAAGCCAGCAACAATTTAATATGTATAATATGATAGCAATAAATCAACTCACTTGATATTCTGGTTCTTTTTTTACATTTTCAGCTGGTATCAGACTTGAAATGTCCATGACGTTGGTAGTCTGAGAATTAATTTTAAGATGCCACGTCAGTAACAGGAAATACTGGATTAATGAAACTAACGAAGTTTAACGGGAATATGCATGCCAAAAATTATATACATTTATTTATTTATATGAAGAGGAAAGATTTGTGAAGTTCAAATTTTTCACAATAAATAGAAAAATATTAAGTAATTCCAGAACCTAGATAAATTGATGATTTGCTGATTCAAGTTGACAATTTTCCGTATTTAAAAATTACCCCCCCCCCCCAAAAAAAAAAAAAAACTTTCCATGTACTTTTCTTATTACCACTTTTAGCAACGCCTGAGTTTTTAATTTGTTGCCATTGTTGTTGAATTTTTTTTCTTTTTTTATTGGGATCGTGAGCTTCATTGTTTCACGCAAAAAAAAAAAAAAAAAAAAATTCACCAATTTTCAAGACTTTAGCAATTTTTTCTTTCTTTTTTTTTTTTTTTTTGTAAGTTGAGGTCAGGGAAATTTCATGGTTATCAACAAATATCAAACAACTCTATGTGACTTGGGAAACGTGGTGAATAAAACTATGTACTATGTGGTAGCCGAACATTCTGATGGACTTACCGCGCCCGTACCAATAGACATTGAAACACGTCCTGTCCATGGGGTGAAACTCTGGTTATAAATTAACCTGAACCAGGAATTTCGAGTCTCAATGTTTTGTCATAGTGCGAACACACAGGACTGTGCCAAGGGTTTAGAGAGACTGCACTACTAAGCTAAACTCTAAGCTTTTTAATGATTCTCAGACCTAAACAAATGTCTGTCAAGTAAATGGACTGCACTACTAAGCTAAACTCTAAACTTTTTAAAGATTCTCAGACCTAAACAAATGTCTGTCAAGTAAATGGACTGCACTACTAAGCTAAACTCTAAACTTTTTAATGATTCTCAGGCCTAAAAAAATGTTTGTCAAGTAAATGGACTGCACTACTAAGCTAAACTTTAAACTTTTTAAGGATTCTCAGGCCTAAACAAATGTCTGTCAAGTAAATGGGCTGCACTACTAAGCTAAACTCTAAACTTTTTAAAGATTCTCAGACCTAAACAAATGTCTGTCAAGTAAATCGACTGCACTACTAAGCTAAACTCTAAACTTTTTAAAGATTCTGAGACCTAAACAAATGTCTGTCAACTAAATGGACTGCACTTCTAAGCTAAACTCTAAACTTTTTAAAGATTCTCAGACCTAAACAAATGTCTGTCAACTAAATGGACTGCACTACTAAGCTAAACTCTAAACTTTTTAAAGATTCTCAGACCTAAACAAATGTCTGTCAACTAAATGGACTGCACTACTAAGCTAAACTCTAAACTTTTTAATGATTCTCAGGCCTAAACAAATGGCACTAGTAAGAACTAAAGTAACACCAAAAGAAAAGTCAATATTAGGGCCTGATATTACTAAACAATTATATAATGATTTTGCTGATGCCCACTACTTTGGCATTGCAAGCGACACAATCACAATGCTGGAAAATATCCAAATTATTTGTATGATAAAGTGTCAGTTTTCTAATTCAATTTTGTAATAATAATTATGATAGTAATAATTATTAATATAATTAGTGAAAACATTTATTTGTTTAGCATCTCTGAGTTGTCTTATGATTAAAAGATATGTCCCGGTTTCACCTCTAAATAAACCCCTTCTGCCTCAGCTTCAGTCCTGAAGATTATAACAAGCCTACTTTGAATGCATAAAATAAATAAAAGCACTCTGTGAGCTTAACAATATTAGTATCTGGTAGTTTTTAAAATGATATCACTCATCATATTGGTAACAATTTTAACTAACAAAGCACATTGCATTATCTTCATACTAACTTATCATTAAAAAATTAGGAACAATGTCCAACTACTCTGACCAATGTCATTGGTCTGATTAATCTCAAGTAAGATGTTTGTTAAATTTCCTATTTATGCTCTACTCTACGATAGCAGTAAAGAAAAAATAACCGAATAACACTTAATTAATTAACAATAATAATTTGGGATTTGCTTTGTGGCAATGAATAACAGATATCCCAAAGCCAACGCAGTAATCTTTCCCGGCATTCCCAAATTGTAGTTTGTGGGGTTTTAATGTCTAACTAACTTCCGGTATATGGTGGATAGGCGGCGGGAACATGAAAAATGTTCCTTGTTGCTGTTTCCTTATATTCCAAGTCCGGCTCGTTGCAGGAGCTACTGAGTTAAGTGCTCTGTGCACACCGTGAGCTGTGTGTCTCATCCGTTTTGATCATGTTTCGATATTCCAATTGTTTACGATGAATGATGATATCGTATGACAGGGAACAGTTGGCTGTGTTCACTTTCTGCGCAGTTTCGCCTTTTGGCGTGTGCTTAGACTGCAACGATGGGGACTACAGTTACCTTTCTTTATTTGGGAAATGAGATATTAATTTGGATGATTATGCTGGCACGGGTGGTTGAGCAATTATGGATTTTAATTCATTTGCAGTGATACCGGGGCCTTCCATAACCAAATGTCTAACTTCAAATGTTCTCCCCCTTGCTGCAAAATGTGTGTTTTCATGTTTTTTCTTTGTGGTTTGTCAGTTACTGTCAATTGTGACTTGTGGTTGTGAAGTTGAAATATTAGCTATTAATTTAGCATTATACAAGATTTATCAGGAAACCAGGATAATAATTCGGAAAGTACCAATAACCTAATTATTTCTATAATAAAGTGCAAGCATTCTTATTCAATTCTATAATAAATATTATTATTAACTACGTAATTAGTGAGAACATCATTTTGTATAGCATCTCTGAGTTTTCTTATACTTGCAGGATATGTCCCGTTTTGCCTTTAAAAAAAGCCCATTTGCTCCTTCCACCACCTCATTAAAAAAACCCATTTGTCCCAGTTTCAGCTCAGAAGATCATGACAACACTATAACCTTGTTGAAACAGAATGGCTGTCAGTTTCACACTGACTCACTTTCAGTGTCATATATTATTATAATGAATAATTATTTTTAAAATATAATCATTAAATTACTGAATTCAGTGAATTTGACAATTTTGTTAAAGAAGTTAATAATAATAATAATGCGAGTAATTATTTTGTTGTTACTTGTAATAAAAAATAAATTATGCCATGTGGTCATCACGGTATGACTGTCCTATGTCTACTACTTAGTTACTAACACACAGGAAGCAAAATAAAATCTGAAAATATCATATTCTAATTTTATTATTATAAATCATTTTGCATGAATTATGATGAATGATGTTGAGTAATGAATGTTATTTATATTTATTATTTCAAACTTATTCTGTCATTAGGTAGTGACCACCTATTTCTATTTATTTGAATTTGTGACCGAAAAACTGAATAGGTAGAACTATCATGGCAAAGAAATGCATAAAATTGAGAAGCTGTGGTAAATATGATGATATTGATGATATTGTAAAGGAGAAAATTTCTATCTATCTACTATCTAACTATCTATTGACCTTTCGAGTCGTAGGCCGTAGCCGGCCCATAGGGCGTAGACCAAAATACACCTTCTCCTATCTGAATTTTTGTTCTAGCAGTTTTCTTTTAAAGATATTTTATCAAATCTCGCCATCTGTCTCTGTTCTGTGAAAGCAGCTCTATCTCATTGAGGGAGCCGAATCCTGCTGCTCTTGCCTCTCTCATCAATGTTCTTCTCAGTGTCTCCCTGGGTCTTCCTCTTCTGTATCAGGTCTAGGTTTCATTTGATTAACAAAATCGTTTTTACGATAGCGGCTTGTTAAACCTCTGATCAACGGTTAAGTTATATACCAAGCCGGAGAAAAATAATTCCTCCATTTTGGAAACAACTGGAAACTTCTTGGAAAACCGGAAAATTTCTCCTTTACAATAAATTTCTCAGAAATGAATATGAAAATGAAACAAAAATTAAAAAAAAATCAAAATGGTAACCGTAACTACGTCGTTCAAATTATTGTATCGTCCATTACATTAATTACGTAAAGCACTTTAACCATACTATTAATAATTATTATCTTCCTTCTTTTTTTTCTTAATTAATTTCTCCGCTTGCAGAGACCTTGAAAATTGTGTGCAGAAATTAAGTTCAGAACTAGAATTATATAATTATAATTTATTATCAACAAATTGAATTTGTCAACAACTGAGCAGTGAGTGTTACTGGTGTGACTCTCACTTAAACTGAAGCTGCATCAATGATTTTATCAATTTATAGATCAATCGATCACGAAGAATTAAGTAAAATAAAAAGTATTTCTAAAAAGCAGGTTATGCTTTATATTTCAGCAACAATGACACATATTCTCACCGAGATGTCTGCTAAAGATGAAGGCTGACAAGATAGATCACACAAATGGCGGTCTCCTGCCACAATCAATGATGTTGATGTTGATTAAATACCGGAAATGACGTCACGCTTTTAGTTACCGGGGTCACCAGATGACTCGTAAATTGTAAATATCTTTTCATTTCTGTCAGTTTTTGCCTGGCTGGGTCTAGGGAAAATGTACCGTTCTTGGCAGTGTTCTTTTTTTTTTTTTTATTTCACTCATGGTTCTTTGTGCCGCTCCGGTTATCTTGCCTGTCCATCTCTTGGTAGGTCTTCTTCTTCTGTTGCATCTATTAGCTTGTCGTGGAAACCCGTTGTCTGGTAACAGAGTTACATGTCCAATCATTTAACTTATTGACTCTGGATGTAGCCCATGACCGATTAACTTCTACTTTAGATAGAGAACAAACTGGAAGCAAAAGCTACAAATGAACGACATGTTGGTTACCATACACCTAGAGACAAGTCAAGCTTAGATTTTCATTTACTCCACAACAGACCATTGCAGACTCGTGAGCTCATCATTTATGCATTAAGTACCGTCTCCGCATCGAAGATTGTATATAATATCATGGAGCGTCATCCCGCTCTGTCTCTTGCTTTGATGGCGCAGGTTGTCATAGACTGATACTACTATTCGTGCTGTTTCGTCCAATAAATGTTTGTCTACAACACAAGTATTCAGCCCTACTGGGAGATACTTGCATTAATAGGAAAGTACAAATATACAATTTATTTCCGGTCTGTGATCGTTACCCTATGCTATAGTCATTGAGAACGTCATCGTGTAAGACACTACTGCAATAGCCAATTTTTTAGTTGGCTGCGTGGTAGTGTGCCAAGCGTTCGGCTTCTCGTGGCAAGGCGCGGTGCCACTGAGTACGGGTTCGATCCCACTTCGGACTATATATTGTTCTTCGTTTTTTTCTATTGTTGTTTGTCTGTCAATTTTTCCGAGTGCTAACACATACTTCTTTGTTCTATTATTCCCTATTATCGCCTCGGAAGTTCCCCATATAATAATATTTATGTATTATTATTTGTACCTTGTCATAGACTGACTTGTCCATCTTTTGATGTTACTCGTCCATGTTAGTCTTGGTCTGCTCTACCTCATTTACCTTGTATTTTCTCTTCCAAGATTACTTTTAGTAGGCTGTTATGTCCATTAACATGTCCCAACAATCTCAATTGTACTGTTTGAATTATATTTAGTAGTTCTCTTTTCATTTTTAGTTGTTTTAAGACTTCATCGTTTGTTTTCTTTTCCTTCAATTCAACCTATTCTTCTATAAATCCACATTTCAAAGGCTTCAATTGTCTGTTTTGTTTTCGTGTCTAATGTCCATATTTCTGCACCATACATGAATTTTGAGAAGATATAACATTTTGCTAAGTTCATGAGCTACCTTTTGAAAAATAAAAAGGAAGCAAAAAATCGTACCATTTTCACTCTGCACCGGAACCAGTAGTATCTATAAAGACATTACACCGCTACTTGTTATACTACTACACCACTATCTCCCTCCCCCAGTATATATGAGCTACTCCAATAAACAACACTGAGGATCAACAAATGTAGATTGTTGATTCGTGGAAAATCTACAACATGTCAAAGGTCAATTCTGTGGGCAGCATAAACTCCAGATGAGAAATAAAGTACAACCATTACCCCCACCCCGAGGGTACGGTGTGCGATGTCAAAGTTCAATTCTGTGGGCAGCATAAACTCCAGATGAGAAAAAAAGTACAACCATTACCCCCACCCCGAGGGTACGGTGTGCAATGTCAAAGCAGTTAAGCAGCCGCCTCAAACAGATTGAGGGGGAGGGGCAGGGCCGCCTTAACGCATAGGCCCTTTGGGCATTTGCCCGGGCGCCCACGATCATAGGGGCCCCATGCGAATATGTTGTAGGATTTCGGAAAACCCGTATAAATTTTAGTATTATTTAATAAAAATCTCATAATTTTGTGTTTATATGCGAACGGGCCCTTTTTTATAAATGTGTGTAATACTATAAAACATGCAAATAAAATCTCATTTCTCTGTTTTTCATGTTTGATGTTGATTATAGTTGCAGCTGTACGGCATGTTTTAACAACAATTTTGTTGAAATTAGTATCTATCTATCTATCTATTGACCTTTCGAGCCGTAACCGGCCCATAGGGCGTAGACCAAGATACACCTTCTCCTATATGAATTTTTGTTCTATAGTCCGTTCAGAAATTCATAACCACACTTGAATTAGCTTTACGTGATAACCGTTTGTTATTTTGCTTTCAACTTTTGCATGTAATCTTATAATATTGATGTCGTTATAGAAATATTTTTTGCTCTGAGAAATTTGATCTAGTTTAAAAGTTTTCTTCTTTAGGCTATATTAAATTCACCCTGTTCGAATTTGACACCATTTTAGGATATATACATTAATTTGTTGCGGTCGTTCACGTAAAATAGTTTGGCTATTGCAGAAACACTAAGTTCAGGAAAATCCCGTGCACAAAACTGAATTGTTATTGAACGACATGACGCACCACGGCCTGGGCATTAATTACCGAAGGGAAGGCGTATCTTTATTAATTTTGTGAAGACTCAGTAGACAATTTGTTGACTTTAAATACCAACATTTATATCTAAATTACAATGAGTTTGAAATGCAAATTTATAACTATGCAAAAGGTTACTGTTTTACTATATCAGCACTTCCTTAGGGAATTCAAGATGGGACAAAGTGCCTACTGCATCAAATACAAAAGAGCAAATTAGGACATGGCTTGCGAATGAAAATGTCAAATTTGACGACACATATTTAAAACCCGAATTGTTACAACTTGTGAAGAATACGAATAAGAAAAAGGTGTACCATGTTGACAAAATCATTGAGAAATACGGCCACACTAATTGTAACCAATTGAATTCATGTTTGCAAATACACATAACGAACAACACCCACAATTAATCACTATGTAGATACGCTTCTATAGTCCGTTCAGATTCGTTTACCTAGACATTAATTTATTTTTTTCAAAAACTTATTGTTCATTTGCATTGATCTTTTGAAGTTAGGTTTAGAATACTAATGTCGCTATAAAAATATTTTTTTATCAAAGAAATGCGATCAAAAATATGTTATAAGCAAACCAACAACCATTACTTTGAATGGAAGCCTGCTTGAGTCAGTACAGAAGTTCAGCTATCTTGGATCCACTATTACAGCCACACTTTCCTTAGATGAGGAACTAAATGTACGTATTTGAAAGGCAGCGACAACATTTGGGAAACTCACACCAAGAGCATGGAACTATATCAAATTGACTCTACGAACAAAAGTTCTATATATAATTTAAAATTTGTATACTTGCCACCCAGTAAAATTTTATGGACACGCCTATGGGTCATCGTTGCACTAGATTACTGTAAAACATTTTGATTAGGGTCAAAATAATAGTTACATGGGCAAAGATCAAAGGAATTCGCCGCTTTAAGAAAACCGTTATAGCTAGACATCGAGTAACACATATGTTCTCGTGACATGGACATTTTAACACCGTATGCCAAAAATCATGTGAAATCATCAAGAACTTTTTGAATTATAAATCATAACATCTCGGCAAACGATTCTGAACGGACTATAGCAGTTTTCTTTTAAAGATATTTTATCAAATCTCGCCATCTGTCTCTGTTCTGTGCAAGCAGTTCTATCTCATTGAGGGAGCCGACTCCTGCTGCTCTTGCCTCTCTCATCAATGTTCTTCTCAGTGTCTCCCTGGGTCTTCCTCTTTTTCTCTTACCTGTTGTTTCCCACATGAGGGCCTGCTTTGCTATTCGATTATTATCTCTTCTCATCACATGTCCAACGTATGACCATCGTCTTTTCTTTATTACTGAAGATATTAGTGGTTGATTGGCGATTTCTCTAATTTCCTCCTTTGTTTTGAATTCGTTCCACGCTATACCAAGTATTTTCCTTAGACATTTATTTTCGAATGCGTTCAACTTTGTTTCTATATCTCTTGTTGTTTTCCAGCTTTCACACGCATACGTAAGGGTTGATAGTACATTTGATTTGAATAGTCTAAGTTTTGTGTTTGTGCTGATGAGTTTTGATTTCCACAACTTTTCAAGGCTTCTGAAAGACATTGCTGCTTTAGCTATTCTGATTCTAATTTCTTTGCTCGTATCCCCTTCTCGATCAATGTGAACTTCCAAGATAGATAAAGTGTGAAATTAGTATAGTGACAATAAAATAAATAATACATCATTTTTTAAAATATTATCAACCATTTATTTTTTATTCCTGCGGGGGGGGGGGGGGGGGGGGGGTGCGCGCTGCACTCTTTCTTTGCCCAGGGGCCCAAAATGGTGTAAAGACGGCTCTGGGGAGTGGGAAACAAAGAAAAGCTTTGCTCAGATACTCGCCAAGCTGAAACAGGTCCGCACACTCATTCAGAGAAACACTATATAATTAGATTATTTTATGTTGCATTACCAGAGAGCACATCGAGATGAATATGAACGAGAAAATCAAGTCCGGAACCCCCCCCCCCCCCCCAAACTCTAAATCCGTTGAAGATCTACATGTTCTGCAAGGTAAGGGTTAGCCAACAAAGACTATTTGTTTTCTCTCCACTAACCCTCTTTTCTCTCTACCCTCCTCTCTCTCTATCTTTCTCTCTATCTTTTTCTCTTTGGGCTCGCTCACACTTCTCACTTAACTGTATCTTGTCTATCTAATTATCTTTGAGGTTTATCATCATTGCCTTTTTCTTCTATTATGAGTATTATGGTTTATTCGTTCACATTTTCGGGTCTGGTGCGTGCTAACTCATAATTACACTCCCTACTATTGCACTTCCTCTCTTCTAAATCTCTTTCCTGTCTTTCACCCCTCTCAATCTATCTCTCGCAAAATCTTCCCTGTCAATGAACTTGTATTCCCCTCAGTGCATCATGGCAGATCGCGAATATCGTATAGAAACAACCCGGCTAACACATTTCATATTAGTGGTGATACGTTTTCTTATTGTTTTTGCCTCTAGAAACATGTCATTGATACTGGCAACTCAAAGATCGGATGAGGAATGTATTGTACAGTGGACAGTAGTGGTGATAGATGTCCGAAAATGTGACAAATTCTACTGCATTATAAATCTAGGTCAGATACCCATGAGATTTATATATGTTACTAGACGTTCTAGGTAATTAATTGTAATCGGATGTAAGTTTCATCAACATCATCGAGTGCTGTCTCCGCAACGAAGGTTGGCTACCATGGAGCGCCATTCTGCTCTGTCTCTTGCTTTGATGGTGCAGGTTGTCATAGGCTGATTTGTCCATCTTTTGATATTCTTCGTCTATGTTAGTCTTGGTCTGCCTCTGCCTCTTTTACCTTGTATTTTCCTTTCCAGGATTACTTTTAGTAGGCTATTGTGTCTTTTAACATGGCCCAACAATCGCATTTGCCTTGTTTGAATTGTGTTTAGTAGTTCCCTTTTCATTTTTAGTTGTTTTAAGACTTCATCGTTTGTTTTCTTTTCCTTCCATCCAATTCTACCTATTCTTCTATATATCCACATTTCAAAGGCTTCAGTTCTCTGTTCTGTTTTCTTGTCTAATGTCCATGTTTCTGCACCATATAGGAATATTGAGAAAATGTAACATTTTGCTATTCTTAGTTTTAGCCCTGGTGTTATTTGTTTTGATGTTAGTATGTTCTTATGACATTAAAATTACTTTTTGCCATTTCTATTTTTTTTGTCTATTTCAGTTGTACATTTTCCAAATGATGACTACACATGACATTTGTAATGCTTCTCCCTCTTATGTCTTTTTAGACTTTAAGGTTGAGTAAAACATGAACCACATATATCACATGTGTAAGGTTTTTTCTGTGTATGTGTTATCTTGTTTTTTTAGAATGTCAAGCCAGATAAAACATGAACCACATTTATCACACGTGTAAGGTCTTTCCCCTGTATGTGTTCTCTTGTGTCCTTTTAGACTGTGGGGTTGGGCAAAACATAAACCCCATATATCACATGTGTAAGGCTTCTCCCCTGTATGTGTTCTCTTGTGTTTATTAGACCAGAAGAATCAGTAGAAGATGTGCCACACACATCACATGTGTGGAGTTTCTCCCCTGTATGTGTTCTCAAGTGCATTAAAAAATTTTGAAGTTGAGTAAAACTCACATGACACAAATCACATATGTAAGGCTTCTCCCCTGTATGTGTTCTCTTGTGTCTACTTAGACTAGAACAATCAGTAAAAGATGCACTACAAATTTATGTTTACATCTCCACCAGTTATAATAATCTTGTTCACTGCAAATGAATTCAATTATTACAAGGAACAATCCATAACACTATTTGGATTGTGCTAACAATCTACTATTTAATTTATACTAAAACAACTTTATTTTGTTAACATCTTACATCTTTAATACTTTCTATATTATCTGCCCATACTGCTTATCTAGCTCTACAGTGTATCTGCTTATACAGGTTCTTTGTTTATTTAGATTAGCAATATCAATAAAATGATGCACTGTAGATAGAAGATTGTGGAGGGACATGATTACCTACGTCAACCTGTATGGCACATGATGATGATGATAATCTGCCCGGGTACATATTAAACTTAACACTGTGAATGTTGTCTTGTGGTGGAAAGCTCTTTCTCTCTCTCTCTCATCCTCTCTTCAGATATCCTTTCTCCTTTCATGTCAGGACACAGATCTAAAAATCAAAACAACTCATCTAACTTTTCTCTACTTTACCATCTTTTCTGTTCACTAATCTCCCACTTTCCAGTGCTAAATTACTCATCCTATCCTATTTTGACAATTCATCACATAACCCTTGAATTACGTTTCTACATACGACTTGAACCTGCTACTACAATTTCTACCTGTCAATCTTAGTTCAAGGTTGTCAGAGTTTATTTCTTTTTGACAATGTTTTCCCTCTACCTTAGCCATGACATGTACATTTCTTTTTGAGACTTCTGGTCAATATGGCAGATAGGCTACAGGGATCTGTTAAGGCACTGTCTGAAAAGTGTTCCGTTTTCTCATATTCCAAGTTCGGCTTGCTGAGTAGTGCTCTGTGCACACCGCAAGCTGTGTGATTCATCCTGATTTTGTTTCTAAATTCAGATTGCTTATGATGAATGATGATATCATATGACAAAGGACAGTTCAGATGCGTTCATTGTCGGTGCTATAATATGACTTATGTCTTTTGACGTGTGCTGTGTTTGCTACAATGGGGACTGCAACTGTCTTTCGTTGTTTGGATATTCGATGAGATGTTCATTGGGATGATTCCACAGGCACAGGGAGTTGAGCAATTATGGATTTCCATTCATTTGCAGTGATACAGGGGCCTTTGAATAACCACATACTTCCTGTAATTTATAGTCTACTCGTTCTCTACCACTTCCTAATTATTAGATCTTACTCCTCAATAAAACACTTGGAGCATGTTTAAGATTCTCTCCTGCATGTATTCTTTTGTATTATTAGATTTGCAATCTTTACAAAACATGCACAACACACACATCACAGTACATGTGTAAGGCTTCTCCAATTTATACAGCTTCTTTGTTTATTTAGATTAGCAAGATAAATAAAATGATGACTACACATGACATTTGTAATGCTTCTCCCTCTTATGTCTTTTTAGACTGTAAAGTTGAGTAAAACATGAACCACATATATCACATGTGTAAGGTTTTTCCTGTGTATGTGTTATCTTGTGTTTTTTTAGAATGTCAAGCCGGGTAAAACATGAACCGCATTTATCACACTTATAAGGTCTTTCCCCTGTATGTGTTCTCTTGTGTCCTTTTAGACTGTGGGGTTGGGCAAAACATGAACCACATATATCACATGTGTAAGACTTCTCCCCTGTATGTGTTCTCTTGTGTTTATTTAGACCAGAAGAGTCAGTAGAAGATGCACCACACACATCACATATGTGGAGTTTCTCCCCTGTATGTGTTCTTAAGTGCATTTTTAAATTTTGAAGTTGAGTAAAACCCGCATGACACAAATCACATATGTAAGGCTTCTCCCCTGTATGTATTCTCTTGTGTCTACTTAGACTAGAATAATCAGTAAAAGATGCACTACAAACGTCACATGTGTGGGGTTTCTCCCCTGTATGTATTCTCATGTGTGATTTTAGATCTTCCCTATAAGAAAAGCATGCACTGCATGTACTACATGCATAAGGCTTATCTCCTGTATGTGTTCTTTTGTGTTTATTAAGTGATGCAAGTTGAGTAAAATATGCACCACACATATCACATTTGTAAGGTCTCTCCCCTGTGTGTGTTCTCTTGTGTGATTTTAGTGATCCATGGTGAGCAAAATTTACAGAACATATATCACATGTGAAGGGCTTCTCCCCTGTGTGTATTCTCCTGTGTGATTTTAGATGTTCAAGTCGATTAAAACCTGCACCACACACATCACATGTGTAAGGCCTCTCCTCTCTATGTATTTTCATGTGTATTTTGAGATGTTGAAGTTGAGAAAAACCTGCACCACACAACTCACATGTGTAAGACTTTGTATGTTTTCTCTTGTGTCTTTTTAGACCCTGAAGTTGAGTAAAACTTACACCACAAACATCACATTTGTGAAGCTTCCCTCTGGTATGTGATTTTCTATGAGTTTGTTTATTCGCTCTGTCGCTATTATCAGTATGATCTTCACAAACAAGAGATTGAAACATCTTCCCATTTCCTGGCATCTGGTTAGGCTTATTTTTAGTTTCCTGAAACTGGGGGCTAGAATCTTGACTGCAGCCTTCATCTTGACTTACCTGAGAACAAATGAAGATTAAAATGTGACAATAGATCGTAACACAAATCTGACGAAATATGGCACAGAGATTCTTCTGCTCAGCTTCCTGTGTAGATTTTCAACAAACATTTTTTAAGCCATTCTTTTATCACTAGATTACGATACCTATCTGTAAATCACATTGTTATGATACCTTCATAAAATATACTCATCATCATCATCAAGTATCGTGCCTGCTGGCATAGGTGATTAGGTCACTCCACAACTTTTGATCTCGACAGTTATGTATCATTTCTGTTGTTGACCTTCTACCTAGCCATTCTCTTAAGCTGTCTGGTATCTTTTCTCTTTGCTTACCTCTAATTCTTCATCCCTCAATTTTCCCAGTTGTTACAATATATTCCAACTATTTCCTTCGTGCACAGCCAAAAAAAACATTAACATGTGAATAACAAATGGCACTTTTACATAAAACAAACACATTTTTTGTCATTTTTCTGTCTTGTGAGGGAGCACAGAGAACAGTTTTTTCATGAGGGACCAGTCTGAAGGTATTCATCAGCTTTCACCTCCCTAGACACAAGGAACATATTTTTCATGGTAATTTTATTTTCCATAGCAGCCATGGGCACAGGGATTTCTCATAGCACAGGCAGATAACTCTGTCTTTGGAGATATTCATATTTTTTTCTTTGTTGAGTAATTGATGTTTCAAGCCAGGCTTGCAGCAGAGACCAGGGGTGGTTGCTGTAGGGATAAATCATAAATAAAAATCCTAGCTGTTACAGGTGGGATTTGAATTCACCAGCTCTCTGTCTCAAAGCTGCGCCTTGCCTCAAGACCAACCAATCACCTATTTTATATTAGTAATTTTGCACTGCCATTTCCATCCTTTAATTCTGCACGAGCATCCATTAATGAAGGTCTGTGTCTTCACATTGAGATATGTGTTGTTTTCCAGTTTCACAGCTATACAATAGGACTGATTTAACATTGGGGTTAACAAATTTCTATTTTTGTATTTAACCTAATTTTTTTAATATTTCCATGTTTCCTAGTACAATGAAGGATTCATCTTGCTTTTTTGTAACCTTATTTGGTATCATTCTCTGTTCCTCCTTCTTTATCTATTTTACTGTCCAGATATATGTAAGATTGTATGTCTTGAAGAGCCATTTCTCCTATTGCTATTTTTGGTTATTTCCAATTACATTAATTCTAATGATTTTGGTCTTATCTCTATTTTCAGTTTTAGTTGTGATCTCCCATCAAATATGCTCATTTTATCTTGCATCTGTTGATGACTATATGATAGGAGAGCTATGTCATCAGCAAAGTCTAAGTTATCATTTTGCAACTTGGTCAGTATCTGCTAGATTCAAGTTCTGTTGTTCCGTGTTATTCTCATCATTCAATCTATGGCCAGCAGAAAGAGAAACAGAGATTGAGGGTATCTCTGTCATAAAAAAAGAAAGAGCCCCGTCACGTCAAGTAGCGTATAGGGAATATGGTGTTAGTGACCCCGTCACGCCAAGTAGCGTGTAGGGAATATGGTGTTAGTGACCCCGTCATGCCAAGTAGCGTGTAGGGAATATGGTGTTAGTGACCCCGTCACGCCAAGTAGCGTGTAGGGAATATGGTGTTAGTGACCCCGTCATGCCAAGTAGCGTATAGGGAATATGGTGTTAGTGACCCCGTCACGCCAAGTAGCGTGTAGGGAATATGGTGTTAGTGACCCCGTCACGCCAAGTAGCGTGTAGGGAATATGGTGTTAGTGACCCCGTCACGCCAAGTAGCGTATAGGGAATATGGTGTTAAGTGACACCGTCACGCCAAGTAGCGTATAGGGAATATGGTGTTAGTGACACCGTCACGCCAAGTAGCGTATAGGGAATATGGTGTTAGTGACCCCGTCACGCCAAGTAGCATATAGGGAATATGGTGTTAGTGACCCCATCACGCCAAGTAGCGTATAGGGAATATGGTGTTAGTGACCCCGTCACGCCAAGTAGCGTATAGGGAATATGGTGTTAGTGACCCCGTCACGCCAAGTTGCATATAGGGAATATGGTGTTAGTGACCATAAGTTTTACAGACCTTCAGCACATGATTTTTAGGGTAATGTGGTCGGTATTACATCCGTGCCGCTTTACTTTCCCAGAAAAAAAATGAAGTATCCATTAAAGGCTGGGTGAACCAGAAGCCGTCGGTTGGGATCAAACCCTACCTCTTGTCCTTTATAGTCCAGTGCACTAACCACTGAGCTATCGTGGCTCCCCAAACTTTATGAGTGGAATTGTTAATTTTGGTACAGAATAGCTGGTGTCAGCATTTGAAGTACTGCTAGTAATAAGGTTACTGAGGAAGAATGAGTGATGATAACTTATTGATACTATTACTGTTAATTTGATAGAGATTTTGCTGTTGTTAACGCTTCTTGTTAAAGAAAAAAAACTAAAGGCAGGGGAGATAATGTAATAGTATACCGGCCAGGATGGCCTTTCATGAGTGTATTCAAGGGAGTCAGGAAAAGCGTGCAAAGCATGAAGCGAAAATTAGTGATGTGAGAAATAGGCTCATAAATAGGTTCAAGGCAAGGGTGTTCTGGAAAGTTCTTGAGGGAAAAAGTGACGTATTGTTTTGGCAATTTGGAGACAAAGGAGTGTAGAAGGGCATAGATGATTGGTTACGTGAAGGAGCTTGGGATAGTAAGTAGGAGGAGGTATAAAAAGCTAGGAAGAGAGAAATTACTCTCTCTCTCTGGTTGATAATGGTTATTAGAAACCCGCCCTTGTGCAGCTAGAACAGCGTGCCACCAAGCTGAGTTATCTAGTTAAGCACAAGTGTCAGACTTTGTAAATTCAGACTGTTCTATGCCAATAGAGATTACTTTAGAGCCAGAGTGACAAATGGGAAGTCCATGGCCGTTTTATAGTGTTTAGAGTCCGTTTGATGTAATTGAAGCTATGGCAGTTTTATAGTGCTTAAAGTCCGTTTGATGTAATTGAAGCTATGGCAGTTTTATAGTGTTTAGAGTCCGTTTGATGTAATTGAAGCTATGGCAGTTTTATAATAATTTTAAGCCAGATTGAACTGATAGAAGCCATGGAGTGCTACATCGAAAGTTATGGTTCATGTAACGAAGTGATGGCCTTTTATGAGTGCAGATATGATGTACAGACTGTTTATTTATATACACAAATATTGTCAAGCCAGAGTGATGTAAATAAAGTTCTTGACAGTTTTATAATAAATGAGTTGTTCACTCCACTTAATTAAGAAAGACCATTTTGGCGTTTGGCCTACCACAAGAGGTGAGTCAACTACCCGGACTCCTTGTGGCTTTCTCTGGATTGTGTCATACATCTCTTAGACAGAGAGCCCTAATCTTTTATGAGTGGTGGATTTACTTTATTTTTCTTGGACTTGTTTGTAAAGGTTTTACGGCTTATTTTTTTTACTGTACAGGATACATGTTCCAGTCCAACATTTGACTGTACAGGATACATGTTCCAGTCCAACATTTGACTGTACAGGATACATGTTCCAGTTCAACATTTCACTGTACAGGATACATGTTCCAGTTCAACATTTCACTGTACAGGATACATGTTCCAGTTCAACATTTGACTGTACAGGATACATGTTACAGTCCAACATTTGACTGTACAGGATACATGTTCCAGTTCAACATTTCACTGTACAGGATACATGTTCCAGTCCAACATTTCACTGTACAGGATACATGTTCCAGTTCAACATTTGACTGTACAGGATACATGTTCCAGTTCAACATTTGACTGTACAGGATACATATTCCAGTCCAACATTTGACTGTACAGGATACATGTTCCAGTTCAACATTTCACTGTACAGGATACATGTTCCAGTTCAACATTTGACTGTACAGGATACATGTTCCAGTTCAACATTTGACTGTACAGGATACCAGTTCCATGTCCAACATTCTTCAGTTGCTCCTTATGAACATGCCTGGTAGGGAACAGTGTTACAATTCTTTGCTCCCCTTTCAGTCCCCAGTGGATATAAGGAGTGGAATGAATAATTTCTTGCTGTGATGTAGAAATATGTGCATGTTATTACAACTAACTTTGATAAATTGAATAGGTATTTATTCTCTTCATATAACCATAATTAACACATTAGAATTTAATTAAAATAAAATGAAAGAATATTAAAATTTTATTTGTTGTAATTGTATACTTTACCTCAGGATTATCAATACAGATTAGAGGTTCATGTCCTGGGTAGTCTCTTTCACATTTCACCAGACAATTCTCACAATCTAAATACAGAAATTAATTATCAAGACATTTAAAAATCTATCTATCTATCTATCTTTCGTTCGCCTGAAGTATTGTCTATATCTGCAATGTTGTTTCCTGTATAAATTTTACAGTCTTTTGTAATTCTTGCAGTGGCCCATATAGTTTTGTCTGTAGTGTTGTATCTATGGGCCAATGGATTTTCATCAGTCTACTATATTCAGTGCAGTCTTGAAGTATGTGTTCAGCAGTCTGGGGTGCCTGTTCACAAGTACATGTAGTTGAGGTGCCGATCTTGAATTTTGTATACATGTGACTGAGGAGTCGATTGTGTCCTGTTCTGAGGCGTATAATGATAACTTGTTCACATCTACTCATATTATGAAAGGCATCCTGATTTGGGGCTTGTGGTCATCTGATTGATTTGATTATCTGTTTCTTATGATGGCATGTAACCGGTGTTTATAGTTGTGTGCATGTTGAACCTTCCTTTGCCAACTGATCCACTTTCTCATTTCCTGGTATTCCACAGTGAGATGGGATCCACTGCAGGGCAACCCTGCGTTGCTTGCAGAGTTCAGTCAATAAGGTCTGCAGATGTGGTAATTTTCTGGATTGTAGTGCCTGGAGTACTGATCTTACATCTGTCAAAAACAGTACAGGCTGTGGGCTAAGATTACTGTTCAGCAGTTTTTCTATTGCCAACTTTATTGCTTGTATTTCTGCATCATAATTGTGACAATATTTCCCTGTTGCTATTTTATTTATATCCCTAGTGTTATTTGGGTACTCTATGTATGCACCTGCTCCCCCATTCTTTACTGCATTCTGTGCTGATCCATCTGTGTACAAATTTTTAAATAACACAAACAATCATGACAGAGTGAAATGGAACATCAAGTTTAAAATAGAAGCCAGCAATAAGAGATTAATTAGAAACAGATAAACTTGAGTCAACTAAATGTAGCCTGCCTGGCTGATCCATTAGTTCTCCTTGAATCCCTTCGGGTGTCAGTTGTGATCCAGCTTTTGCATTTGTTTCAGAGAGTTTGCTGTCTATTTTTTGTTGTCACCAACACATTTCCTTCTCTCCACATTTCACTTAGAGCCTTGGTGCTTAAGTAGTTAGTGCACTCACTACTAAAAAAAGAAGGTTCTGGTTCAATTCTCAGTACAGCACACATTTTTAGACAGACAAAGCTTTGGATTTCACCCTTCCTCTAAAAATGTGTACTAGAAAATGTCTGGGAAGTAAGTTTGATACCATCCACAGGAAGTGAGAAAAATGGGCCGCTGGTCAAAGAAAAATGTGCTCACTAATACCCTTTTCCCATACGCCAAGCAAAATATGGAAGGGATCCTTATTTTACTTTACATTTCCTGTTTCCTCATGTAATAAAATTGTGAACAGCCTGCTAGGTCATTTCATATTGTCCTTTATTTCCTATTTCTTATTGAATTAAAATGTTCTTGATTTGGATCTATGGTATTAGCTATTGAATAATTCACGGGTTATCATCATTGCACTTCGAACATGTCCATAGGTGCTCAGATCCCCTCCTCAGCATCCAGCGACTGATGACTTCAGCTCTGAGATTAATTGAAAAGTCCTCTTATGCACCTAATAAGCCTCTCGTATCTGTCTGCACCCACCTTTACTCCCATCTCTTTCATCTGAAGGTGTGATGTGGGCTCATGGTTGTCAAAGTCAAGTGCCGCTTTTTTTTTGCTAGCCGCTTTCATTTTCCATAGAAATGCTTGTTTTTTTGTTTGCTTAAATAAATACATAAACAATAAAAACAAATAAACACACATGCACGCACACTTTTTTGTCGTTGTTGCTAGCCGCTTTCTTTTTCTGTATGAATGTTTGTTTACATAATACATATATAAACATTCAATTTCCATGCACACATACGCTCTATTATTTCTATATTTTTGTTTTACTTCACATACACAGATGATCTCTGTTCAAGAGTCTTGAACATCATGATGCTGATCTAGTGAAATTGGCAATCTCTATTTTGGTTGCCATCGCTTGATGAAAGATCATTTTTCTAGACACTGAATCTCCCACAATTCTGTGTTCAAAACTCCAAGTATTCAACCCTACCTCAGGTTATAGCCATTCTACAATTCCCCTGTGTTGGTTATGTTTAAAGTGATTTGCATTTTTCAGATCCTTTCCTTGATTCCCTGTGTTCTTTTATACATTTTTATTTTCTGTTGGGGTGTCCTGAAATGTCTCTCTGCAGACCTGACTCCATGTTCTTTTATAAGAGTATGCATGCACTCAATCTTGTGTGCTATGTACAGCAATATTGCTGTTGATTTTAGAGCCATAACGTGTAATTGTAAGTAAGAGTTGTATAATTGTAAGTTATTTTCTTCTGTAACTCTGCTGTAATGGTCCAAGTTTGCAAGCATATAGAAAGATTGATATAGCAAGGGTGTGCATCAAATTGGTTTTAGAACCATAACTTGTAAGTAATTGTAAGTAAGAGTTATTTTCTTCTGTAACTCTGCTGTAATGGTCCAAGTTTGCAAGCGTATAGAAAGATTGATATAGCAAGAGTGTGCATCAAACTGGTTTTAGAACCATAACTTGTAAATAATTGTAAGTAAGAGTTATTTTCTTCTGTAACTCTGCTGTAATGGTCCCAAGTTTGCAAGCGTTTAGAAAGATTGATATAACAAGGGTGTGCATCAAACTGGTTTTAGAGCTATTTGATGTTCTTATTTTTTTCAAATTTGTTGTAGCCTTGTAAGGGCTGCTGTAATATAAAAGTAAAGTACCCTCGTCACGCCAAAGTGGCATATAGGGAATATGATGTTAGTGACCATAAATTGTACAGACCCTTGGCACATGATTTTTGGGGTAATGTGGTCAGTATTACACCCGTGCCACTTTATTTTCCCAGAAAAAAATATGGTACCCATTAAAGGCTGGGTGAAGTGGAAGCCATCAGTTGGGATCGAACCCTATCTCTTGTCCTTTGTAAGGGCTGCTGTAGTTTGCTCTAATCTGAGCTGATATTTCAGGTTTTGAGCCGTGACCACAAACAACTGATCCAAGTTTTTAATAATTTGTGTGTGTGTTATTTTTCCAAGTAGTCCATTTATAGCCCTAGTCTTGGTGAACATAAAAAAACTTGGTCATTATTAAATCCACTATGAAATCAGACACTCTGTATGTTATTTGTGTCTAATGAGCTGAATAAAGCCAGCGGGACTCAATCCTCTCCAGGACAACTGATTATGAAAATAGCTTCTGTTGATAACAATTTTTTTTTTTCCGTTCGCCAGCTTTGACCTCTGACGAAGTCCTTATGTTGTAGGCACAATGCTGCAATGGCTTTTAGCGAGGTGGAATCAACAACCAGTTGTCATCAAACAGAATAGCAACTTTATTTACATGAAGCTGTCGACATGGCTGTACAAAATATAGAGACCATTCAGACTTCTTCCACTTATAAAAACCATCAATTGGTAACATGACTATGGCAGTTGTTGACCAGCAAGAGAGAGAGTGAGGTTTCTCTCTCCCAACCATTTATACCACCCTCTCATTCGCTATCCCAGAATCCTCTGTAACCAATCATTTCTAACCTACCCCTTGTTTACTACGCATACTTAATACGTCACCCCTAGAATCTTCTAGATCCCCTTGTCTTCCCTAATTAACCATGACCCTATCTAGGTCTGTTTCTAGCATAACAGCCCACACTCAGTGTCCTTCCTAAATCCTAAATACTCTCAACATAAGCCTTCTGGGCTATGTACTATTACACCTAGAGACTAGGAACTGAGTTTTGCATGTTAATCCGTTTTTCCCTGGCAACCATGTGCACAGGGGTCCCTCGCCGCACAGGCAGATAACTCCATCTTTGGAGGTACTCATATTTTTTACGTCCATGAGTAACTGACGTTTCAAGCCGGGCCTCGCTGCTGAGACCAGGGGTGGTTGCCGCAGAGTGAAATCATAAATAAAAATCCCAACTGGTGCAGCTGGGATTTGAACCCACAACCTCTCTGTCTTGAGGCCGGTGTCTTGCCTCAAGACCAACCAGTCCCCCTTCATAACAAATAAAATCTTACCTAGAAGAGTTTCCTTCTCAGAAAAGAGTATTGAAGCAGCAAATGTAGACTTCATGACAGTGGACACATCATCTTCTTCAATTTCATTGGCTTCCTCCTTCTTTACCGGGCCCTGCAAACAATTGTTAATACTTTTAGAACAACTGAACAGAGATATCACTATTTTATGGCAAAGTGTCACTTTCTGTAGAGAGTTATTTGTAGACTTGCAGTGCCATTTTGTTCATGTTCTGACATGTTTGAAATTGATTGTTTGACTACAGGAACTGGGTGGTCTAGAGGTAAGACACCAGTTTCTGGACAGGCGGGTCCTGGGTTTGATTTCCACCACAGGGATGTGAGAATTTGTCGAAAATCTAACCTGTGGTTTCTTTGTGTGTTTGCTCTCCCCGGTCTCTGGATAGTGAGATCTGATGTCTAGCTCTTTCAGAAAGTCCTGTGTGCATTTTCCCCAGATCCCTTGCAGATTCCCCAGATCCCTTGCAGATTCCCCAGATCCCTTGCAGTTTAAATTCAAAAAGAGCAGGCCAAAATGGCCATTGTACAGGCAATAATTGTTACACAAATCTACCCATCCATGCAAAAGGTAGATGTGTAGAAAGGCACAGATACTGCAGCTATGCAATCATGTAGTAACACAACATATCCTCACCCATTTAACAAGTGAATGCTAAGAAGAAGAAAGAATATTGTTGGAGTGACAAGTGTGATATGCAGTGAAGCATTAAGTTGGCTTTTCAAAATATAATAATTTCAGTTTGGATAAGTTTCTAATCAAAAGGAAGTTACCATCACAAGAAACAGATAATCAAATCAATCAGAAAACTACAAATCAAGATGTCAACTATAATAAGAATAGTTATGAGGCTTGATTATACATTCCACTTATTCTTGAGATTGATTTTTTATTGAAGTGGTTCATATTTGTGAGACTGGGCAAAAATATGAATATGATAGAAGAGTTAAATTTTTTTTACGTTGATAAGTTAGACCAAAAATGTTAATGAGAATAAATATTTCAAAATTTTACAAATTTAACCTTTTCTGGTGTAAAATAATCATAATTTAACCACAAATGTTTCAAAATATTAACACATAGCATCCCTGTTGATCATTGTTAATGTATTATAGCAGAATTACACTCAAGTCATGTTTCAGAACTAAAACAATTTCACATGACTACTCAAACATTGTCAACACACAGCAGTGATATTTTTGTCTGCCATAAAAGTATGAAAGGTGGTACCTATGGAACAATTACTGACAAGCTACTATGGTGCATGACTACAAGGGACAAGAGGTAGGGTTCGATCCCAACCGACGGCTTCCGGGTTCACCCAGCCTTTAATTGGTACCAGATTTTTTTCTGGGAAAGTAAAGCGGCACGGGCGTTATACCGACCACATTACCCCAAAAATCATGTGCCGAAGGTCTGTAAAATTTATGGTCACTAACACCATATTCCCTATATGCCACTTGGTGTGATGGGGGTACTTTACTTTTTTTTTTACTTACTATGGTTGCATGTATATAATATTTAAGGAAATTCATTAGAGAATGTTTCAGAAAGAGATTCCAGTGTGTACACAAAAGGAGACTACAGATCCAATCAACAAAAGAACTAGGGAACAGGCAAATAATTGCAATGCTGTGGTAAAGCTGGTAGCAAGGAGCCAGTAGTGGGGTGTGATAAAGCTGGTAGCAAGGAGCCAGTAGTGGGGTGTGATAAAGCTGGTAGCAAGGAGCCAGTAGTGGGGTGTGATAATGCTGGTAGCAAGGAGCCAGTAGTGGGGTGTGATAAAGCTGGTAGCAAGAAGCCAGTAGTGGGGTGTGATAAAGCTGGTAGCAAGGAGCCAGTAGTGGGGTGTGATAAAGCTGGTAGCAAGGAACCAGTAGTGGGGTGTGATAAAGCTGGTAGCAAGGAGCCAGTAGTGGGGTGTGATAAAGCTGGTAGCAAGGAACCAGTAGTGGGGTGTGATAAAGCTGGTAGCAAGGAGCCAGTAGTGAGGTGTCATAAACACCCCAAGGTATGGTACAGATTTACAAGGAAGGAACAACACAATAAATTGTGCTTCACCGTTTGTTGTCATTGTCCCTGTATTCTGAAGAAGGCCATAGGCCGAAACGTCAGTATTATTTTGTGTTCCTTCCTTGTGAAGCTGTCACCATACCTTGGAGTGTTTATCACACCCCACTAGTGGCTTCGACAAAGGAACTACCGTTAGATAAATGCTTGCTTGTGTCGCCTGATGACTAAAGGATACACCTCTTCATTATCTGCCCTTGAACGGACGTTAAGTGGCATGTATATGCTGTGTTATGATTTGCAGTAAAACTGTGATATTTGCGCCTTTAGGTCCAACACATTCATCTTCAGCGTGCTATTTTTGAATACCGGGTTGTCTCCCCTCTTCAATCCCTACCCGCTTGGCCAGACTAGAAAAGTTAGTCTGTTTCTGGAGGCACCATAGAGAGGTGGAGCAGGATCTGACAGATAAATGAAATGAAGAAACATTAAGGTACAAGGTTGATGAGGTGCTTGTGAGGAACATGAATGATAAAAAACTAAAGAGCCAAAAGATGAAATTCATAAGACTTTTTGGGGGACTGGTTGGTCTGGATTGAGGCAAGATGCTGGCCTCAAGACAGAGAGGTTGTGGGTTCAAATCCAACACCGGTTGGGATTTTTATTTGTGATTTCTCTCTGCGGCAACCACTCTTGGTCTCATCAGCGAGGCCCAGCTTGAAATGTCAATTACTCATCGATGGAAAAAATATGAGTACCTCCGCAGTCGGAGTTATCTGCCTGTTTGTCAAGGGACCCCTGTGCACACAGCTGCCAAGGAAAAATGGATTGACATGCAAAATTCAATTCCTAGTCTCTAGGGACTTCATCAGAGGTAAAAGCTGGCAAACGAAAAAATAAAAAATAAGACTTTGATGAACACAAATTCGTTGTGATATAAGAAAATGTACTATTATCATCAACACCTATATAATCACAACTAGTATGGAAGCTTTTAAATTGACAACTGGATATTAACATCTTAGAGTATAGTTACTATGTAAAATGAGGCACTGCTAGATAACAAGTACTACTGCAGTTGCTGCATCCTTCAGTATGTCAATGTTATGTTACTTGTGACATCCAACATTCAATGTTTCATTTATAAACACCACACAATGTCCTATTTCAGCCACAAATTCATACAAATTTGCATTGGCAACAAATACACTCACATCATTCCACTCTTTTTTTAAGAAATCCTTCAGGAATGGAATTTGTCTTTCAACTTTGACTTTAGCCTGTAACAACAAAGTGAAGATATTATTTACATTAGAAATTACTTCACTTTTTTTGTCTACACATTTTAAGACATAATACACTGTAAAATATTTTGCTGCTGTATAGTAAATTGTAAAATCCATGAAGCCACTCTATAGTAAAATTGTAAAAGCTTAAAGAAACATATGTTATAAACTGCAATAAATTTGTGGAATTTAATTATACTTTTAAAATATTTTTCTGCAACAATTATTGAACAAATGAATCCACTTTTGTATAAATTTTGACTGGCCTAACATTTTCCTTGTATCTCTGATGTAAAAAAAAGTAAAGTGCCCCTGTCACGTCAAGTAGCGTATAGGGAATATGGTGTTAGTGACCATATATTTCACAGACCTTCAGTACATGATTTTTGGGGTAATGTGGCCGGTATTACGCCCGTGCTGCTTTACTTTCTCAGAAAAAATCCAGTACCCATTAAAGCTGGGTGAACCCGGAAGCCGTCGGTTGGGATCAAACCCTACCTCCTGTCTGTTGTAGTCCAGTTCACTAACCACTGAGCTATTGCAGCTCCCTTTGTATCTCTGATGAGCATGCCTTAATTATCTAATATGGTTTACACCTTCATTCTCCATTTCTACTGAGTATCATATTGTTCTTATGCTGCTTGGTTTATATTTGCTCTATTCTTCTTGCTCTAATCTTATTATCTGGTATTCCAGAGTTAATCAATAGATCATCTACACATTGAACAACTCCACAATTGTTATTATCTCCTTATCAATGTATCCTTCAGCTTGTTGAGCTTGATGATGACCATTTCTGTGTTGTTTTACCAGTTTTCTTTCCCTTCCTGAATAGTGACCTTGTAGAGCGTAGAGTAGCCTAATTAAGACTGTAAAATCAAAACGACTGAGTTATTGCAATCATCAGACAGTGTGACATGAGTTATTGCACTCATCAGACAGTGTGATATTAACAGTAACTCATTAAAAAATAACTGTGGTGTGATGTTAAGAGTTTTACTCAATGACTTATATTGGAGGAGGGAGCCGCGATAGCTTAGTGGTTAGTGAACTGGACTACAAAGGACAAGAGATAGGATTTGATCCCAACTGACGGCTTCTGGGTTCACTCAGCCTTTAATGGGTATCAGATTTTTTTCTGGGAAAGTAAAGCGGCACGGGCGTAATACCGACCACATTACCCCAAAAATCATGTCTGTTAAAATTTATGGTCACTAACTCCATATTCCCTATATGCTACTTGGCATGACTGGGCACTTATAGTTATATATAGTTATATTGGAGGAACACACCAAAAAAGCATAAACTTTTTATACTTAACTTCATTGACTTCAAAAAAGCATTTGACAGTATTCATAGAGATTCTTTGTGGAAAATTCTGAGGCAATATGGCTTACCATCAAAAATCATAAATATTATTAAAGACATGTATGATGGCTACACATGTGCAGTTCGAACAGAGGAAGGACTGAGCGAAAGTTTTCCAATAGAAACTGGGGTTAAACAAGGATGTATTTTATCACACTTGTTATTTGGAATTGTTATGGACTTCATAATGAAGAAATGCTGCACAGGTAACAAAGGCATCGAATGTATACAAGGAGACCATATGGAGGACCTCGACTTTGCTGATGACATAGTTCTCATCAGCAGTCAGATAAAAACGATGCAGGAAAACACAAATGAACTATCATCAATAGCCAGCAAAATTGGGCTTGAGATCAATCATAAAAAGACTAAAGTCATGAAGAGCTTAATTCCAACAGATGACAGAATATACATGGAAAACAAACCAGTGGAAGAGATTGATCACTTTATCTATCTTGGGAGTCACATTGATCGAGAAGGGGATACAAGTAAAGAAATTAGAATTGGAATAGCTAAAGCAGCAATGTCTTTCAGAAACCTTGATAAGTTGTGGAGATCAAAACTCATCAGCACAAACACAAAACTTAGACTATTCAAATCAAATGTACTATCAACCCTTACGTGTGCGTGTGAAAGCTGGAAAACAAGAGACATAGAAACAAAGTTGAATGCATTCGAAAATAAATGTCTTAAGGAAAATACTTTGTGGAACTTCAAAACAAATGGGGAAATTAGAGAATTCTCCAATCAACCACTAATATCTTCAGTAATAAAGAAAAGACGATGGTCATATGTTGAACATGTGATGAGAAGAGATAATAACCGAATAGCAAAGCAAGCCCTCATGTGGGAAACAACAGGTAAGAGGAAAAGAAGCAGACCCAGAGAGACACAGAAAAGAACATTGATCAGAGAGGCAAGAGCAGCAGGAATTGACTCCCTCAATGAGATAGAGTTGCTTGCATAGAAAAGAGACAAATGGCGAGATTTGATAAAATATCTTTTAGATTGATTGAAAACCGCTAGAATAAAAATTTAGATAAGAGAAAGAGTATCTGGGTCTATGCCCTATGGGCCGGCTATGGCTGGAAAGGTGAATAGATAGTCACAAGTTATATCAACACATAATAAATTAAATGGATGATATATCCAATTATAGGTTAAAGTCAATGAGAATACTACTGAGCAGTCTGTATAACTTTTGGACTTTTGGCAATACTCTTGAGATTTTTAAGCACATCACAGGTTAAACTTATCTACACATCAGTCCTGATGTGGATTAACTACATCTACTAGTTATTAACTTCTTTTCTAACTATACTAGTATAGCAGCCTTTCTAACTGCTTTGCTCCACCTTTTGTGTATTCTCTCTCTGATGGTGTCTGCTAGGGTCTGCCAGTATCTGCTCATATCTGTCTGTCCATGTCTGTCTAATGGTCTCTAGGTATCTTTTTATACTAGCCATTCCTTTTCCACCCATCTACTGCCAAATATTTTTTTTCTTTACACCCACTCCTTCCTGTTGACCTTGAGCATGTGTCCGCCCAAGCTGTCTGGTCTCACTTCTTTTCTACTCACCTACAGTCAAATATTTAATATTTTTTTTCACCCACATCTTTCTGTTGACCTTGCCCACGCTGTCTGGCCCTTTTTATTCTGACCACGGTCTGGTACACAGGGAAGTCACTTTTATTTTCTTTAACCAATTTCGATTATTTTTGTTTTGGATGTTTCGTTACTGGTTAGCTAAGTAGGATTAGTTTAATTTACTTACATATCTGTGTGTGTGTTTTTTGTTTTTTCCTGCTGAAGGCCTATTGGGCCGAAACGTCGTTCAAATCTGTGCCGTCTACTAATCACGTAAAGCTTCTAACATACCATTTTTTCTATTTTTTTTTCAATTTTCCCTCACATTCAGCTTTACTGCAGCTTCACAATTTTATGCATTCATTTGCATTTCTTTGCCTAAACCTATGGTCTGATAACCTTGGCCTACAACTTTTAATTAAGTGAAAATTTCTCTTTCACTACAACACAAATGGTTAATTTTGATGCCAATAAATCAACTCACTTTACATGTAAGTTCAGGTTCTTTTTTTATATTATCAGCTGGAATCAGGCTTGAGGTGTCCATGGCTTTGGTAGTCTGATAATAAATGTTAAGATGCCAAGTTAGTAATAGCATATACTGGAGTAATGAAAAGAATGAGGGTTAACAGTTGCATAGTAAGTAAAGAGCCCCCGTCACACCAAGTGGCGTATAGGGAATATGGTGTTAGTGACCTTAAATTTTACATAACTTCAGCACATGATGTTTTGGGGTAATGTGGTCGGTATTATGCCCGTGCCGCTTTACTTCAGAAAAAAATCTGGTACCCAATAAAGGCTGGGTGAACCCAGAAGCCATCAGTCAGGATTGAACCCTACTCCTTGTCCTTTGTAGTCCAGTTCACTAACCACTGAGCTATTACAGCTCCTTAACAGTTACATGCTTGCTAATAATAAAAAGGGTTCCCAGTTATTAACTTTAGATATATCTGAATGTGTGTGTATAAATTTATCAATAGTTTTAAATTGGTTTTCTCATTATCAGATTAAAAAGGTAATGGAATGAGAAATGAATCAATATCACAAATACAAATATAAACATAATGTAGGGTCAGAAAGTAATGCACCACTTTATTCTGTCTCAGAGTATTTTATTTACAAATGCATGAAATGTACACATAAGGTTATCTGGATATGTTCTCTACATATGGCTATTTTTACACATAATCTCCATCAACTGTAACGGCTTTATGCCAGTGTGAAACAAGTGCATGCAAGCCTTGGCTGTACCAGATTTTGTCCCGCTCATGTAGCCAGCCATTTCTTCACTATGTAAATCACTCTCATTATTATCAAGCCTTGCTCCACGTAGTGTCTCTTTAAGTAGTCTAAAAAGATGGAAATCAGAGGGAGCTAGATCAGGACTATAAGGTGGAAGGGGGAATAAAGCCCACCCCAATTTGTCAATGGCTTCCCGCAATTTCAGACTAGTGTGATGTCATGCATTGTAATGTTAAGCAACAGTTCTGCTGGATAGTTGTGAGGCCGTACTCTGCAGAACTGCCAATTCAGTTTTTTTGTGTCTCAGTGTAAGCTTCAAAATTGATTGTCTCATCTCCTGGTATCACATCCACAAGAATAACCCCCTTCATTGTTGTCTATTATTACGAATAGTGGCATCAGTACAGTTTAACTCTTTTCATACCGAAGCTATTTATCGAGTAACGGAAGAGATGTCAGAGATAAAATTGTTCATGGTTTAAGAATGAATCTACATATTTATCTAACATATAACATTTGGTTATTTGGTTATGGAAGGCCCTGGTATCACTGCAAACGAATTAAAATCCATAATTACTCAACCGCCCGTGCCAGCGGAATCATCCAAATCTCATCTCCCAAACAAAGAAAGGTTACTGTTGTCCCCATCATAGCAGTCTCAGCACACGCCAAACCAAAAGACATAAGGCGAAACTGCGCAGAAAGTGAACACAGCCAACTGTTCCCTGTTATACGATATCATCATTCATCGTAAACAATTGGAATATCAAAACATGATCAAAATGGATGAGACACACAGCTCACTGTGTCCACAGAGCACTTAACTCAGTAGCTCCTGCAACAAGCCAGACTTGGAATGTGAGGAAACTGCAACATATAACATACTATGTATGAATTTTTTTATAACTGAACAAGGTATTAGATTTCACCAATAGCAAGATGATACAAAACATGTAAAAAGATTATGATTTGACAACAGCTCACACTAATTAAATTGAGAGTGGCGCATTATATGGCAAAATGTATGTGGCCGAAATCAGCATGGTGCACAGTGTGGCAAAATGTATGGAAAGAGTTAACATATCTGGGCTTGTGGCTGTTGCAGGATGTCCTCAGCACACTTGATCACTCAAATCTAAATGCGTCATTACTGTAGCTTTAACACTCTCAGCCCAGCAACTGATGATGCTTCTACTGAATGCTAAATCCCATATCTATCTAATGTCCTTTTGAGCCGAAGACGGCACATAGGACAGAACCACAATCTCAAAAACAGAAACCTTGCGTGCCAAAGTGGCACATAGGGCAGAACCACAATCTCAAAAACAGAAACCTTGCGTGCCAAAGTGGCACATAGGACAGAACCACAATCTCAAAAACAGAAACCTTGCGTGCCAAAATGGCACATAGGACAGAACCACAATCTCAAAAACAGAAACCTTGCGTGCCAAAGTGGCACATAGGACAGAACCACAATCTCAAAAACAGAAACCTTGCGTGCCAAAGTGGCACATAGGACAGAACCACAATCTCAAAAACAGAAACCTTGCGTGCCAAAGTGGCACATAGGACAGAACCACAATCTCAAAAACAGAAACCTTGCGTGCCAAAGTGGCACATAGGACAGAACCACAATCTCAAAAACAGAAACCTTGCGTGCCAAAGTGGCACATAGGACAGAACCACAATCTCAAAAACAGAAACCTTGCGTGCCAAAATGGCACATAGGACAGAACCACAATCTCAAAAACAGAAACCTTGCGTGCCAAAGTGGCACATAGGACAGAACCACAATCTCAAAAACAGAAACCTTGCGTGCCAAAGTGGCACATAGGACAGAACCACAATCTCAAAAACAGAAACCTTGCGTGCCAAAGTGGCACATAGGACAGAACCACAATCTCAAAAACAGAAACCTTGCGTGCCAAAGTGGCACATAGGACAGAACCACAATCTCAAAAACAGAAACCTTGCGTGCCAAAGTGGCACATAGGACAGAACCACAATCTCAAAAACAGAAACCTTGCGTGCCAAAATGGCACATAGGACAGAACCACAATCTCAAAAACAGAAACCTTGCGTGCCAAAGTGGCACATAGGACAGAACCACAATCTCAAAAACAGAAACCTTGCGTGCCAAAATGGCACATAGGACAGAACCAAAATCTCAAAAACAGAAACCTTGCGTGCCAAAGTGGCACATAGGACAGAACCACAATCTCAAAAACAGAAACCTTGCTTGCCAAAGTGGCACATAGGACAGAACCACAATCTCAAAAACAGAAACCTTGCGTGCCAAAGTGGCACATATTGCAGAGATCACTGCTCTAAAATATATGGTGCTGTTTCCATAACAATACTTTTTACAATAACAGCTTATCAAGCCATCAATCAATCTCCTTAGTCGCCTTTTACGACATGCCTGGAAGGTCACAGTGTCACTATTCTTTACTTCCCTCATAATGAGGCCCCGGTAACACACAGGAAAATATCCCATATACAACAAATAAATATTTGTGAATGTTCACTACCATTTACTTCTCTGCAGCTAGAAATTCTATCACATAAAGTTGTTTGGACTGTGAGTTCTGCTGGACATAAAGTTGTTTGGACTGTGAGTTCTGCTGGACATAAAGTTGTTTGGACTGTGAGTTCTGCATAGTTGCCATTTTAATGGGGTTTTTTTTTGCAGTTCTTCTGTTGACTCAAATTTGATGCAGTTTCAGGTACACATTTACAACATTCTAAATCTGAAGTGTGTACAATTTCTTGTGTCTGTCATTTATTTTGTTCAGAGAAAATAAATGTGGTGCTTACTTTCTGGCCACCCTTCATGTAATGCTCTACTACCCAGCTGGTTTTTAACAGAATCTTCAGACTGAAGTCACCCTCAGCATAACTCTACAGTGGTCGTTAAATTTCTTAACCTTCCAGAACTTCATTTTAACTGGTTGATAGGTGAATCACAAGATTTTTTTGCAAGTCTGAGGTTTCTTCTTGCAGCATTCTTCTTCTTCTTCAGCGAAAAGAAAGTTCTGTATTTTTTAAAAAATAATTAAAAACATAATATTATTATAAATTTGCCCATGTATTAGTTGTGGATACCTCATTTTCAAAAAGAATTTTTTTTACTTTTAAACAATGGTCTAGCCTCAGTCTGAATTTTTTTTTTTTTACTTTTAAACAATGGTCTAGTCTCAGTCTGAATTTTTTTTTTTTACTTTTAAACAATGGCCTAGCCTCAGTCAGAATTTTTTTTTTACTTTTATACAATGGTCTAGTCTCAGTCAGAATTTTTTTTTTTTACTTTTAAACAATGGTCTAGCCTCAGTCTGAATTTTTTTTTTTTACTTTTAAACAATGGTCTAGCCTCAGTCTGAATTTTTTTTTACTTTTAAACAATGGTCTAGTCTTAGTCTGAATTTTTTTTTTACTTTTAAACAATGGCCTAGCCTCAGTCAGAATTTTTTTTTACTTTTATACAATGGTCTAGTCTCAGTCAGAATTTTTTTTTTTTACTTTTAAACAATGGTCTAGTCTCAGTCAGAATTTTTTTTTTTTACTTTTAAACAATGGTCTAGTCTCAGACTGAATTTTTTTTTTTTTATAAATAAATGCTGCTTTCTCTCTACATCAACCTAACTATAGATGGCAGATAACTAAAACAAGTAGTCGAATTTAAATACCTAGGAAGTCTAGTGACAATGACAACTCACAAACAGCAGAGATAGACTCAAGAAGCATTAAAGCTTGTCAGATTAATGGACAGCTTTGGTCTGGTATTCTCACAACGTTTATTGAGGGCTCGTTATGTTGTGTTTTGATCTTTCTTTTTGTCATGTGGCCAAACCATTTTATCTGTTGTTTCGTTACATATTCTATAGCGGGGGTTATTCCTAGCTTTTTTCTCAGTTCTTCATTTCTGATCTTATCTCTCAGACTGTTTCCTGTCATTCATCTAACACATTTCATCTCTGTAGAGGTTATTTTTCTTATTGTTCTTGCATCTAGGGTACAGGTACATTGGTAGCACAAAGTTGGGATGAAGATTGTATTGTAGAGTGCCCGTTTTGCCTCCAGAGTTATTTCCTTGTTGGACAATAGTGGTGATAATTGTCCAATGATATGAAAAGCTTTGTTGCATCTTGATTCTATCTCTCTCTGCTGTTTGGGAATTATCGTTTCTCACTAACCTTCTTAGGTATTTGAATTCCTCTACTTGTTTTAGTTGCCTGGCTTCTATAGTTATGTTGATGTTCTGTTTATTTTTGGCGACTTTTGTTTTGTCGATGCTTTATAACGTTTTGTTATGCTTTATAAGTGTATAAAATAGTAATACGGCATTTTCCCATTTAAATTTACTGGGCAATTGCGGTCTGCCGGGAAGAGGGGTGGGGATAGTAGAGAGAGGGGGTTCATGACAATTGATAGGACACGAAAACTTCAGTAAAATTAAAGTATTGTTTAAAAGTAAAAAGGTCAAGTTTTATCATTTAAGCAACAATGAATAACTGTGTATGTATGTATACAAAAATGCAAGTCTCACTCACTACTCTTCCCCCCCGTGCCATGGGATACCCGAGCCGATACTTGACTCTAATTAATAATATAATTTATTAAGGTGACCATACGTCCCGTATTTAACGGGACATGTCCCCTATTTTGGGCCTTGTCCCGTTTTTTTTTTGTGGGTCCCATATGTCCCGTATTTCCCATTTTGTCCCGTAAATGTCCCGTTTTTAGCAATGACATAGTGTAAATCAATAAAATCAATGATATTGCAATTTGTGAATACTTATAAACATGATTTATTTTCCACCTAGAAATTTCCAAGAATTACTCAAATTCTTGGTAGTAGCCTTCACCGCTTTCTAAGTTTCGTTTTCAATACAATCGTGCCAATTATGTTTAGACGCCTCGTACTTTCAGAATGTTTTGTTAAAGTGTCGGAGTTCTGAGTATATTCTCTTATTGTATGGATTTGTTGTTGACAATAATTATCATCGGTGGTGTTAGTTTTTTAATGTTTATTTAATTTATCCTTGTAGATTAAAAATGCCAAAAAGAAAATGTGTCTTTAATAAAGACTTGGAAAAAGAATTTCCTTTTATTAAAAAGACATCATCTGAATCTGACGTTTATTGTGTGAAATGTAGTTGTAAATTTTCTGTTGCTCACGGTGGGAAGACGGATATTGTTCAACATGTAAAAACAGATAAACACACAAAATCAGACATATCAGCTTGTAGCTCAAGCAATCAAATAACATCGTTTTTTTAATAAAAAGAAGACAGACGATAGTAATGAACGCAAACTAGCAGCTGTAGAAGGCGCATTCGTTTATCATCATACTGTCCAACACAACCACTCTTTTCGATCAACAGATTGTACTTCTAAATTAATTAAGATTTGTTTTGAACCACAATATGCGTGCGCGAGAACAAAATCACAATCTATATTGACAAATATATTTCAACGTGAAGCGCTAAGGTGCTTGCAATCTGACCTGGAATCTGTCAACTATTTAACTGTCTACTCTGATTGCTCTAATCACGGCAGCACTAAATTATGTCTGATTCTAGTCAGGTACTTTACGCCAAGTTGTGGAATCAAAGTAAAGATTTTAGAAATTAAGGAACTAGTAGGTGAGACATCAGATATTTTATCTAACTACATTCTAGAGACCCTGGAAGTAAACAATATTAAGCACAAAATGTTAGCGTTGTGTGCTGACAATACTAATTGTAACTTTGGTGGTGCTGCAAGATCAGGAAAAAAACAATGTTTTTTCAAAATTACAGGAAAAATTAGAAAGAAATTTAATAGGTGTAAATTGTGCAGCTCATATTGTACATAACTGTATGCAAACTGCAACAGATTGTCTGCCTATAGACATTGAAGTAATTGTGGTGAAGATATACAGCTATTTTTATATATACACTGTTAGAATTGAGAAACTAAAGGAATTCTGTGACTTCGTTGACACTGATTATAAAAAACTGTTAGGCTACAGCAAAACCAGGTGGCTGGCATTGTTACCAGCAGTCGAACGTATTTTACAAATGTTTCTTCCTTTAAAGTCATATTTTCTGTCACAAGAGAAGTGTCCCAGTGTAATAAAAACATTTTTTGAAAATGCATACTCGGAAGCGTGGCTCTTTTTCATTCAATCACAGGCCTCAACATTTCATACAAGTGTGCTCAAAATTGAGGTACAAAATATTACAATGAATGAAGTGTACATTGTCTTAAAACATCTAAAACTGAAATTCATAGAAAGAAGGAATGAAGTTTTTTTACCTATTATTGTTAAAAGTAAACTAAAGAAACTACAAGAAGATGGAGATATTAGTGACATTTCTAACTTTAAAGAGTCGGCCAAGTCCTTCTACTCTGCATGTTTTGATTATTTGGATCTATGGACGCAACAGATGGAAGAAATAAAATTTCTAGATTGGATACTGCTTAAAAGATTAATAAATTGGTCAGAGATTGAAGCAGCTTTGGACAGTCAATGTGTGAAATATAACATCAAAATAAACGACGGGCAATTATTTGATGAGGTGAGCTGTGCTAAGATTTATGTAACTGAAGATAAAATTAAACAATGGGAAGAAGAGGACAAACCAGTTGACAGAAAATGGGTAGAAATCTTTGACCACTTAAAAACTCAAAATATAACTTACACAAACTTGCTTAAAATCGTTGAGTTTGGTCTCTGTTTGCCTGGAACAAATGCTCCGACAGAAAGGGTGTTTTCACATATGAACAATTTGTGGGATACAAACAAAACACAAATGAAGATAGAAACATTGAAATCCTTGCTGATAACAAAGTGTAATTATGACATGAGTTGTATAGAATTCTATGAGTACATACAGAACAAAGAAGATATTCTTAAGGAAATCCAGTCTGCAAAAAAGTACAACGACCATCAGCGACATCACAAATTTAGATGTTATCACATTCCATCATTAAAATCTGGTGAGTTAATTTTTAGTCATTTCTTTCATTTTTGTACCTTAAATTTAACAAACAATTATAACGTCCCGTATTTGTCCCATTTTTTCTAATAGTGTCCCATATTTGTCCCGTTTTTTTCTAGCGAAAATGACAAAATGTCCCGTATTTGGGCAAAAACCATCTGGTCACCTTATGCATCAGATACATTTTATCAATTGTATGGATCCCATCTGAAATCGAACACAAAGATTTCAATAAAATAAAACGTATTTCCTAATACTGTAGCAGGCAATGTTTTATATTTGAGCAACAACAACACATTCTCTCACTGAGACCATGAGATGTCTGCTAGAGGGCTGATCAAAGCCATCACTACCGGAAATGACGTCACTTATTTAGTTACCGGGGTCACCAGATGACTCGTCTTTTTCTTCTTTCTTTCCTCATCTGCCTTGCAGCGTCGAGGGGAGATACAATTTGCGGTCTTTTGCTCTTCTGTTCGCCTCTGCTGCTGTTGTTTCCTAGTGCTTCTAATATTCCATCGATCCATCTTTTTCGTGGTCGACCCTTGGGTCTGGTGTTCTCACAACGTTTGCTGAAGGCTTGTTGTGTTGTGTTTTGATCTTTCTGCCTTGTCACGTGACCAAACCATTTTATCTGTTGTTTCCTTATATATTCTATGGCGGGGACTATTCCTAGCTTTTTTTCTCAGTTCTTCATTTCTGATCTTATCTCTCAGACTGTTTCCTGTCATTCGTCTAACACATTTCATCTCAGTAGAGGTTATTTTTCTGATTGTTCTTGCATCTAGGGTCCAGGTCTGGCATTGGTAGCACAAAGTTGGGATGAAGATTGTATTGTATAGTGCTAGTTTTGCCTCCAGAGTTATTTCCTTGTTGGACAATAGTGGTGATAGCTGTCAATGATTTGACAAGCTTTGCTGCATCTTGATTCTATCTTTGCTGTTTGAGAATTATCGTTTGTCACTAAACTTCCTAGGTATTTGAATTCCTCTACTTACTTTAGTTGCCTGCCTTCTATAGTTAGGTTGATGTTCTGTTTCTTCTAACTGATCTAACTTCGAAGTGGTCTGTGTAGCCTGCTGCTGTTCTGACCTTGCAGCTGATGTTGATGACTCGTAAATATCTTTTTTCTCTATCAGTTTTTATTTTTCTGAATCGAGGGAAAGTGTATTATCCTTGGCAGTGTTCTTTGTTGATCTCACTCATGGTTCTTTGTTCCGCTCCGGTTATCTTGCCTGCCCATCTCTTGGTAGGTGTTCCCCTTCTGTTGTTGCATCTATTTGCTTGTTGTGGAAAGCCGTTGTCTGGTAACCGAGTTACATGTCCCAACCATTTAACTTATTGACTCTCTGGATGTATCCCAGGACCGATGTAACTCCTACTTTAGATAGAGAACAAACTGGAAGCAAAAGCTACAAATGAACGACATATTGGTTACCACACACCTGGAGCCAAGTCAAGCTTAGATTTTCATTTACTTCACAACAGACCATTGCAGACTCATGAGCTCATCATTACAGCATTGAGTGTCGTCTCCGCAACGAAGGTTGGCTAATATGGAGCGTCATTCCGCTCTCTCTCTCTTTTGCTTTGATTGTGCAGGTTATCATAGACAGACTTGTCCATCTTTTGATGTTACTCGTCCACGTTAGTCTTGGTTTGCCTCTTTTACCTTGTATTTCTCCATCCAAATCTGGCGTTAGTAGGCTGCTGTGTCTATTAACATGTCCAAAAAATCTTATTTGTCTTGTTTGAATTGTATTTGGTAGTTCTCTTTTTATTTTTAGTTGTTTTAAGGCTGTATCGATTGTTTTTGCTGTATCTTTTCCTTCCATCTATTTCTACATATTCATCTATAAATCCACATTTCAAAGGCTTCAATTTTCTGGTCTTTTTGTTTTGTCTAATGTCCATGTTGCTGCACCATACAAGAATATTGAGAAGATATTATAGCCGTGCTAATTGTTCTTCGTATATGACACGACACCACACATTCAAGAATGAACAAACTTGGTGTGTTATAAATAAGTCATCATTTATTATCCACATATATATAGATACTATCAGGCTATCCTTCCTAGCGTTTCTGTAGATACTTGACCGATCTATTAACAGTTTTCGCCTCTGAAGCACTTCGACTACTGTCGGTGTTGTACCTCAGCTATTCGTATAGTGGATATTCTATCCGTCTCTCTATCTAGCTCTCTTTCGTCTGTGTATTCTGTTTCTAACGTTCTAAAATGGCTATCTCGGTGCCAATCTCTAGTTCTCCGTTTCTCGTTCTAGTTCTCGTCCTCTAATTCTGGTGCGTGACTTCTAATTCTGGTGCGTGACTTCTAATTCTGATCTCCTGTAGTTCTGTTTTTCTTTTTCTAGTCTCTTCTCTAAGTTGAAGTTCTTCTGTGACTATCCCAGTTCCTATCGGTCCCTAGTGCGTGGCTATCTCTGTGTGTTCCTAAGTCGAAGTCTAAGTGTAAAAGTGGAAGCCTCCTCAAGTATAATGGAAGTTCCCCATATAATAATATTTATGTATTATTATTTGTACCCAGAATATAACCACTGGAAACTACTATTCGTGCTGCTTCGTCCAATAAATGTTTGTCTACAACACAAGTATTCAGCCCTACTGGGAGATACTTGCATTAATAGGAAGGTACAAATATACAATTTCCGGTCTGTGATCGTGACCCTATGCTATAGTCATTGAGTACGCCTTCGTGTAAGACACTGCTACAATAGCCAATTTTTTAGTTGGCTGCGTGGCAGTGTGCCAAGCGTTCGGCTTCTCGTGGCAAGGCGCGGTGCCAGGGAGTACGGGTTCGATCCCGCTTCGGACCATATATTGTTCTTCGTTTTTTTCTATTGTTGTTTGTCTGTAATTTTTCCGAGTGCTAACACATACTCCTTTGTTCTATTATTCCCTATTATCGCCTCGGAAGTTCCCCATATAATAATATTTATGTATTATTATTTGTATCCATGTACTCTTACACCCAGTACAGAAATGCTCTTTCCTTTTTGTACATAAAGAGACAGGTTCATAGTGATAACATCACTTCACTACCTCTCCTCTCACTATTTAGTCCCTGTGTCTGTGTTATTAGTATTATAGATCTTTAATAGTATAATATATGTTTACTTTACTTAAATATATTTCTTTTCAACAATTATGTGTGCGTATATAATTTTAAAAAATAAAATTATTAAAATAAAAAATAAGCGTTGGTTTTTTGTTTTTTTTTGCAAAACTTTTGTTCCCCTTCTGTATTTCTTTCAAGAAAGAAATAAACAAGGGCATAGACCTTTTTATGCGGAGGGACCGCCTCAATCCATTATTTTCCCTTATCTTTCTTTAAAAACCCTTTGAGGTGGGAGAATCGCCTCAATTCCTGGAACGATTGCGTCGGTCAGACAAGAGGGAGACCACTTTACAACAAAACAAAAAAAAAACAGATAATCTGCCTTTGACTACCCCTCCTCAATTTTTCCTCCTCAAACTTGAAGGGGGGCTGTGGTCAGACAACGATGGAGACGACCTTACCACACGGAGAAATACCGAATATTCACACTCTTTTCTTGTCCTACTCAAATTAACGCTCCAAATTTCCGCCTCAAATTTCACCTCAAATTTCGCCTCATTCCCGCCTCATTTCCGCCTCAAATGATAAACGAAATTAACCTAATATACTACTTAAGTGTCATGCATGATTTATTTTATTTGCCTTATTTGATAATGACTTTGGTATTGGACAAATGTCATGCGTTAAGTATATACTTGGACATACACTGTGTATGTTTGATGCTACAGTTGATGTACAGCTGTCCTTTATTGACGTAGAGTGACTATATTGTCGGATGACATTGACTGGTAGGGATAGAAGACTACACGGTTATATATTTTTATTTTTTGAGTGAGAAAATCTTGGCATATTTTCTCAATAGAGAATAGGGGAATGTATTTAGCCGTGAATGATGACATATACATATTTAGATCACAATTAAGTTAGTAAAAAACAGGACTATTGCTTGTTTCATAACTCGTGCCCAACTTTAAAAATCGATAGCTTTTTAACCGCTTGTTGTAAGATATTCAAAATTTGCATGTAAAGTTATAATGATTAGAACCCAACAGGGAATTAATTTCATTAAAAAAAACATTTGGTTATTATTGTTGCTTATTTGATTTATATAAATTTATAACGACCCATTGATGTAGTCAAAACTTAATGTTTACAGTATTTTAAACTAAAAATAGCGAGTACAAATCCATACACGGTATAATTGACGTATTTGCACGCTTTCCCCGTGGTTTTTTTTTTTGACATAATTAGACACTTGAGAAATTGTGTGTTCCATTTCCGTTCATTCATAGGTGTAGACGTGGAACAATAACATTTATCATGAGTCTTAAAATGAAATTCTGCAGTTTACAAAACATCGCAATAAAAATGTATGACTATTTTTGCAAAGAGGCTAAACGAGGAAGATTATTTCATTCTTTAGAAAACCCTGAGAATAGGACAAGACACATTTTGGATTTATCTAAACGGTCATTTAATCGCTGGATTCAAGCACGTGACCGTCAATGTTCAAAATATACAAAATCACAAGGAAGGGCAAAAATGTTGGATAATTTCGACAGTGAACTTATTAGAAGTGAAATTCGCAAAATGTTGGGTATGAATGAAACTGTTACAATAAGAAAATTAAAAATTTCGCTGAAAAAGAACAACAGTATTGAAATATCAAAGTCTACATTATGGAGGGATGTGAGAGCTGCAGGCTTTACATTTAGAAAATATTCCAATGGACGAAACATCATCTGTGAGAAGCCACATATAGTAGTCATGAGAAGCAAGTACTTACGTGAAGTAAAAGAGGTGCGCAAGCAAGGTTATGATATTGTGTACTTGGATGAAACATGGATCAATGCTCACCACACTAACCAAAGGGAATGGCAGTCATCAGATGGAAAGATTAAGAGATTAATACCTAGCAGCAAAGGACAGCGCTTGATAATTGCTCATGCAGGTAGTCGACAACATGGACTAATACAGAATGCAGAGCTCATTTTTCTTTCAAAATCCATAGACAATCGGGATTATCACTCTGAGATGAATGGTCACATATTTAGACATTGGATTGAAAATTCTGTTCTCCCATCACTAGATCGACCATCTTGCCTAATAATGGACAATGCAGCGTACCACAACATTGTTGCACTTGAAGATAAAGTCCAGACGTCATCCAGTACAAAAGATGCTATTAAGATATGGCTCACAAAGGAGCACATACAATTTAATAACATGTACTTAAAACCTGAATTACTATCTCTAGTAAAGCAAAAACAAAGGACAAAGATTTTTCAAATATATAAGATTATCCAAGAGCACGGTCATATAAGTTTGAGGCTGCCACCTTACCATGCTCATTTAAATCCAATAGAACTAATCTGGGAAAAATTAAAAGGACAAGTGGCAGATGAAAACACAACATTCAAAATATGCGATGTAAAGACTCTTGCTAATCTCGCTTTATTAAATATAGACAAAGATTATTGAGCTAAATGTGAAGACCACGTCTTAAAACAGGAAGAGGAATAATGGAAAAATGATGGTTTGTGGAATATTCAACCCCAAACAGTTATTAATCTTTTAGACTCGTCTGATTCAGAATGAAAGTATTTAGCCCCCACAATGTTGGCCCCCTATATTACCTTAAATTAGTTCAACAAACGGTCCTTTTCAGGACCACACAACTATGAAAATTCGACATACAGGTATACCTTGATATTATCGTCCGTCCTCGAACTGAGAAGACAATAATTCTCCTGGTGTTTTTCCTTATTCAGTTATTTCCCCATTACGGCCACGCCTTTACATAGTGAAAATTAATCATAGACCAGCAACTACGGTAATTTCTATTATTTAGGGGTTCACAATTTACAATTTTGACAAACATCAAATAAATTCGCCGCTTTAAGGAAACTGCAGCTGCAAGATATTTGTTAAATATACATTTAAAGGGTCTTTTGCATTCTAATAATATTTGGAAAATTTCAACAGTATTTAACAAACGGTTTCTGAGCAATAGCGTTTTGAAGTTGGGAAAGTGATTTGAAACGAGCTATAGACAAATTTAGCATAGGGATGACTAAGAGACCATGCTAAACCGCCGTGACGGACCACACGGTTGTAAACTGGGAATGACCTTAGCTGTCGGTAAGGAACGTAGAACTCATAAACTGAAGGCTAGTCACGCAGTGGCAGATGGTTAGGGAGGGTCACTTGGAGATCAGAGAGGAGTGGAGCAGTGTTGGATGTCATTTTTATCTAGGGAAAGAATAGTTGGCAGGGGGTAAGGTTAACTGTCGGTCAAAGGACAAGCGTATAAAAGTTAGAGGGCAGACTTGAGAGGAGGCTTCCACTTTTACACTTAGACTTCGACTTAGGAACACACAGAGATAGCCACGCACTAGGGACCGATAGGAACTGGGATAGTCACAGAAGAACTTCAACTTAGAGAAGAGACTAGAAAAAGAAAAACAGAACTACAGGAGATCAGAATTAGAAGTCACGCACCAGAATTAGAAGTCACGCACCAGAATTAGAGGACGAGAACTAGAACGAGAAACGGAGAACTAGAGATTGGCACCGAGATAGCCATTTTAGAACGTTAGAAACAGAATACACAGACGAAAGAGAGCTAGATAGAGAGACGGATAGAATATCCACTATACGAATAGCTGAGGTACAACACCGACAGTAGTCGAAGTGCTTCAGAGGCGAAAACTGTTAATAGATCGGACAAGTATCTACAGAAACGCTAGGAAGGATAGCCTGATAGTATCTATATATATGTGGATAATAAATGATGACTTATTTATAACACACCAAGTTTGTTCATTCTTGAATGTGTGGTGTCGTGTCATATACGAAGAACAATTAGCACGGCTATAATATCTTCTCAATATTCTTGTATGGTGCAGCAACATGGACATTAGACAAAACAAAAAGACCAGAAAATTGAAGCCTTTGAAATGTGGATTTATAGATGAATATGTAGAATTGGATGGAAGGAAAGAAAACAATCGATGAAGTCCTAAAACAACTAAAAATAAAAAGAGAACTACCAAATACAATTCAAACAAGACAAATAGGATTTTTTTGGCATGTTAATAGACACATCAACCTACTAAAGCCAGATTTGGATGGAGAAATACAAGGTAAAAGAGGCAAACCAAGACTAACGTGGACGAGTAACATCAAAAGATGGACAAGTCTGTCTATGATAACCTGCACAATCAAAGCAAAAGAGAGAAAGAGCGGAATGACGCTCCATATTAGCCAACCTTCGTTGCGGAGACGACACTCAATGCTGAAATGATGAGCTCATGAGTCTGCAATGGTCTGTTGTGAAGTAAATGAAAATCTAAGCTTGACTTGGCTCCAGGTGTGTGGTAACCAATATGTCGTTCATTTGTAGCTTTTGCTTCCAGTTTGTTCTCTATCTAAAGTAGGAGTTACATCGGTCCTGGGATACATCCAGAGAGTCAATAAGTTAAATGGTTGGGACATGTAACTCGGTTACCAGACAACGGCTTTCCACAACAAGCAATTGAGAAAGACCTACCAAGAGATGGGTAGGCAAGATAACCGGAGCGGAACAAAGAACCATGAGTGAGATCAACAAAGAACACTGCCAAGGATAATACACTTTCCCTCGATTCAGAAAAATAAAAACTGATAGAGAAAAAGATATTTACGAGTCATCAACATCAGCTGCAAGGTCAGAACAGCAGCAGGCTACACAGACCACTTCGAAGTTAGATCAGTTAGAAGAAACAGAACATCAACCTAACTATAGAAGGCAGGCAACTAAAACAAGTAGAGGAATTCAAATACCTAGGAAGTTTAGTGACAAACGATAATTCTCAAACAGCAGAGATAGAATCAAGATGCAGCAAAGCTTGTCAAATCATTGACAGCTATCACCACTATTGTCCAACAAGGAAATAACTCTGGAGGCAAAACTAGCACTATACAATACAATCTTCATCCCGACTTTGTGCTACCAATGCCAGACCTGGACCCTAGATGCAAGAACAATCAGAAAAATAACCTATACTGAGATGAAATGTGTTAGACGAATGACAGGAAACAGTATGAGATAAGATCAGAAATGAAGAACTGAGAAAAAAGCTAGGAATAGCCCCCCGCCATAGAATATATAAGGAAACAACAGATAAAATGGTTTGGCCACGTGACAAGGCAGAAATTTCAAAATACAACACGAGCCTTCAGCAAACGTTGTGAGAACACCAGACCCAAGGGTCGACCACGAAAAATATGGATCGATGGAATATTAGAAGCACTAGGAAACATAACAGCAGCAGAGGCGAACAGAAGAGCAAAAGACCGCAAATTTTATCTCCTCTCGACGCTGCAAGGCAGATGAGGAAGGAAAGAAGAAAAAGACGAGTCATCTGGTGACCCCGGTAACTAAATCATCATCATCATCATTGAGTGCCGTCTCCGCAACGAAGGTTGGCTACCATGGAGCGCCATTTTGCTCTATCTCTTGCTTTGATGGTGCAGGTTGTCATCGGTTGATTTGTCCATCTTTTGATGTTACTCGTCCATGTTAATCTTGGTCTGCCTTTGCCTCTTTTACCTTGTATTTTCCCCTCCAGGATCACTTTCAGTAGGCTGTTGTGTCTTTTAACATGGCCTAAGAATCGCATTTGTCTTGTTCTAATTGTGTTCAGAAGTTCTCTTTTCATTTTTAGTTGTTTTAAGACTTTGTCATTTGTTTTCTTTTCCTTCCATCCAATTCTACCTATTCTTCTATATATCCACATTTCAAAGGCTTCAATTCTCTGTTCTGTTTTCTTGTCTAATGTCCATGTTTCAGCACCATATAGGAATATTGAGAAGATGTAATATTTTGCTATTCTTAGTTTTAGCTCTGGTGTTATTTGTTTTGATGTTAGTATGTCCTTCATGACATTAAAATTACTTTTTGCCATTCCTATTCTTTTGTTTATTTCAGTTGTACATTTTCCATCACTGGTTATAGTATGTCCAAGGTAGTTATAGTTCTGAACTGTCTCAAGGTCTATTCCTTCAATTTTGATATCCACTTGTGGGTTTTGAGTATTTTCTTTGTTTATGATCATAGTTTTAGTCTTTTTGATATTCATATCCAGTCCATATTTTTTGCTTGTCGTGTTTATTTCATTAAGTAATTGTTGTAGGTCTTTAGGATTTTCTGCTAGTAGTACAGTATTGTCAGCATATCTTAGGTTATTGATTATCTTTCCATTAATTTGTAGGCCTGGCATCTCTATGATGTTTTTAAAGAATTGCTCAGTGTATAGATTGAACAAGCTTGGTGATAGGATGCATCCTTGTCTTACTCCTCTTTTTATATCTAAACTAAATAAGTGACGTCATTTCCGGTAGTGATGGCTTTGATCAGCCCTCTAGCAGACATCTCATGGTCTCAGTGAGAGAATGTGTTGTTGTTGCTCAAATAAAAAGCATTGCCTGCTATTAGGAAATACGTTTTATTTTATTGAAATCTTTGTGTTCGATTTCAGATGGGATCCATACAATTGATAAAATGTATCTGATGCAGCTTCAGTCAATGTTCATGTTGAGAGCTCTAGCTATTCTACACACTTTTCTTAATTTTCTAGGTCGTGAAATTTGAAAGAATAAGTTTGAAAGAATAAATATAAAATATATAAATAGCATTCATTCATTAAAAAAAATACGTCTTCAACATCATATATACAAAACGATTTATAATAATATATAATATGATTTTCAGATTTTAATTTGTTTAGTCAGTTATGAAAATAAACGTAGTACACGACAACATGGCATAATTTTATTGCAAGTAGTAAAAACAATTACTGGCATTATTATTAACTTCTTTAAGTTAACGACTTGAACAAAATTGTCAAATTCACAGAATTCAGTAATTTAATGATTATATTTTTATAATTATTTATTATAATGATGTGAAAGAGCGACATTCATTTCTGTTTGTTTCATGCAAGTCAGTTATAGTGTTACCATAATCCAGCCAGGACAAATGGGTTTTTATTTTAGAGGCGAAACTGGGAAAATGGGCTTTTTCAAAGGTGAAATCAGATTATATCATGCAAGCATAGGGGAACCCAGAGATGCTACACAAGATAATGTTCATACAAATTACGTTAATAATAATAATATTTATTATAAAGTTGAATAAGAAAGTTTTCACTTTATCACATAAATAATTAGGTTTTTGTACTTTCTGAATTATTACCCTGCTTTCTTGCTCAGTCTTACATAATGTTAAATAAACAGCTCATATTACAACTTCACAACCACAATTAACAATTGACAGTAACTAACAAACCACAGAGAAAGAATGAAATCACAAACTTTACAGGGGCAGCCAGATGGAGAACATTTAAGTTAGACATTAAAAACCTACAACCCTAGAATTCCATATTTGACGTCATGACTTCGTGAAACTAAGAGAAATGTTAAAAAGACCAAGCGTTGATTTTGATATTTTCATTTTAAAACCAGGACATTTAGCAACCCTAACCAAGTACCAAAATGAGTAATAGTAATTTATAATTATTAATTATTTTTACTCACCACAAATCAGAGGTAGGAAATTTGAGATTAATCAGAGTGGTTGGACATTAATCAAAGCAGTTGGATGTTGATCAGAGTAGTTGGACATTAATCAGAGCGGTTGGACATTAATCAGTGTAGATGTACACTAATCAGAGTAGTTGGACATTGATCACAATAGTTGGACATTAATCAGAGTAGTTGGACATTGATGAGTGTAGTTGGACATTGATGAGTGTAGATGTACACTAATCAGAGTAGATGGACATTAATCAGAGTATTTGGACATTGGTCAGAGTGGTTGGACATTGAGCACAGTAGTTGGACATTAATCACAGTAGTTGGAAATTGATCACAATAGTTGGACATTAATCAAAGAAGTTGGATATTAATCAGAGTAGTTGGACATTGATCACAGTAGTTGGACATTGATCAGAGTAGTTGGACTTTGATCAGAGAAGTTGAAGAAGGCCACAGGCCAAAACGTCAGTATTGTGTTGTGTTCCTTATTTGTAAAGCTGTCACCAATCTTTGGAGTGTTTAGCACACCCCACCACTGGCTCCAGAGAAGTTGAACAATGACCAGAGTAGTTGGATATTTATCAGTGTAGTTGGACATTAATCAGAATAGATGGACATTAATCAGAGTAGTTGGACATTTATCACAGTAGTTGGACATTAATCAGAGAAGTTGGACATTAATCAGAATAGATGGACATTAATCAGAGTAGTTGGACATTGATTACAGTAGTTGGACATTAATCAGAGAAGTTGGACATTAATCAGAGTAGTTGGACATTGATCACAGTAGTTGGACATTAATCACAGTAGTTGGACATTAATCTGAGTAGTTGGACATTGATCAGAGAAGTTGGACATTGATCAGAGAAGTTGGACATTAATCAGAATAGATGGACATTAATCAGAGTAGTTGGACATTGATTACAGTAGTTGGACATTAATAAGAGAAGTTGAACATTAATCAGAGTAGTTGGACATTGATCACAGTAGTTGGACATTGATCAAAGAAGTTGGACATTGATCACAGTAGTTGGACATTGATCACAGTAGTTGGACATTGATCAAAGAAGTTGGACATTGATCACAGTAGTTGGACATTAATCAGAGAAGTTGGACATTGATCAGAGTAGTTGGACATTAATCAGAGAAGTTGGACATTGATCACAGTAGTTGGACATTAATCAGAGAAGTTGGACATTGATCACAGTAGTTGGACATTGATCAGAGTAGTTGGACATTGATCAGAGTAGTTGGATATAGATCAGAGTAGTTGGACATTGATCACAGTAGTTGGACATTGATCACAGTAGTTGGACATTGATCACAGTAGTTGGACATTGATCAAAGAAGTTGGACATTGATCACAGTAGTTGGACATTAATCAGAGAAGTTGGACATTGATCACAGTAGTTGGACATTGATCAGAGTAGTTGGACATTGATCAGAGTAGTTGGATATTGATCAGAGTAGTTGGACATTGATCACAGTAGTTGGACATTGATCACAGTAGTTGGACATTGATCACAGTAGTTGGACATTGATCACAGTAGTTGGACATTGATCACAGTAGTTGGACATTGATCACAGTAGTTGGACATTGAGCAGGATAGTTTGACATTGATTAAGAGTAGTTGGCTATTGATACTGAGATTGTTTTTTTATTTTATACATTCAAAGTAGGGCTGGTATAAGGAAGGTACATGGAAGGGATGGGGGGGGGGGGGAGTGCTTGGGTAAATTTTTGAATATGGCAAAATGTCAACTTTAGAGGAATTTGTATTTTGAATCAGTAAATCAAATTGTGTTATCAAATTATCTGTGTTCTGGAAATATTTTTCTATTTAATATGAAAAATTTGAACTTCACAAATCTTTCATCTTTATATAAATAAATAAATATAATTTTTGGCAAGCATATTCCTGTTAAACTTCATTAGTTTCATTATTCCAGTATTTCCTGTTACTGACGTGGCATCTTAAAATTAATTCTCAGACTACCAAAGTCATGGACATTTCAAGTCTGATACCAGCTGAAAATGTAAAAAAAGAACCAGAATATCAAGTGAGTTGATTTATTGCTATCATATTATACATATTAAATTGTTGCTGGCTTATGTTTATATATTAAGTTTTTGCAAGGTCTAAGCCCTGAAAAGCCACATCTCCATGAAGTAGACTTTACTGTACATAACAAACATATTAACTCTATAACCACATCAAAAGGAGTGTCTGAATGTTCATTGATACTTCAGCTGCATACAAAGAGTGAATTAATAAACATCATTAGTGCCTATGCACCAACGATGGCTGCATCAGGCAAAGAGAAAGACAATTTCTACCAACAACTTCAGATGATACTGGAACAATCTATGCTCTGAAATCCAGAAAGCTCCAGACCTGGGTGACTCAAAAACCATGCATGACAATACAAAAGAGGCCCTTGGACCAAAAATAACCAAATTAGCCCACCTAAAATCCAAATTTTGAGAACCTATTAATATCAAGGGACAACAAATGGAAAGATGGGTAGAACACTACTGAAACTTATACCATGAAGACTGACTAGCAAACACACATCTAGCCCATTCAATACCTATTTGGTTATTTGGTTATGGAAGGCCACGGTATCACTGCAAACGAATCAAAATCCATAATTGCTCAACTGCCCATGCCAGCGTAATTATCAGAATCTCATCTCCCAAACAAAGAAAGACAACTGTAGTCCCCATCATAGCCATCTCAGCACACGCCAAAAGACATAAGGCAAAACCGTGCAGAAAGTGAACACAGCAAACTGTTCCCTGTCATACTTCATAATAGTCAATACCTAAATATCCTACAGCAACTGTGCTGGACGCTGAACCTAGTAAACTTGCTGATGCTATAAATGGCCTCTCAAGCTGCAAAGCTGCAGGAAATGACAACATTCCCACAGAGATACTAAAGGAAAACTTAAATGTAGTACTTCCACATCTATACAAACTGTTAATCAAAAATGCTGGAAAAATACCTCATGATATGAGTAATGCTAAGATCATAACACTAAATAAAAGCAAAGGAGATAGGGTTGATTGCAATAACTGCTGCGGCATCTCTCTCCTTAGTACAGCCAGCAAGGCTTTTGTGAGAGTAGTCCTAAAACACCTGCATAGATTTGCAGAGCATGTGCTTGCCAAGTCTCAATACGGTTTGAGAGCTGGGAGATCAACCATTGACATGAATTTCAGATTTATATAACTACAAGAAAAGTGCTGAGAACAAAATATGCCGCTGTATATTGCCTTTGTGGTACTTACAAAGACCTTTAACTAAGTAAATAGAGCTGGACTATACAGGATGTTAGAAATGATGGCCTCCTATATCACTTAAGCTGATTATGTCCTTTCATGAAAACATGAATGCCTGAATCCATGTTGATGGGAGTTTTAAAGTCAACTGCAAAAACAGCCCAGAAGACATTCACACATGATCAGATGACTTACTGTTGAGCTTAGCATGACTTCGAGCAAAAAACAAATGTTGCCCTACTTAAAGAACTTTTATTTGCTGACGATGCAGCCCATATCACTCATAGTGAAGCCACTCTACAATCGCTGATTGATAACCTTAACAAAGTATGCAGCTTTTTTTCATTGTTTTGTTAGTGTTCAGAAAACAGTACATCTGTGTCAAGTAGACATCAAACCTGTATTAATCACTTTGAAAGATTATCCACTTGACTCAGTTCAGAAAACAGTACATCTATGTCGAGTAGACATCAAACCTGTATTAATCACTTTGAAAGATTATCCACTTGAGTCAATTCAGAAAACAGTACATCTATGTCGAGTAGACATCAAACCTGTATTAATCACTTTGAATGATTATCCACTTGAGTCAGTTCAGAAAACAGAACATCTATGTCAAGTAGACATCAAACCTGTATTAATCACTTTGAAAGATTATCCACTGGAGTCAGTTCAGAAAACAGAACATCTATGTCAAGTAGACATCAAACCTGTATTAATCACTTTGAAAGATTATCTACTTGAGTCAGTTCAGAAAACAGTACATCTATGTCGAGTAGACATCAAACCTGTATTAATCACTTTTAAAGATTATCCACTTGAGTCAGTTAAGAAAACAGTACATCTGTGTCAAGTAGACATCAAACCTGTATTAATCACTTTGAAAGATTATCCACTTAAGTCAGTTAAGAAAACAGTACATTTATGTCAAGTAGACATCAAACCTGTATTAATCACTTTGAAAGATTATCCACTTGAGTCAGTTCAGAAATTCATGTATCTTGGATCCACAATCTCTTGATGATGAAATAAACAGCCAAATTGGTAAGGCAGCTATGACTTTCTGCAAACTCACAGAAAGGGCCTGGAACAACATGAAATAAACACTAAAGACCAAACCCATAATCTATCAGACTTGTGTGCTCTGCATACTGTTATATGAATCTGAAACCTGGACAACACACTCAAATCATGAATAAAGACTAAATATGCAATGTCTTGGAAGAATAATGAACATCAAATTGCAGGACAAAATAACCAACTTAACTGTCCTGCAATGTGCTAAGACCCCAACAATCATGTCAATACTCAGAAGCTGATGGTTAGGATGGCTGGGGCATGTCCAGCGAAATGGAAGAAAATTGCATCCCCAAGCAAGTACTATATGGTGAACTAATACATGGGAAAAGACAAATCAGCAGACCTAAACTATGATGTAGAGATATTTGAAAATCATCTCTGAATGACTTCTACATCTGTGAAAATGACTGGGGACATCTGGCAAGAGATTACACATCATGGAGAGCATGTTTAAAAAATGGCATAACATTTAAATTTATAGGGCTTGTATTTTTTTTTTACCACCCTTCTCTATTTTCTGGCTTAGATGTTTGATCTTATCTAATGAGTCTATGTCTGCTAACTTTGCTTCTCTTATAATGGTTCTTTTCTGTGTAGCAGTAAGAATAGAGTAACAAAAATGGAGCAAAAATAAACCAAACCAGCACATAATCAGGTACTTCAATAAGAATGAAGGTGAAAACAATAATAAATAATTAAAACATAGTCATCAATGATACAAGAAAACTGTTGCCAAGCCACTCACAATTTAATCAATGCAGATATTAGTTCAATACTTGTTGCAGAAAAATAAATTTAAATTCTTCAAAATTCATTGCATTTTATAACTAGTACAGATACAGCCTTTAAACTTCCACAAATGAAGCTATATGTTAGTTTCACAGTTTTTACAATTTACTAATCAGCAGCAGAATGTTTTACAATATGATATGTCTTAAAGTTTGTAGAGAAAACAGTGTGATGTAATTTATAAGGAAAATAGTATCATCATTTTGTTGTTGCAGACTGAAGTCAAAGTTGAAAGACAAATCCCTTGCCATAAAGATGCACTGAAAATGGAATGGGATGATAATGTGAGTGTAATTATTTATTTATTTGTTACCAGGCAAATTTGCATACATTTTTAACTGAACTTTGGAAATAGGATGAGGTACATTGTGTGGTGTCTATATGTCAAACATTTAATGTAGGATGAGGTACATTGTGTGATTTCTGTAAGTCAAACATTTAATGTAGGATGAGGTACATTGTGTGATGTCTATAAGTGAAACATTTAATGTAGGATGAGGTACATTGTGTGATGTCTGTAAGTCAAACATTTAATGTAGGATGAGGTCCATTGTGTGATGTCTGTAAGTCAAACATTTAATGTAGGATGTGGTCCATTGTGTGGTGTCTATAAGTCAAACATTTAATGTAGGATGAGGTCCATTGTGTGATGTCTGTAAGTCAAACATTTAATGTAGGATGAGGTACATTATTTGGTGTCTATAAGTGAAACATTTAATGTAGGATGAGGTACATTGTGTGGTGTCTATAAGTGAAACATTTAATGTAGGATGAGGTACATTTGTGTGGTGTCTATAAGTGAAACATTTAATGTAGGATGGGGTCCATTGTGTGATGTCTATAAGTGAAACATTTAATGTAGGATGAGGTACATTGTGTGGTGTCTATAAGTGAAACATTTAATGTAGGATGAGGTCCATTGTGTGGTGTCTATAAGTGAAACATTTAATGTAGGATGAGGTACATTTGTGTGGTGTCTATAAGTGAAACATTTAATGTAGGATGGGGTCCATTGTGTGATGTCTATAAGTCAAACATTTAATGTAGGATGAGGTACATTGTGTGGTGTCTATAAGTGAAACATTTAATGTAGGATGAGGTCCATTGTGTGGTGTCTATAAGTGAAACATTTAATGTAGGATGAGGTCCATTGTGTGGTGTCTATAGATCAAACATTTAATGTAGGATGAGGTCCATTGTGTGATATTTATATGTCAAACATTTAATGTAGGATGAGGTACATTGTGTGGTGTCTATAAGTGAAACATTTAATGTAGGATGAGGTACATTGTGTGGTGTCTATAAGTCAAACGTTTAATGTAGTATGAGGTACATTGTGTGGTGTCTATAAGTGAAACATTTAATGTAGGATGAGGTACATTGTGTGGTGTCTATTAGTGAAACATTTAATGTAGTATGAGGTACATTGTGTGCTGTCTATAAGTGAAACATTTAATGTAGGATGAGGTACATTGTGTGGTGTCTATAAGTGAAACATTTAATGTAGGATGAGGTACATTGTGTGATGTCTATAAGTGAAACATTTAATGTAGGATGAGGTACATTGTGTGGTGTCTTTAAGTGAAACATTTAATGTAGGATGAGGTCCATTGTGTGGTGTCTATAAGTGAAACATTTAATGTAGGATGAGGTACATTGTGTGGTGTCTTTAAGTGAAACATTTAATGTAGGACGAGGTACATTGTGTGGTGTCTATAAGTGAAACATTTAATGTAGGATGAGGTACATTATGTGGTGTCTTTAAGTGAAACATTTAATGTAGGACGAGGTACATTTGTGTGGTGTCTATAAGGGAAACATTTAATGTAGGATGAGGTCCATTGTGTGGTGTCTATATGTCAAACATTTAATGTAGGATGAGGTACATTGTGTGGTGTCTATATGTCAAACATTTAATGTAGGATGAGGTACATTGTGTGATGTCTATAATTGAAACATTTAATGTAGGAGGAGGTCCTTTGAGTGGTGTCTATAAGTCAAACATTTAATGTAGGATGAGGTCCATTGTGTGATTTCTGTAAGTCAAACATTTAATGTAGGATGAGGTACATCGTGTGATGTCTATAAGTGAAACATTTAATGTAGGATGAGGTCCATTGTGTGATGTCTGTAAGTGAAACATTTAATGTAGGATGAGGTACATTGTGTGGTGTCTATAAGTGAAACATTTAATGTAGGATGAGGTACATTTGTGTGGTGTCTATAAGTGAAACATTTAATGTAGGATGGGGTCCATTTGTGTGGTGTCTATAAGTGAAACATTTAATGTAGGATGAGGTACATTTGTGTGGTGTCTATAAGTGAAACATTTAATGTAGGATGGGGTCCATTTGTGTGGTGTCTATAAGTGAAACATTTAATGTAGGATGAGGTACATTGTGTGGTGTCTATAAGTGAAACATTTAATGTAGGATGAGGTCCATTGTGTGGTGTCTATAAGTGAAACATTTAATGTAGGATGAGGTCCATTGTGTGGTGTCTATAGGTCAAACATTTAATGTAGGATGAGGTCCATTGTGTGGTGTCTATATGTCAAACATTTAATGTAGGATGAGGTACATTGTGTGGTGTCTATAAGTGAAACATTTAATGTAGGATGAGGTACATTGTGTGGTGTCTATAAGTCAAACGTTTAATGTAGGATGAGGTACATTGTGTGGTGTCTATAAGTCAAACGTTTAATGTAGGATGAGGTACATTGTGTGATGTCTATAAGTGAAACGTTTAATGTAGGATGAGGTACATTGTGTGATGTCTATAAGTGAAACATTTAATGTAGGATGAGGTACATTGTGTGGTGTCTATAAGTGAAACATTTAATGTAGGATGAGGTACATTGTGTGGTGTCTATTAGTGAAACATTTAATGTAGGATGAGGTACATTGTGTGCTGTCCATAAGTGAAACATTTAATGTAGGATGAGGTACATTGTGTGGTGTCTATAAGTGAAACATTTAATGTAGGATGAGGTACATTGTGTGATGTCTATAAGTGAAACATTTAATGTAGGATGAGGTACATTGTGTGGTGTCTTTAAGTGAAACATTTAATGTAGGATGAGGTCCATTGTGTGGTGTCTATAAGTGAAACATTTAATGTAGGATGAGGTACATTGTGTGGTGTCTTTAAGTGAAACATTTAATGTAGGACGAGGTACATTGTGTGGTGTCTATAAGTGAAACATTTAATGTAGGATGAGGTACATTATGTGGTGTCTTTAAGTGAAACATTTAATGTGGGACGAGGTACATTTGTGTGGTGTCTATAAGTGAAACATTTAATGTAGGATGAGGTCCATTGTGTGGTGTCTATATGTCAAACACTTAATGTAGGATGAGGTACATTGTGTGATGTCTATAAGTGAAACATTTAATGTAGGATGAGGTCCATTGTGTGGTGTCTATATGTCAAACACTTAATGTAGGATGAGGTCCATTGTGTGGTGTCTATTAGTCAAACATTTAATGTAGGATGAGGTACATTGTGTGATGTCTATAAGTGAAACATTTAATGTAGGATGAGGTACATTGTGTGGTGTCTATAAGTGAAACATTTAATGTAGGATGAGGTACATTTGTGTGGTGTCTATAAGTGAAACATTTAATGTAGGATGAGGTACATTGTGTGATTTCTATAAGTGAAACATTTAATGTAGGATGAGATACATTGTGTGATTTCTATAAATGAAACATTTAATGTAGGATGAGGTACATTGTGTGATGTCTATAAGTGAAACATTTAATGTAGGATGAGGTACATTGTGTGATTTCTATAAGTGAAACACTTAATGTAGGATGAGGTACATTGTGTGATTTCTATAAGTGAAACATTTAATGTAGGATGAGGTCCATTGTGTGGTGTCTATAAGTGAAACATTTAATGAAGGATGAGGTACATTGTGTGATGTCTATAAGTGAAACATTTAATGTAGGATGAGGAACATTGTGTGGTGTCTATAAGTGAAACATTTAATGTAGGATGAGGTACATTGTGTGGTGTCTATAAGGGAAACATTTAATGTAGGATGAGATACATTGTGTGCTGTCTATAAGTGAAACATTTAATGTAGGATGAGATACATTGTGTGGTGTCTATAAGTCAAACATTTAATGTAGGATGAGGTACATTGTGTGGTGTCTATAAGTGAAACATTTAATGTAGGATGAGATACATTGTGTGGTGTCTATAAGTCAAACATTTAATGTAGGATGAGGTACATTGTGTGGTGTCTATAAGTCAAACATTTAATGTAGGATGAGGTACATTGTGTGGTGTCTATAAGTGAAACATTTAATGTAGGATGAGGTCCATTGTGTGATGTCTGTAAGTCAAACATTTAATGTAGGATGAGGTACATTGTGTGATGTCTGTAAGTCAAACATTTAATGTAGGATGAGGTCCATTGTGTGATGTCTGTAAGTCAAACATTTAATGTAGGATGAGGTACATTGTGTGATGTCTGTAAGTCAAACATTTAATGTAGGATGAGGTACATTGTGTGGTGTCTATAAGTCAAACATTTAATGTAGGATGAGGTACATTGTGTGGTGTCTATAAGTCAAACATTTAATGTAGGATGAGGTACATTGTGTGGTGTCTATAAGTCAAACATTTAATGTAGGATGAGGTACATTGTGTGGTGTCTATAAGTCAAACATTTAATGTAGGATGAGGTCCATTGTGTGATATCTATAAAACATTGAATGTTTTATGTTCCAGACCGCACTAATAAGATGATCATGATACTATATATTTTATGTGCCAGTTTATGTAATGTATTGTAGTGACAATACTCAAAGATGTTAAAATGTTCAATTATTCATTTAAAAGCTACCAATTATTCATTTAAAAGCTACCAATTATTCATTTAAAAGCTTCCAATTATTCATTTAAAAGCTTCCAATTATTCATTTAGAAGCTTCCATTTTATTTGTGATCGTATCAGTGTTGATGATAGTGGACACTTTGCCATCAAATAAGGCTATCTCTGTTCAGTAGTTCAAGGTTACACTGTGACCTATTCTAAAAGTATTAACAATTGTTTGTAGGGCCAGGTAAAGAAGGAGGAAGCCAATGAAATTGAAGAAAGTGATGTGTCCACTGTCATGGAGGCTGCAGGAGCTACTTCAATACTCTTTTCTGAGATGGAAAGTCTTCTATGTAAGATTTGATTTGTTATCAACAGAATATATATTCATAATCTGTTGTCCTGGAGAGGACATGTTGCACTAAGTTATTTTTGCTTCATTAGATGTAAATGACAGACACACTCTGATTCTAAACCATATTAACAACAACCATGTCCTTTGTGGTTCACTAGGACAAGGCTATAAATAGAGTGGTGAAAAAATAACACAATAAATGTAACTCTTGATTGTGTTCAAAACCATTATATGTGGGAAACAGTGAAAATAAAATGTAAAATAAGAAAAATGAAGGTTTTATGTAGAGAATGTGGTGCTAGTGACCACATTTGTCTTTGACTAATGACCTATTTATTCTCACTTTATGTGAATATGATCACTCCAGGCCCCCCTTACTTCCCAGACAATCTCTGGTACCCATTGTTAGAGTCTGGGTGAGCTCTAAAGTTTTGTTGATCTAAAAATATTTGCCAGATCTGAGTTTTGAACCTAGACCCTCCTATTAGCGAATGCACTAACTACTGAGGTACCAAGGCTGAAATAGAAAGTGCCGAAGTGATTGGGGTCAACTAAAGAATAGACAGAGAAATCTCTCAAACAAATACAAAATCTGGCACGTGTCTGACACTCCAAGGGGTTCAAGAATTATGGCATCAGTCAAGCAGGCTACATTTAGTTGACTCAAGTATGTCTGATTTTAATTGATCTGTTAATGCTGGCAGTTATTACAAAAGTTGTACCCCATTTAATCTTGTCATATTTGTTTATTTTTGGGTATTTCCGCTTCAAATCCAAGATGGAGTTTTTGTTTTTCTACATCTTGCAATGCATGGTTGATCAATAGTTTAACAAGCTGTCATCATAAAACATCCATTGTTTTTGAAACAGTTTATATAAGAGAAATGACAAGACATAAAATAAAATCAATTATAATCAAGAGAAGAAAGTGGTCACATGTTGGCCATGTGATGAAAAGAGGCAAGAAAAGAATCTCAATGCAGGACCACAAATGGAACCAGATGGTAAAAGAAAAAGAGGCTGACCTAGAGAAACACTAAAGAGAACACATTAAATGAGAGACAATAACAGCAGGTACCAGCTCCATCACTGATATTGAACAACCTGCCCAGAATAGAGCCATATGGTGAGACACAATACAAGTTTTGTACAAGGTCTAATAGTTCAAAGATTGATGGGCACAAGTCTAGAACTTCTGCCCTGTGTGCCATCTTTGGCTCAAAAAGGCAATAGATAGAAGAAGAAGAAGACAGGCAAGCAAATGTTGGTTTATCTATTTTTTTATATATTGGTAACTCATTTCTATATTTAGATTGTGAGAATTGTCAGCTGAAATATGAAGGAGACTGCCCTAAACATGGACCACTAATCTATATCGATAATCCTGAGGTAAAGTACACAATTACAACTAACACAAATTGGAATATCTCTTTATTTTCATAAAATTAAAATGTTTAGAAGTTTTAATTAATGTTATGTGAAGAGGATTATCATCAAGTACCATGCCTGCTGGCATAGGTGTTCATGTCTCTCCACAACTTTCGGTCTTGACAGTTATTTATCATTTATGTTGTTGACCTTCTGCCAAGCTATTCTCTTAAGCTGTCTGGTTTCTTTTCTTTTTTTAATTCCCTCAATTTTCCCTATTGTTACAACATATTCCAGCTGTGTCCTTCTCATTAAATGGCCAAAAAAATTATTGTTTCTTTCTAATATTGGAAATTAGCTCTCTCTTTGCATTGGCCTCTTTCAGAACATCTTCATTATTCTTCTTAGCTGTCCATAGTATTCTCAATATTCTTCGGTAGAACCACATTTCTACAACCTCCTGTGATTTTCTTGTTAGTTGTCCTATTGCCCATGATTCATATCCATATGTTAAGACTGGCTCTACATAGCATTTAAGAACACTTTTTCTTTTTTCTATTGTCAAAAATAGATTGCACAGAATGTTCCTTATTTTTTTAGAAAGCTGCTTTTGCCTGGGCCATTCTGTATCTCACCTCTATTGTACATTGTACAACTACCAACAGGATCTTCACCCACTCTTATTAACACTTACTGATGTTAGTTATGTATAAATAAAGTGTTCTTCTATCAACATGTTAGCAAAGAAATTATCCACACCTATATCCATGTCCTATTTCATCAACATTGTGTCATGATCTATTTTTAACATTGTAATCTCCATTTGTTCTCAGGTAAGTCAAGATGAGAGCAGCAGTCAAGATTCTAGCCCCCAATTTCAGGAAACTAAAAATAAGCCTAATCAAACATCAGGAAATGAAAAGTTGTTTCAATTGCTTGTTTGTGACAATCATAGTGATGATGGGGGCAAATCTATTAAAACAGCACATAGAAATTCACAAACCAGAGAGAAGCTTCACAAATGTGATGTTTGTGGTGCAGGTTTTGCTCGACTTGGACATCTAGGAGCACACAAGAGAACACATACACTGGAGAAGCTTCACAAATGTGATGTTTGTGGTGCAGGTTTTGCTCAATTTGGAACGCTGATAAAACACAAGAGAACGCATACAGGGGAGAAGCCTTACAAATGTGATGTGTGTGGTGCATGTTTTACTCAAGCTCATCATCTAAAATCACACAAGAGAACACATACAGGGGAAAAGCCTTATACATGTGAAGTGTGTGCTGCAGGTTTTACTCGACATGACATACTAAAAATTCATAAGAGAACACATACAGGGGAGAAGCCTTACAAATGTGATGTGTGTGGTGCATGTTTTGCTGATTCTTCTGTTCGAAGAAAACACAAAAGAATACATACAGGGGAGAAGCCTTACAGATGTGATGATTGTTCTGCAAGTTTTACTCGACGTGACACACTAAAAAATCATCAGAGAACACATACAGTGGAGAAGCCTTACATATGTGATTTGTGTGGTGCATATTTTACTGATACTGCTGTTCTAAAAAGACACAAAAGAATACATACAGGGGAGAAGCCTTACATATGTGATTTGTGTGGTACATATTTTACTGATACTGCTGTTCTTCAAAAACACAAAAGAACACATAGAGAAGAGAAGCTGTTCACATGTGATGTGTGTGCTGCATGTTTCACTCAAAATTACACACTAAAAAGACACAAGAGAACACATACAGGGGAGAAGCCTTACACATGTGATTTGTGTGGTGCATGCTTTATTGAATCTCATGTTTTAAAAATACACAAGAGAACACATACTGGGGAGAAGCCATACACATGTGATGTTTGTGCTGCAGGTTTTACTCGACTTGACACACTAAAAAATCATAAGAGAACACATACAGGGGAGAAGCCATACACATGTGATTTGTGTGGTGCATGCTTTAGTGATTCTTTTGCTCTAAAAATACATAAAAGAACACATACAGGGGAGAAACCTTACACATGTGATGTGTGTGGTACAGGTTTTACTCAATTTCATAACCTAAAATTACACAAGAGAACACATACAGGGGAGAAACCTTACATATGTGATGTGTGTGGTACAGGTTTTGCTCAAGTTCAAAACCTAAAAATACACAAGAGAACACATACAGGGGAGAAACCTTACACATGTGTTCTATGTAATGCATACTTTGCTCATCTTGTTTCTCTAAAAAAACACATGGTAACTCATACAGGAGAGAAACCTTACACATGTGAAGTGTGTGGTGCACGTTTTTCTCAATTTGCAAAAGTAAAAATCCACAAGAGAACACATACAGGAGAGAAGCCTTACAAATGTGATATGTGTGGTGTAGGTTTTGCTCGACTTGGGACTCTAAAAATACACAAAAGAACACACACAGGGGAGAAGCCTTACACCTGTGATGTGTGTGGTGTAGGTTCTGCTCAACTTGGGACTCTAAAAATACACAAGAGAACACACACAGGAGAGAAGCCTTACAAATGTTATGTGTGTGGTGTAGGTTTTGCTAAACTTGGGAATCTAAAAATACACAAAAGAACACATACAGGGGAGAAGCCTTACACCTGTGATGTGTGTGGTGTAGGTTTTACTCAACTTCAGTCAGCATCTAAAAATACACAAGAGAACACATACTGGTGAGAAACCTTTAAACATCTGATTTGTGTGTTGAAAATTTTACTCGTCTTGAAAATGTAAGAAACACAAGGGTACAACAGAGGGGAGATGCCTTGTACACATGTGAAGTGTGTACAGCATGTTTTATTAATGCTTCTAATGTACATGAACAAAAGACAACACTTACAGATGTGAAGACTTACAATGTGATAAATGAGTTACATGTTTTGCTTATAGAGGACATCTGAAAAGATACATGAGAACACATACAGGAGAGTGACCTTAAATGTGATGTGTGTGCAACTTGTTTTGCCTTGTGTGCAAATATAATAACATTAGAGAACATGTGCAGGAGAGAATCTTTACTCTTTATTCTGTGCTGCATGTGTTTTCAGTGCTGCATGTGTTGTGGAGATTACAGGCCTAATAACACAAAAGAACACACGCAGGAGAGAATCCTTACCCATGTGTTTTCTGTGCTGCATGTCTTGTGGAGATTACAGGCCTAATAACACAAAAGAACACACGCAGGAGAGAATCCTTACCCATGTGTTTTCTGTGCTACATGTGTTGTGGAGATTACAGGCCTAATAACACAAAAGAACACACGCAGGAGAGAATCCTTACCCATGTGTTTTCTGTGCTGCATGTCTTGTGGAGATTACAGGCCTAATAACACAAAAGAACACACGCAGGAGAGAATCCTTACCCATGTGTTTTCTGTGCTGCATGTCTTGTGGAGATTACAGACCTAATAACACAAAAGAACACATGTAGGAGAGAATCCTCACAAATGTTTAGAGCATTACAGAGTGGAGTAAAATGATCATATTTAAGGTTGAGGGAACAGACTGTCAAGGGAGGCGAAGGCACTCTTCACATCACCAGTGCTGAAAGTTGTCAGCGACCAACAGCTGATGGCTTGTGCTAGGATACATGAACCAGAACCATTACCCATTTCCACCTCTTCATGGTGCCTCTAGTAACAGACTAACCTGTCTAGTCTGGTCAAGAGAGTAGGGATTGAAGAGGGAAGACAGCTCGGTACTCAAAAATGTTGTGCTGAAGTTAATTGTGTTGGGCCGAAAGGTAAAAATATCACAGCTGTTCAGTAAAGCAGTATAATATAAGACACTAATATATGACCAAACTACTGACTTATCATGTGTACTTGCTACTAACCACCTGTAAAGACCCCAAAGGCCATATATATATATATATATATATATATATATATATATATATACACACAGTATATATATATATATATATATATGTGGTGTACTTGGGAGCCGCGATAGCTCAGTGGTTGGTGAACTGGACTACCACGGACAAGGGGTAGGGTTCGATCCCAACCGACGGCTTCCGGGTTCACCCAGCCTTAAATGGGTACCGGATTTTTTTCTGGGAAAGTAAAGCAGCACAGGCGTAATACTGACCACATTACCCCAAAAATCATGTGCTGAAGGTCTGTAAAATATAGGGTCACTAACACCATATTACCCTATACGCTTGGCGTGACGGGGGTATTTTACTTTTTACATGTTGTGTACTTAGCAATTTTAAACTGCTCTGAACAAATCAAAATCAGAACTTTTTTGTACAAAAATTCCCTTTTTTTAAATTTTTATTTTATACTCTACTAATATGAGGCAGTTCAAACTTTTGTCACTAGACACCAAACTGAAAATGCATTGGATTTTCTTTCTTTTTTTTTTTTTAAATCATCTTTACAATATTTTTCCATTAATGGGATCTGCAGGGAAGACATATAGGACAGGACAATAAAGGCAGCGTGTTCAATGCAATCACAGCGAGTCCTAAGTGACCGGGTCTGAATTTTCTGCATCATAATAATTTATTATCTTTATCCACAAGTTGTGCTACCAATGCCAGACCTGGACCCTAGATGCAAGAACAATAAGAAAAAATAACCTCTACTGAGATGAAATGTGTTAGACGAATGACAGGAAACAGTCTGAAAGATAAGATCAGAAATGAAGAACTGAGAAAAAATCTAGTAATAGCCCCCGCCATAGAATATATAAGGAAACAACAGATAAAATCATGGTTTGGCCACGTGACAAGGCAGAAAGATCAAAACACAACACAATGAGCCTTCAGCAAACGTTGTGAGAACAACAGACCCAAGGGTCGACCATGAAAAAGATGGATCGAGGGAATATTAGAAGCACTATGAAATATAACAGCAGCAGAGGCGATCAGAAGAGCAAAAGACCGCAAATTATATCTCCCCTTGACGCTGTAAGGCTTGTTTACGTTTGAACAAAGCCCAACAGCCAAGATCTGAATTTGCAGAATTTTGTTCATTCTCAACGGCGGCCATTATAGTTTAGCTTTTACTAGCACAATGCCTGGAATATAAGCTCAGAACACAATCTTGTCATGCTTTCTCCCTCCATCGAAGGTTGGTGACAATGGAGATTCATTTCACTGACTTTTGTGGACGCTGTCTAAATGAACCAAATTAGTAAACAACCCATGTGTCCACTAACGCAGGAGGAGATCAACACCTTCTTTGACAAACTACCCAAATAATAAATTACATGTTTCACCACATATTCGTGTATATCTGGTAGAACTTTTAGTTTAAGACACTTGTCATAACATGACTTATCAGCATTGGTGAACCTGGGAGGGCCGACCATCTAAGGGCAGAATCCCCCTACAGAAAGGACAATCTGCTGCCTTGCAGGAAGATTGGGAACAATCAAAGGCTAAGGAAAGCAAACCTGAATAAAATGCTGGCTGAATTCGGATGCACTGGGCCACTGGCGCAGAACACAGTGCAACGTTTTAACAAGTAATCAATCAGACTGGATCAAACAGAACGCTAATTATAATAGAAACTACCGCTGATCGAAAAGGCTTCAAGAAACAGCTGATATGGGGCAATCGATTCGCTTAGACAGACAATTGACTTCATATTGAGAGAGTCTGTAATCCTACTCTGATTGAGTCTTGATCGCAGAGAGAGAGAGAGAGAGAGAGAGAGAGAACCCAAAAAGTAAAGGCAAGAAGAGGAAGGAAAGAACTTCAAGTAGAAGAAATGATTTATTAATTTAATTTATGAATCTGAAATCTAACGCTCAGATTTAAATAAAATAAAAAGTATTTCCTAAAATCACGTTATGCTGTATATATCAGCAACAATAACACATACTCTCACTGAGATATCTGTGAAAGAAGAAAGCTGATCAGATCGATCACTAATGTCGATTTCCTGCTACAATCAACCATGTTGATTAAATACCGGAAATGACGTCACTTATTTAGTTACTTGGAAATCCTATAACCAGTGATGGAAAATGTACAACTGAAATAAACAAAAGAATAGGAATGGCAAAATGTAATTTTAATGCCATGAAAAATATAGTAACAACAAAACAAATAACATCAGGGCTGAATCTAAGAATAGCAGAATGTTACATCTTCTCAATATTCCTGTATGGTGCAGAAACAATGGACATTAGATAAGAAAGCAGAACAGAAAATTTAAGCTTTTCAAATGTGGATTTATAGAAGAATATGTAGAATTGGATGGAAAGAAAAGAAAACAAACGATGAAGTTTTAAAACAACTAAAAACAAAAAGATAATTATTAAACACAATTAGAACAAGACAAATGAAATTTTTGGGACTTGTTAAAAGACACAACAACCTACTAAAAGTAATATTGGAAGGGAAAATACAAGGTAAAAGAGGCAGACCGAGACTAACATGGACGAGTAATATTAAAAGATGGACAAGTCAATCTATGACAACCTGCACCATCAAAGAAACAGAGTGGAATGGCGCTCAGTGGTAGCCAACCTTCGTTGCGAAGACGGCACTCGATGATGATGATTTAGTTACCTGGGTCACCAGATGACTCTCGTCAATATCTTTCTTCTCTATCATCTTTTGACTTTTTGGGTCGAAGGAAAATGTATTGTTCTTAGCATTGTTCTTTGTTGGTCTCACACATTATTCTTTGTGCTACTTCATTGACATTGTCCATCATCTTGTAGGTTTTAGCATTGTTCTTTGTTGGTCTCACACATTATTCTTTGTGCTACTTCATTGACATTGTCCATCATCTTGTAGGTTTTAGCATTGTTCTTTGTTGGTCTCACACATGATTCTTTGTGCTACTTCATTGACATTGTGTGTCCATCATCTTGTAGGTTTTCCTCGTCTGTAGGGGGTTAAGGAAAGGAACTGCATAAAAATGCAAAGTTGCGGTAAAGTTGATTGTAAAGGAAAAATGGGGGAAAATGCATGGTTAAAGCTTTACGTAATTAATGGACGACACAAGTTTAAATGACGTTTCGGTTCAGTATGCCTTCAGCAGAAACAACAAACCACACATACACATATATGTAATGAAATAAAATTAGCCATACATGGCTAACTAGTAATAAAGTATAAAAAATAAAGATGTTCTCCATGCTTATTGCACTGTGGCCAGAAAGAAAATGAACAAGTGCTAGTTCGCGCAGGATACCATGTGTAGTTGACCAGGTAATGGAAGGGCCAAAAAAACAGGCGGAAGGGTTCTAAAAATATGGGGGGGGGGGGGGGGTTGTATTTTCTACGAACTAGCAACGCTCATTCATTTTCCTTCAGGCCACAGAACAATATGTAGGGGAGACAATTTAATTTTTCATTCTAGTTGGAATATATTTTGTTTTAGATACTTCATTATTAGTTAGTCACGTAGAGCTAATTTTATTTAATTACATATTTGTGTGTGTGTTGTTTCTGTTGAAGGCCTACTGAACCAAAACATCGGTTTAAATTTGTGTTGAACATGAATCACGTAAAGTTTTTAACTGTGCTATTTTTGGCATCTCTCCTTTCCTCTTTTGTTGTTGCATCTCGCTACTTGTCGTGGAAAGCCGTTAACTAGTCATCATCATTGAGTACCGTTCATCATCATTGAGTACCGTTCATCATCATTGAGTACCGTTCATCATCATTGAGTACCGTTCATCATCATTGAAGGTTGGCTACCATGGGGCGCTATTTCGCTGTCTCTTGCTTTGATAATGCAGGGATTCATAGGCCAACTTGTCCATCTTTTGATGTTACTAGTCCATGTTAGTCTTGGTCTGTCTCATTTACCTTGTATTTTCCCTTTCTATATTTCTTTTTGTATGCTGCTGTGTCTTTTAACATGCCCCCAAAATATAATTTGTCTTGTTCAAATTGCGTTTAGTAGTTCTCGTTTCATTTTCAGTTGTTTTAAAACTTCATCGTTTGTTTTCTTTTCTTTCCTTCCTATTCTTCTATAAATCCACATTTGAAAGGTTTCAATTTTTTGTTCTGTTTTCTTGTCTAATGTCCATGTTTCTGCATCATACAGGAATGTTGAGAAGATTTAACATTTTGCTATTCTTAGTTTTAGCCCTGGTGTTGTTTGTTTTGATGTTAGTATATTTTTTCATGGTATTACATCTAATTTTTGCCATTCGTGTTCTTTTGTTTATTTCAGTTTTACATTTTTCATCACAGGTTATAGTATGTCAAAGGTAGTTGTAGGTCTAAACTGTCTCCATGTCTATTCCTTCAACTATAAGGAATATCTTTAATGCTGTGCAAGTGTTCATCCAGTACTAGAATGGAGATCAAATGGGTCTCTTTAACGTTGTGCAAGTCTTCATCCAAACCTAGAGTGGAGATCTAAAGTAACTCTTTAACTTTGTGCAAGTCTTCATCCAAAACTAGAGTGGAGATCTAAAGTAACTCTTTAACTTTGTGCAAGTCTTCATCCAAAACTAGAGTGGAGATCTAAAGTAACTCTTTAACTTTGTGCAAGTCTTCATCCAAAACTAGAGTGGAGGTCTAAAGTAACTCTTTAACTTTGTGCAAGTCTTCATCCAATGTGAAAGATGATTGCTTGTCCCTTTAACATTGCTTTATCTGCCAATCGATGTTGATGATGATGACTGATTACTAATGAACTCGATTACTTGATCACCTTGATTGATCAACTTGAGCTACCATGATCTTGATAGTGATGAACGTGACTTTGAGCTACTCAAGAACTATAACTCTAGCCTTCTGATAACGTGGAAGCCTCGCTTCCATTACCGTCGTAACTAGTAGTACTTTGCGTTGTGTTTTCGTTCTTACTTGGGTTGGATCAAACAGGTCCACTGGATACAGCTTATAGACACACCCACAGACAATTCAGTTAGTACACAAGTCTCACTGTAAAACAAGAACGTCATTATTTTTATTTACATCAATCCATGGAATACACAAATCTTATTAACAGCGAGGCTGGCGGCGTGGATGATCGCTCCAGCTGTTAAAGTAGTGCTAAGGGGTTTTTGACTCCCTCTGAACTATTCATAAATAAACTTATGACTCTATCGTCACGCATTGTACAAATACTTCTGTTATCCTACTCGGAACATAATATCACAGCCTCTTACTTAATAGTCTGCTCACTGTCACTCTTCCCTATAATAAAAGAACATCCTAATTGCTAAATCAAACTAACTGTGATAGAGCTTTTCCAAATGAAATATCCAATACCTTGTTATTCCATACACACTTCTTACTAATTTGAGCGTTCGCCCTGTTACTAAACTAAAGGATCCTTCTTCTTCCTTTAGCCTACATGTGCCCCATCTAATGAATTAACCACTCTCTGGTTGTTCCTGCACACTTCTAACTATAGCTCGTTTCAAATCATGTGCCCAACTTCAAAACGCTATTACTCACTAACCGTTTGTTAAAAACTGTTGAAATTTTCCAAATGTTATTAGAATGCAAAAGACCCTTTAAATGTATATTTAACAAATATCTTGCAGCTGCAGTTTTCTTAAAGTGGCGAATTTCTTTGATGTTTGTCAAAATTGTAAATTGTGAACCCCTAAATAATAGAAATTACCGTAGTTGCTGGTCTATGATTAATTTTCACTAGGTAAAGGCATGGCCGTAATGGGGAAATAACCTAATAAGACAAAACACCAGGAGAATTATTGTCTTCTCAGTTCGAGGACGGACGATAATATCAAGGTATACCTGTATGTCCAATTTTCATAGTTGTGTGGTCCTGAAAAGGACCGTTTGTTGAACTAATTTAAGGTAATATAGGGGCCAACATTGTGGGGGCTATATACTTTCATTCTGAATCAGACGAGTCTAAAAGATTAATAACTGTTTGGGGTTGAACATTCCACAAACCATAATTTTTCCAATATTCCTCTTCCTGTTTTAAGACGTGGTCTTCACATGTAGCCCAATAATTTTTGTCTATATTTAATAAAGCGAGATTAGCAAAAGTTTTTACATCGCATATTTTGAATGTTGTATTTTCATCTGCCACTTGTCCTTTTAATTTTGCCCAGATTAGTTCTATTGGATTTAAATGAGCATGGTAAGGTGGCAGCCTCAAACTTATATGACCGTGCTCTTGGATAATCTTATCTATTTGAAAAATCTTTGTACTTTGTTTTTGCTTTACTAGAGATAGTAATTCAGGTTTTAAGTACATGTTATTAAATTGTATGTGCTCCTTTGTGAGCCATATCTTAATAGCATCTTTTGTACTGGATGACGTCGGGACTTTATCTTCAAGTGCAACAATGTTGTGGTACGCTGCATTGTCCATTATTAGGCAAGATGGTCGATCTAGTGATGGGAGAACAGAATTTTCAATCCAATGTCTAAATATGTGACCATTCATCGCAGAGTGATAATCCCGATTGTCTATGGATTTTGAAAGAAAAATGAGCTCTGCATTCTGTATTAGTCCATGTTGTCGACTACCTGCATGAGCAATTATCAAGCGCTGTCCTTTGCTGCTAGGTATTAATCTCTTAATCTTTCCATCTGATGACTGCCATTCCCTTTGGTTAGTGTGGTGAGCATTGATCCATGTTTCATTCAAGTACACAATATCATAACCTTGCTTGCGCACCTCTTTTACTTCACGTAAGTACTTGCTTCTCATGACTACTATATGTGGCTTCTCACAGATGATGTTTCGTCCATTGGAATACTTTCTGAATGTAAAGCCTGCAGCTCTCACATCCCTCCATAATGTAGACTTTGATATTTCAATACTGTTGTTCTTTTTCAGCGAAATTTTTAATTTTCTTATTGTAACAGTTTCATTCATACCCAACATTTTGCGAATTTCACTTCTAATAAGTTCACTGTCGAAATTATCCAACATTTTTGCTCTTCCTTGTGATTTTGTATATTTTGAACATTGACGGTCACGTGCTTGAATCCAGCGATTAAATGACCGTTTAGATAAATCCAAAATGTGTCTTGTCCTATTCTCAGGGTTTTCTAAAGAATGAAATAATCTTCCTCGTTTAGCCTCTTTGCAAAAATAGTCATACATTTTTATTGCGATGTTTTGTAAACTGCAGAATTTCATTTTAAGACTCATGATAAATGTTATCGTTCCACGTCTACACCTATGAATGAACGGAAATGGAAAACACAATTTCTCAAGTGTCTAATTGTGTCAAAAAAACCACGGCGAAAGCGTGCAAACACGTCAATTGTACAGTGTATGGATTTTTACTCGCTATTTTTAACTTAAATTACTGTAAACATTAAGTTTTGACTATATCAATGGGTCGTTATAAATTTATATAAATCAAATAAGCAACAATAATAACCAATTGTTTTTTTTTAATGAAATTAATTCCCTGTTGGGTTCTAATCATTATAACTTTACATGCAAATTTTGAATAACTTACAACAAGCGGTTAAAAAGCTATCGATTTTAAAAGTTGGGCACGAGTTATGAAACAAGCTATAATAAGAGCGTAAGCCCGGTTACCAACTAACATACCCACACCAGTAGGGCGTGGACCATTCTCTCAACCTCCTTTAGACTAAATGTGACTCGCCTACTTTTCTGCCTGTGCAGACCCTTAAATACCTCCTGTCACAACTAATAGAATATCGCCACAACACTTCTCAGCCTCGGCCTGGCTTCACTCTCTGTGTTTCCAGAACATTCCCTAATATTCACGAGCTTTACCCTTCCTATTTGTCCTTCTAACTCTACTCACCTGTCACGCACCCTTCACTTTAAACTATGCCATTAACTCCACTCCTCTTTGCTCTCTCTCTCTCCACGCTTGACTGCTCTCCCTGACTGAACTCGTTCTAACTTCCATGCGTGTATTGTGAACTCGTGCACTGTCTCGCAAGTCTCACTCTCCCTTAACACATCATGATCATCTCAATTCTCATTACAATGTCCCATTACACTATCTCCTTACTCTATTACATTACCCTATAACACCAACACTAGAATGGAGACATAAGGAATCTCTTTAACTTCGTGCAAGTTTTCATCCAATAAGAGAAATGGTTGGTTGGTTGCGTTCGCCCGATGACTAAAGTATTCTAGAGTATCGTGGTAGACTAGAATATTCCTCTTCATCATCTGCCCTTACAAGGACGTAGTGAACGTGTCTGCGTTGTGTTGTGGTTTGCAGTATAACTGTTATATTTGCGCCTTTCGGCCCAACAGATCCGACTTCGGCACGCCAGCGAGAGTTGAATTTAATACTTCATTCCTCTGAATCCTTATACGCCATCGTATATTTTTACAGTACAGTATTTTGCTTTTCTATTTGCCTCAGCTGTTGTTATGTTTCTTTGTGTTTCTAATATTCCGTCAATCCATCTTTTTCGTGGTTGGCCCTTGGGTCTAGTGTTCTCGCAACGTTTATTGAAGGCTCGTTGTGTCGAGCTTTGATCTTTCTGCTTTGTCACGTAGCCAAAACATTGTATATGTTGTTTCTTTATATATTCAATGGCGGTGGTTATTCCTAACTTTTCCTCTCAGAACTTCATTTCTCATATTATCTCTCAGGCTGTTTCCTGTTATTTGTCTAACACATTTCATCTCAGTAGAGGTTATTGTTCTTGCATCTAAGGTCCAGGACTGACGTTTGTAGCACAACGTTGAAATGAAGATTGTATTGTAGAGTGCCCGTTTTGCCTCTATAGTTATTTCTTTGTTGGACAATGGTGATGATAGCTGTCTAATGATTTGACAAGCTTTTTTGTATCTTGAATCTGTTTCTGCTGTTTGTAAATTGTCGTTTGTCCATAGACTTCTTAGGTATTTGTTGTTGTTGTTGACGGATTATCACGAGTTGATGCGGGCAGGTTGCCCTTTGAATCATAAGATGTGACGGGTCGTAATGGCTTTCTTGACATTCCCGGCTCTTACTGGAGAGGTTGGAGTTCGTCTATCCCAAGCTATGCTGGGAAATTACTAGTACAGTCCAGAGGTACTGCAATACTGGGTCCTCTATATCAGTAACAGCCACCACTACAGGGAACACGGCGATCCTAGGTTCTGTTAGCCAGTCTGTTTTGATGTTACCAGGGGAGACCACAAGTAGGTAGAACTGCTAGGTCTTGGTCAGCTGATGGTTCGCCGATACTGCTATTGTGACCGCAGGTCGCAGGCGCTTCTGCTCCCCAAACTCTTAGGTATTTAAATTCCTCTACTTGTTTTAGTTGCCTGCCTCCTATAGTTATGTTGATGTTCTGTTTTAGTTGCCTGCCTCCTATAGCTATGTTGATGTTCTGTTTTAGTTGCCTGCCTCCTATAGTTATGTTGATGTTCTGTTTTAGTTGCCTGCCTCCTATAGTTATGTTGATGTTCTGTTTTAGTTGCCTGCCTCCTATAGTTATGTTGATGTTCTGTTTTAGTTGCCTGCCTCCTATAGTTATGTTGATGTTCTGTTTTAGTTGCCTGCCTCCTATAGTTATGTTGATGTTCTGTTTTAGTTGCCTGCCTCTTATAGTTATGTTGATGTTCTGTTTTAGTTGCCTGCCTCCTATAGTTATGTTGATGTTCTGTTTTAGTTGTCTGCCTCCTATAGTTATGTTGATGTTCTGTTTTAGTTGTCTGCCTCCTATAGTTATGTTGATGTTCTGTTTTAGTTGCCTGCCTCCTATAGTTATGTTGATGTGCTGTTTTAGTTGCCTGCCTCCTATAGTTATGTTGATGTTCTGTTTCTCTCTCACGATATTCATGAAATCCATTTTGTTGATGTTCAAGTTGTATTTTGTGCCTGCCCTGCTGAGTCTACTTCAGTGTTCTTGTATGTCTTCTATTTTACTATCAATTAATGCCTGATCAACTGCAAATAGAAGCTTGTTGATCTCCTCTGTCTCTGGTGGGTGCTAACTTGCATATATTGTCCATGTATGTAATAAACATAGTTATGGAAGGCCCCGGTATCACTGCAAAGGAATTAAAATCCATAATTCCGAATTATTATCTCATCTCACAAACAAAGAAAGGTAGCTGTAATCCCCATCATAGCAGTCTCAGTACACGCCAAAAGACATAAGGTTAAACCGCACAGAAAGTGAACACAGCCATCTGTTCTCCATCATACGATATCATCATTCATGGTAAACAATCGGAATATCGAAACACGATCAAAACAGATGAAATGCACAGCTCACAGGGCACTTAACTCAGTAGCTCCAGCATCATACCGGACTTGGAAAATGAGGAAACTGCAACAAGGAACACTCTTCAGACACAGCCTTTAATGATTCCTGCCGCCTATCCACCATATTGACCGGAAGTTCACGTTCTCCTGAAAATGATGATCGTCTTAAATGATGATATTTTCTAAAATGTATAGTGCTTGATGATGTTAGGACACCATTTTGACTTCAAATCCGAACATGTGAAACACAGTTAGTCATCAGATTATCCATCGTCGCACATCAAACAACAAACTCCCTGCAATGTGAATTTGTGAAATTATAAATCTCTCCTGACTAACATGAACCTCCGGGAGTCACCCCGGTGCTGCAAAGTCATGAACGAAACTTTTTTTCCGCCTTTCACTATTAGCGTACGGCCGTTTTAGGGATATACAATCAGCCATTGTGATGACATAGCACCCATTACATCCCGATTACTCTAATAAATGCAACCAACAACGCACAAATAGATGGTGCAAAATCTGTAAAGTGAAAACTTTGACTTGGCAGAACAGTCAGTATTAATGAGTGTAATAAACAATAAGGGGATAGTACACACCCCTGTCTTACACCTGATCTAACTTCGAAGTGATCTGTGTAACCTGCTGCTGTTCTGACAGTACAATTGCTGTTGATGTAGTGATTTTCAATTAAGTTTGCTAGATGTTTGCTTACTCCATATGTTGTTAGTATCTCCCACAGCTGTGCTCTGTTTACTCAGTCGAATGCTTATTCCTGGTCAATGGAAGCCATGGACAAATATTGTTTTCATTTGTCTTTTCTGCTAGCTGTTTTAAAGTGAATAGAGCATCAGTACATCCTGTTTTTTTTCAGAGCATTTTTGGAGAATCGCTGTGGTTCTAATATTGGTCAAGAGGCTAGACACCGGCCTCAAGACAGAGAGGTTGTGGGTTCAAATCCTGGAAAAAATAGGAGTACTTCCGAAGACAGAGTTCCGAGGGACCCCTTCACACGGCCGCCAGGAAACAATTGATTAACACGCAATATTCAGTCCTAGTCTCTAGGGACTTTATCAAAGGTAAAAGCTGGTAAACACTTACAAGAAAAAGGACATTAACGGACTGTAAATGTGTTGTGGTTTACAGCAAGCTGTGATAATTGTCCCTCTCATCCTAACAAATTTGAGTACTTTCTTTATGTACTGGAGTGCCTATTATCATCAATCATTATCTCTTTATCTATCAATATCTTATGCCTTTTCATAGTAATGAAGAAGTGGTTGAGTAAGATAAATAAAAAGTATTAGTGACTTCAGTAAGCAGCACATGATAAGTTGAAGGTCATCACAACTATCTTCTATCAACTATCATTTCCCAGTCATATTTTATTTCCATTTTCAGGAACTTCAATCAAAAAGTTTTTTTTCTTTTTTAATGAAACTGGTCTCCTCTAGTGTCTTCCTAGAATAATAACACACACCTTTGAAATCACAACACAACACACAATTAAGGAATTTGTTTACTACCTCTACTTTTGTAGTTTTCTAAAAAAAAACACTCCAAAAAGCAACCACTTCACTACACACTATCTACTAGGACATTCTTCCCAGGACAAGTTGTTTTATGAATGTCAAAACTTACACCTGCATGTGTTTTATTGTCAGTTATATTGTCTTCAATTTGCATTAAATCTGCACTATATAAAAGACATTTTGAGTCAGACTTGACCTCCGTTTTCTCAAGTGTCTTTTATTTATATATTGATTAAAACCATCATCACGCAAATCAAACTTGTATGGTTTCACCCTTGTACCTTGCTCTTTGTCACGTGTTTTTATATCTTTATTCATACAATGAGTGCCGTCTCCACGTCAAAGGTTGGCTACCATGTGACAACATCACTGACAAGTATGTAAATGAAATAACACAACAAATTTGATACAAACCAAAGTCAACAACAGTTTATAAAATATGTAATTATAGTCTAAGTTTATCACACCCAACACATTGTACAACATCTGTCTGTCATCTTTCATTTGTCTGAAGTATTGTCTTTATCTGTAATGTCCTTTCTTGTATAAATGTTACTATTTTTTGTAGTTCTTGCAGAAACCTATCCAGTTTTGCATGTAGTGTTGTATCTATAGTCCAAAAGTGTTTTGCTCAATGTTTTATATTCAATACGACCATGAAGTATCTGCCAGTCAACATGTACATGTGGTGAGATGCCAACCTCAATTATTGTGTACTTGTGGCTAAGGATCCAATTGTGTCTTTTTCAAGGCTGCCATAATTTCTTTCTCCTTGACAGTCTTGCTTGCTTGTGTTCGCCTGGTGACTAAAGGAGTATACCTCTTCATCATCCGCCCTTAAAATGATGTTATGTGGGTGTGCCTGCGTTACGTTGTGGTTTGTAGTATAACTGTCATATTTGTGCCTTTCAGCCCAACACAATTAACTTCAGCACAACATTTTTGAGTACCGAGCTGTCTTCCCTCTTCAATCCCTACTCTCTTGACCAGACTAGACAGGTTAGTCTGTTACTAGAGGCACCATGAAGAGGTGGAAATGGGTAATGATTCTGGTTCATGTATCCTAGCACAAGCCATCAGCTGTTGGTTGCTGACAACTTTCAGCACTGGTGATGTGAAGAGTGCCTTCGCCTCCCTTGACAGTCTGTTCCCTCAACCTTAAATATGATCATTTTACTCCACTCTGTAATGTTCTAAACATTTGTGAGGATTCTCTCCTGCATGTGTTCTTTTGTGTTATTAGGCCTGTAATCTCCACAAGACATGCAGCACAGAAAACACATGGGTAAGGATTCTCTCCTGCATGTGTTCTTTTGTGTTATTAGGTCTGTAATCTCCACACCACATGCAGCACTGAAAACACATGCAGCACAGATAACACATGCAGCACAGACAACACATGCAGCACAGACAACACATGGGTAAGGATTCTCTCCTGCATGTGTTCTTTTGTGTTATTAGGCCTGTAATCTCCACAACACATACAGCACAGAAAACACATGGGTAAGGATTCTCTCCTGCATGTGTTCTTTTGTGTTATTAGGCCTGTAATCTCCACAACACATACAGCACAGAAAACACATGTAGCACAGAAAACACATGCAGCACAGATAACACATGCAGCACAGACAACACATGCAGCACAGACAACACATGCAGCACAGAAAACACATGCAGCACAGACAACACATGCAGCACAGAAAACACATCCAGCAAAGAAAACACATGCAGCACAGAAAACACATGCAGCACAGAAAACACATGGGTAAGGATTCTCTCCTGCATGTGTTCTTTTGTGTTATTAGGTCTGTAATCTCCACAACACATCCAGCAAAGAAAACACATGCAGCACAGAAAACACATGCAGCACAGACAACACATGGGTAAGGATTCTCTCCTGCATGTGTTCTTTTGTGTTATTAGGCCTGTGATCTCCACAACACATACAGCACAGAAAACACATGCAGCAAAGAAAACACATGCAGCACAGAAAACACATGCAGCAAAGAAAACACATGGGTAAGGATTCTCTCCTGCACATATTCTCTAATGTTATTATATCTGCACACAAGGCAAAACAAGTTGCACACACATCACGTTTAAGGCTACTCTCCTGTATGTGTTCTCATGTATCTTTTCAGATGTCCTCTATAACCAAAATATGCAACTCATTTATCACATTGTAAGTCTTCACATCTGTAAGTGCTCTCTTTTGTTCATGTAGATTAGAAGCATTAATAAAACATGCTGTACACACTTCACATGTGTACAAGGCATCTCCCCTCTGTTGTACCCTTGTGTTTCTTAGATTTTCAAGATAAGTAAAATTTTCAACACACAAATCAGATGTTTAAGGCTTCTCTCCTGTATGTGTTCTCTTGTGTATTTTTAGATGCTGAAGTTGAGTAAAACCTACACCACACACATCACAGGTGTAAGGCTTCTCCCCTGTATGTGTTCTTTTGTGTATTTTTAGATTCCCAAGTTGAGCAAAACCTACACCACACACATCACACGTGTAAGGTTTCTCTCCTGTGTGTGTTCTCTTGTGTATTTTTAGTGTTTCAAGCTGAGCAAAGCCTACACCACACACATCACATTTATAAGGCTTCTCCCCTGTGTGTGTTCTTTTGTGTTTTTTTAGAGTTCCAAGTTCAGCAAAGCAGGAACCACATACATCACATTTGTAAGGCTTCTCTCGTGTGTGTGTTCTCTTGTGTATTTTTAGTGTTTCAAACTGAGCAAAGCCTACACCACACACATCACATTTATAAGGCTTCTCCCCTGTGTGTGTTCTTTTGTGTTTTTTTAGAGTTCCAAGTTCAGCAAAGCAGGAACCACACACATCACATTTGTAAGGCTTCTCTCCTGTATGTGTTCTCTTGTGGATTTTTAGTTTTGCAAATTGAGTAAAACATGTACCACACACTTCACATTTGTAAGGTTTCTCCCCTGTATGAGTTACCATGTGTGTTTTTAGAGAAACAAGATGAGCAAAATATGTATTACACAGAACACAAGTGTAAGGTTTCTCTCCTGTATGTGTTCTCTTGTGTATTTTTAGATGTTGAAGTTGAGTAAAACCTGTACCACACACATCACATGTATAAGGCTTCTCCCCAGTATGTATTCTCTTATGTTTTTTGAGATGTTGAAGTTGGGAAAAACCTGAACCACATACATCACATATGTAAGGTTTCTCCCCTGTATGTGTTCTCTTGTGTATTTTTAGGTTTTGAAGATGAGAAAAACTTGTACAACACACATCACATGCATAAGGCTTCTCTCCTGTATGCGTTCTTTTATGTATTTTTAGAGCATAAGAATCACTAAAGCATGCACCACACAAATCACAAGTGTATGGCTTCTCCCCTGTATGTGTTTTCTTATGATTTTTTAGTATGTTAAGTCGAGTAAAACCTGCAGCACAAACATCACATGTGTAAGGCTTCTCCCCAGTATGTGTTCTCTTGTGTATTTTTAAAACATAAGATTCAGTAAAGCTTGCACCACACAAATCACATGTGAACAGCTTCTCTTCTCTATGTGTTCTTTTGTGTTTTTGAAGAACAGCAGTATCAGCAAAATATGCACCACACAAATCACATTTGTAAGGCTTCTCCCCTGTATGTGATCTCTGATGATTTTTCAGTATGTCAAGTCGAGAAAAACATGCAGAACAATCATCACATCTGTAAGGCTTCTCCCCAGTATGTGTTCTCTTGTGTTTTCTTAAAACAGAAGAATCAACAAAACATGCACCACACACATCACATCTGTAAGGCTTCTCCCCTGTATGTGTTCTCTTATGAATTTTTAGCATGTCATGTCGAGTAAAACATGCAGCACACACTTCACATGTATAAGGCCTTTCCCCTGTATGTGTTCTCCTGTGTGATTTTAGATGATGAGCTTGAGTAAAACATGCACCACACACATCACATCTGTAAGGCTTCTCCCCTGTATGTGTTCTCTTGTGTTTGTTCAGCGTTCCAAGTAGAGCAAAACCTGCACTACATACATCACATTTGTAAGGCTTCTCCCCTGTATGTGTTCTCTTGTGTTTGTTCAGCGTTCCAAGTAGAGCAAAACCTGCACTACATACATCACATCTGTAAGGCTTCTCCCCTGTATGTGTTCTCTTGTGTTTGTTCAGCGTTCCAAGTAGAGCAAAACCTGCACCACAAACATCACATATGTAAGGCTTCTCCCCTGTATGTGTTCTCTTGTGTGCTTTTAGATGTCCAAGTTGAGCAAAACCTGCACCACAAACATCACATTTGTGAAGCTTCTCTCTGGTTTGTGAATTTCTATGTGCTGTTTTAATAGATCTGCCCCCATCATCACTATGATTGTCACAAACAAGCGATTGAAACAACTTTTCATTTCCTGACATTTGATTAGGCTTATTTTTAGTTTCCTGAAATTGGGGGCTAGAATCTTGACTGCTGCTCTCATCTTGACTTACCTGAGAACAAATGGAGATTACAATGTTAAAAATAGATCATGACACAATGTTGATGAAATAGGACATAGATATAGGTGTGGATAATTTCTTTGCTAACATGTTGATAGATGAACACTTTATTTATACATAACTAACATCAGTAAGTGTTAATAAGAGTGGGTGAAGATCCTGTTGGTAGTCGTATGATGTACAACAGAGATGAGATAAGGAATGGCTCAGGCAAAAGCAGCTTTCTAAAAAATTAGAAACATTCTGTGCAATCTATTTTTGACAATAGAAAATAGAAAAAGAGTTCTTAAATGTTATGTAGAGCCAGTCTTAACATATGGATATGAATCATGGACAATAGGACAATAAACAAGAAAATAACAGGAGGCTGTAGAAATGTAGTTTTACAGAAGAATATTGAGAATACTATGGACAGCTAAGAAGAATAATGAAGACGTTCTGAAATACAAAGAGAGCTAATTTCCAATATTAGGAAGAAATAATCATAAATTTTTTGGCCATTTAATGAGAAGAACACAGCTGGAATATATTGTAACAACAGGGAAAATTGAGGGAATTAAAAAAGAAAAGATACCAGACAGCTTAAGAGAATAGCTTGGCAGAAGGTCAACAACAGAAATGATAAATAACTGTCAAGACCGAAAGTTGTGGAGAGACATGAACACCTATGCCAGCAGGCATGGTACTTGATGATGATCCTCTTCACATAACATTAATTAAAACTTCTGAACATTTTAATTTTATGAAAATGAAGAGATATTAATATTTGTGTTAGTTGTAATTGTGTACTTTACCTCAGGATTATCGATATAGATTAGTGGTCCATGTTTAGGGCAGTCTCCTTCATATTTCAGCTGACAATTCTCACAATCTAAATATAGAAATGAGTTACCAATACATAAAAAAATAGATAAACCAACATCTGCTTGCCTGTCTTCTTCTTCTTCTATCTATTGCCTTTTTGAGCCAAAGATGGCACACAGGGCAGAAGTTCTAGACTTGTGCCCATCAATCTTTCAACTATTAGACCTTGTACAAAACTTGTATTGTGTCTCACCATATGGCTCTATTCTGGGCAGGTGTTCAATATCAGTAAGGGAGCTGGTGCCTGCTGTTATTGTCTCTCATTTAATGTGTTCTCTTTAGAGTTTCTCTAGGTCAGCCTCTTTTTCTTTTACCATCTGGTTCCATTTGTGGTCCTGCATTGAGATTCTTTTCTTGCCTCTTTTCATCACATGGCCAACATGTGACCACGTTCTTCTCTTGATTATAATTGATTTTATTTTATGCCTTGTCATTTCTCTTATATAAACTGTTTCAATAACAATGGATGTTTTATGATGACAGTTTGTTAAACTATTGATCAACCATGCATTGCAAGATGTAGAAAAACAAAAACTACATCTTGGACTGGAAGCGGAAATACCCAAAAATAAACAAATATGACAAGATTAAATGGGGCACAACTTTTGTAATAACTGCCAGCATTAACAGATCAATTAAAATCAGACATACTTGAGTCAACTAAATGTAGCCTGCCTGACTGTTGCCATAATTCTTGAACCCCTTGGAGTGTCAGACACGTGCCAGATTTTGTATTTGTTTGAGAGATTTCTCTGTCTATTCTTTGTTGACCCCAATCCCTTTGGCACTTTCCATTTCAGCCTTGGTACCTCAGTAGTTAGTGCACTCGCTAAAAAGAGGGTCTAGGTTCAAAACTCAGATCTGGCAAATATTTTTAGACCAACAAAACTTTAGAGCTCACCCAGACTCTAACAATGGGTACCAGATATTGTCTGGGAAGTTAGGGTGGCCTGGAATGATCACATTAACATAAAGTGAGAATAAATAGGTCATTAGTCAAAGAAAGATGTGGTCACTATCACCATATTCTCTACATACAACCTTTACTTTTCTTATTTTACATTTTATTGTCACTGTTTCCCACATATAATGGTTTTGAACATAATCAAGAGTTACATTTATTGTGTTATTTTTTCAGCACTCTATTTATAGCCTTGTCCTAGTGAACAACAAAGGACATGGTTGTTGTTAATATGGTTTGGAATCAGAGTGTGTCTGTCATTTACGTCTAATGAAGTAAAAATAACTTAGTGCAACACTGTCCTCGCTAGGACAACAGATTATGAATATATATTCTGTTGATGACAAACCAAATCTTACATAAAAGACTTTCCATCTCAGAAAAGAGTATTGAAGTAGCTCCTGCAGCCTCCATGGCAGTGGACACATCACTTTCTTCAATTTCATTGTCTTCCTCCTTCTTTACCTGATCCTGCAAACAATTGTTAATACTTTTAGAATAGGTCATGGTGTAACCTTGAACAACTGAACAGAGATAGCCTTATTTGATGGCAAAGTGTCCACTATCACCAACTTCGATATGATCACAAATAAATTGGAAGATTTTAAATGAATAATTGGTAGCTTTTAAATGAATAATTGGAAGCTTTTAAATGAATAATTGGAAGCTTTTAAATGAATAATTGAACATTAATATCTTTGAGTATTATAACTACAGTACATTACATGAACTGGCACATAAAATATACAGTATCATGATCATCTTATCAGTGCAGTCTGGAACATGTAGATATCTTAGTACCATGACTTTACAAGGTATCAAAACTTTTATGGTAAGCACCACTGATTGTTAACAAACACCATTGTAGTTGCTATTTAGTCAATGTCTGTCAATGTTATGTTATTTGTGACTCATCCAACATTCAGTGTTTGAATTATAGACATCACACAAATGTACCTCATCCTACATTAAATGTTTGACTTATAGACATCACACAATGTACCTCATCCTACATTAAATGTTTGACTTATAGACATCAAACAATGTACCTCATCCTACATTAAATGTTTGACTTATAGACATCAAACAATGTACCTCATCCTACATTAAGTATTTGACGTATAGACATCACACACATGAACCTCATCCTACATTAAATGTTTGACTTATAGACATCACACAATGTACCTCATCCTACATTTAATGTTTGACTTATAGACATCAAACAATGTACCTCATCCTACATTAAGTATTTGACGTATAGACATCACACACATGAACCTCATCCAACATTAAGTGTTTGACTTATAGACACCACACAATGTACCTCATCCTACATTTAATGTTTGACTTATAGACACCACACAATGTACCTCATCCTACATTTAATGTTTGACTTATAGACATCACACAATGTACCTCATCCAACATTAAGTGTTTGACATATAGACATCACACAATGGACCTCATCCTATTTCCAAAGTTCAGTTAAAAATGTATACAAATTTGCCTGGTAACAAACAAATAAATAACTACACTCACATTATCATCCCATTCCATTTTCAGTGCATCTTTATGGCAAGGGATTTGTCTTTCAACTTTGACTTCAGTCTGCAACAACAAAATGATGATACTATTTTCCTTATAAATTACTTCATGCTGTTTTCTCTACAAACTTTAAGACATATCATATTGTAAAACATTCTGCTGCTGATTAGTAAATTGTAAAAACTGTGAAGCTAACATATAGCTTCATTTGTGGAAGTTTAAAGGCTGTACCTGTACAAGTTATAAAATGCAATGAATTTTGAAGAATTTAAATTTATTTTTCTACAACAAGTATTGAACTAATAAATCTACATTGATTAAATTGTGAGTGGCTTGGCAACAGTTTTCTTGTATCACTGATGACTATGTTTTCATTATTTATTATTGTTTTCACCTTCATTCTTATTGAAGTACCTGATTATGTGCTGGTTTGGTTTATTTTTGCTCCATTTTTGTTACTTTATTCTTACTGCTACACAGAAAAGAACCATTATAAGAGAAGCAAAGTTAGCAGACATAGAGACTCATTAGATAAGATCAAACATCTAAGCCAGAATAGAGATGGGTGGTGAAAAACACTACAAGCCCTATAATTTTAAATGTTATGCAATTTTTAAAACATACTCTACATTATGTGTAACCTCTTGCCAGATTATGTCTGCTGATTTGTCTTTTCCCACGTATTAGTTCACCATATAGTATTTGCTTGGGGATGTGTTTTTCTTCCATTCGCTGGACATGCCCCAGCCATCCTAACCATCAGCTTCTGAGCATTGACATGATTGTTGGGGTCTTAGCACATTGCAGGACAGTTAAGTTGGTTATTTTGTCCTGCCATTTGATGTGCATTATTCTTCCAAGCATATTTAGTCTTTATTCATGATTTGAGTGTGTTGTCCAGGTTTCAGATTCATATAACAGTATGCAGAGCACACAAGTCTGATAGATTATGGGTTTGGTCTTTAGTGTTAATTTCATGTTGTTCCTGGCCCTTTCTGTGAGTTTGCAGAAAGTCATAGCTGCCTTACCAATTTGTCTGTTTATTTCATCATCAAGAGATTGTGGATCCAAGATACAAGAATTTCTGAAATGACTCAAGTGGATAATCTTTCAAAGTGATTAATACAGGTTTGATGTCTACTTGACATAGATGTACTGTTTTCTGAACTGACTCAAGTGGATAATCTTTCAAAGTGATTAATACAGGTTTGATGTCTACTTGACATAGATGTACTGTTTTCTGAACTGACTCAAGTGGATAATCTTTAAAAGTGATTAATACAGGTTTGATGTCTACTTGACATAGATGTACTGTTTTCTGAATACTAATAAGACAGTGAGAAAAAGCTGCATACTTTGTTAAGGTTGTCAATCAGCGATTGTAGAGTGGCTTCACTATGAGTGGTGATATGGGCTGCATCGTCAGCAAATAAAAGTTCTTTATCTAGGGCAAAATTTGTTTTTGTTTTTTTGCTCTAAATCATGCTAAGCTGAACAGTGAACCATCTGATCCTGTGTGAATTAAAATTTCTCCTGGGTTGTTTTCGAAGATATAATTTAGAAGGGCAGCAAAAAAAGATGCCAGAAAGGGTTGGAGTGAAGACAAACCTCTATTTTACTCCACTGTTGACTTTAAAACTCTTGTAGTTATATAAATCTGAAGTCCATGTCAATAGTTGATCTCCCAGCTCTCAAACCGTATTGAGACTTGGCAAGCACATGCTCTGCAAATCTATGCAGGTGTTTTAGGACTACTCTCACAAAAGCCTTGCTGGCTGTACTAAGGAGAGAGATGCCGCAGCAGTTATTGCAATCAACCCTATCTCCTTTGCTTTTGTTTAGTGTTATGATTTTAGCATTACTCGTATCATGAGGTATTTTTCCATCATTTTTTATTAACAGTTTGTATAGATGTGGAAGTACTACATTTAAGTTTTCCTTTAGTTTCTCTGTGGGAATGTTGTCATTTCCTGCAGCTTGAGAAGCCATTTATAGCATCAGCAAGTTTGTTCATACTAGGTTCAGCATCTACCCATCTTTCCATTTGTTGTCCCTTGATAGTAATAGGTTCTCCAAACTTGTATTATAGTGGGGCTAATTTAGTTATTTTTGGTCCAAGGCCTTTTTTGTATTGTCATGCATGGTTTTTAGTCGCCCAGGTCTGGAGCTTTCTGGATTTCAGAGCATAAATTGTTCCAGTACCATCTGAAGTTGTTGGTAGAAATTGTCTTTCTCTTTGCCTGATGCAGCCATCGTTGGTGCATAGACACAAATGATGTTTATTAATTCACTCTTTGTATGCAGCTGAAGTATCAATGAACATTCAGACACTCATTTTGATGTGGTTATGGAGTTAATATGTTTGTTATGTACAGTAAAGCCTACTTCATGGAGACATGGCTTTTCAGGGCTTAGACCTTGCAAAAACTTAATATATAAACATAAGCCAGCAACAATTTAATATGTATAATATGATAGCAATAAATCAACTCACTTGATATTCTGCTTCTTTTTTTACATTTTCAGCTGGTATCAGACTTGAAATGTCCATGACTTTGGTAGTCTGAGAATTAATTTTAAGATGCCACGTCAGTAACAGGAAATACTGGAATAATGAAACTAATGAAGTTTAACAGGAATATGCTTTGCCAAAAATTATATATATTTATTTATTTATATAAAGATGAATGACTTGTGAAGTTCAAATTTTTCACAATAAATAGAAAAATAATTCCAGAACACAGATAATTTGATGACACAATTTGATTTACTGATTCAAAACACAAATTCCTCTAAAGTTGACATTTTTCCATATTCAAAAAATTACCATCCCCTCCCTTCCCTTTCCATGTACCTTCCTTATACCAGCCCTACTTTGAATGTATAAAATAAAAAAAAATGCTCTCCGTGGGCTTAACAATCTCAGTATCAATATCCAACTACTCTGATCAATGTCCAACCACTCAGATTAATGTCCAACCACTCTGATCAACATCCAACCACTCAGATTAATGTCCAACCACTCTGATCAACATCCAACCACTCAGATTAATGTCCAACCACTCAGATTAATGTCCAACCACTCTGATCAACATCCAACCACTCAGATTAATGTCCAGTCACTCTGATCAACATCCAACCACTCAGATTAATGTCCAACCACTCTGATCAACATCCAACAACTCAGATTAGTGTCCAACCACTCAGATTAATGTCCAACCACTCTGATCAACATCCAACCACTCAGATTAATGTCCAACCACTCTGATCAACATCCAACCACTCAGATTAATGTCCAGTCACTCTGATCAACATCCAACCACTCAGATTAATGTCCAACCACTCTGATCAACATCCAACAACTCAGATTAGTGTCCAACCACTCAGATTAATGTCCAGTCACTCTGATCAACATCCAACCACTCTGATCAACATCCAAACACTCAGATTAGTGTCCAACCACTCAGATTAATGTCCAACCACTCTGATCAACATCCAACCACTCAGATTAGTGTCCAGTCACTCTGATCAACATCCAACCACTCAGATTAATGTCCAGTCACTCTGATCAACATCCAACCACTCAGATTAGTGTCCAGTCACTCTGATCAACATCCAACCACTCAGATTAATGTCCAGTCACTCTGATCAACATCCAACCACTCAGATTAATGTCCAGTCACTCTGATCAACATCCAAACACTCAGATTAGTGTCCACCCAATCTAATTAATGTTCAACTACTCTGATCAACATCCAACCACTCAGATTAATATCCAGTCACTCTGATCAACATCCAACCACTCAGATTAGTGTCCACCCACTCTAAGTAATGTTCAACTACTCTGATCAACATCCAACCACTCTGATTAATGTCCAACTACTCTGATCAACATCCAACCACTCAGATTAATGTCCAACCACTCTGATCAACATCCAACTGCTTTGATTAATGTCCAACCACTCTGATTAATCTCAAATTTCCTGCCACTGATTTGTAGTGAGTAAAAATAATTAATAATTATAAATTACTATTACTCATTTTGGTACTTGCTCAGGGTTGCCAAATGTCCTGGTTTTCTTTTTGTCTTCTTTCCTTCCTCATCTGCCTTTCAGCGTCAAGGGGAGACATAATTTACGGTCTTTTGCTCTTCTGTTCACCTTTGCTGCTGTTATGTTTCCTAGTGTTTCTAATATTCCATCGATCCATCTTTATCGTGGTCGACCCTTGGGTCTTGTGTTCTCACAATGTTTGTTGAAGGCTCATTGTGTTGTATTTTGATCTTTCTGCCTTGTCACGTGGCCAAACCATTTTATCTGTTGTTTCCTTATATATTCTATGTAGATTCTAAGCTCTGGACTGTCTCCAGATGTATTCCCTCAACTGTGATATTTAATTGTAGGTCTTGAGAATTGTCTTTGTTTATGATCATAGTTTTAGTCTTTTTGATATTCATTTCTAGTCCATATTTTTTGCTTATGTTTATCACATTAAGCAATTGTTGTAGGTCTTTAGGATTTTCTGCTAGTAGAACAGTATCATCAGCATATCTTAAGTTATTGATTATCTTTCCATTAATGTTTAGGCCTGGTATCTCTGAGATGTTTTTAAAGATTTGCTCAGTGTATAGATTGTACAAGCTTGGTGATAGGATGCATCCTTGTCTTATCCCTCTTTTTATGTCCATGGGTGTAGAGTTCTCCTTGTTATATCTTATTATTGCTGTTTGCTCCCAGTACAAATTACATATTAGTTATATGTCTGTGTCGTCTAGATTTATATCCTTTAGGCAGTCTATGAGTTGGTTATGGTGTATTCTTTCGAAAGCTTTGGTGTAGTCTATAAGGGCATATATTGGTTTGTTTACTTCTGTGTACTTTTCAATCAATGTTCTCATGCTGGATATGGCTTCTTTTGTGCCACTGTTTTTCCTGAATCCAAATTGTTGCTCCTCTAATTCAGTATTGATTTTATTCTGAATCCTTCCTTGTATAACTTTTAGTAAAATTTTTGTTACCTGGCTCATTAGGCTTATTGTTCTGAAATCACTGCATTCAACTGCACTGTTCTTTTTAGGCAATGCTATGAAAGTTGATGTTTTTAGATCGTTTGGTATGTATCCTGTATGGTATATGTCATTGCATATGTCTGTGATCACTTCGACGCCAAACTCTTCTAGAGCCTGTATCATCTCTATCTGTATATAGTCATCTCTATCTGTATATAGTCAGGCCCTGCTGCCTTTCCCTTTTTCATTGCTTTTATAGCCTTTTCTACTTCAGATTTCAGGATTTTATAGTTGTATGTACATTTTGTGTCTGGCTTTTTGTCTGTCCCTTTCGTCATGAAATAATTCTGTTATATATTCTTGCCATCTATCTATTATATCTTTGTTGTCTGTTAGCATTCTTCCCTCTTTGTTTGCAATACATCCGTTTCCTGCAGTTTTTTTGTCTTTATTCGTTATTCTCTTTATTTCTGTGTGCATCTCTCTTAAGTTTTGTTTACTTTCCATAGTTTCAACTTCTAGAAATCTTTGGTTGAGCCAGTCTTCTTTTGCCTTTTTGCACATTCTCCGTATTTCATTGTCTATATCCTTGTATCTGGCAGTGTTTTTCTCTTGTCTTTTTTCTTCCATTTTTTCTAAGATTTTGTCAGTTATCCATTTGTATTTGTTGTTACTTTCCTTTTTGGGCAAGGTGTTGCAGGATTCTTGCATGCTGTTTTTTATGCATTGCCACTTTGTTGTGACTTTTTCTTCCAGGATTTTCTCTTCTGTACTGCTCAATCCCCTCTTCTAGTAGCTTCTGATATGTGTTCTTTACTTGTACAGTATAAGTTTCTTTTACATCTTTCTGGTTTAACGCTGTTATATCTATTGGTGTTGCTGAATTAGTTTTTTGTTTGTTTCTCTTTAATTTGATTTTCATTTTTATCATTACAGGATTGTGGTCTGAATTAATATCTGCTACTGGGTAGGTTTTGGCTTTCTTGACGCTGTTCCTGAATCTGTCCAACTTCTCTGATTAATGTCCAACTACTCTGATCAATGTCCAACTACTGTGATCAATATCCAACTACTGTGATCAATGTCCAACTACTGTGATCAATGTCCAACTACTCTGATTAATGTCCAACTTCTCTGATTAATGTCCAACTACTGTAACCAATGTCCAACTACTCTGATTAATGTCCATCTATTCTGATTAATGTCTAACTACAGTGATCAATGTCCAACTACTGTGATCAATGTCCAACTACTCAGATTAATATCAAACTTCTCTGATTAATGTCCAACTACTGTGATCAATGTCCAACTACTCTGATTAGTGTCCATCTATTCTGATTAATGTCCAACTACTCTGATCATTGTTCGACTTCTCTGGAGCCAGTGGTGGGGTGTGCTAAACATTCCAAAGTATGGTGACAGCTTTACAAATAAGGAACACAACACAATACTGACGTTTCGGCCTGTGGCCTTCTTCAACTTCTCTGATCAAAGTCCAACTACTCTGATCAATGTCCAACTACTGTGATCAATGTCCAACTACTCTGATTAATATCCAACTTCTCTGATTAATGTCCAACTATTGTGATCAATGTCCAACTACTGTGATTAATGTCCAACTACTGTGATCAATGTCCAACTACCCTGACCAATGTCCAACTACTCTGATTAATGTCCAACTACTCTGATTAGTGTACATCTACACTGATCAATGTCCAACTACTCTGGTTAAAGTCCAACTAATCTGATTAATGTCCAACTGCTGTGCTCAATGTCCAATCACTCTGACCAATGTAAAAATACTCTGATTAATGTCCATCTACTCTGATTAGTGCACATCTACACTCATCAATGTCCAACTACACTCATCAATGTCCAACTACTCTGATTAATGTTCAACTATTCTAATCAATGTTCAACTACTTTGATTAATGTCCATCTACTCTGATTAGTGTACACCTACACTCATCAATGTCCAACTACACTCATCAATGTCCAACTACTCTGATTAATGTCCAACTATTGTGATCAATGTCCAACTACTCTAATTAGTGTACATCTACACTGATTAATGTCCAACCACTCTGATTAATGTCCAACTACTCTGATCAACATCCAACTGCTTTGATTAATGTCCAACCACTCTGATTAATCTCAAATTTCCTGCCTCTGATTTGTGGTGAGTAAAAATAATTAATAATTATAAATTACTATTACTCATTTTGGTACTTGGTTAGGGTTGCTAAATGTCATGGTTTTAAAATGAAAATATCAAAATCAACGCTTGGTCTTTTTAACATTTCTCTTAGTTTCACGAAGTCATGATGTCAAATACGGAATTCTAGGGTTGTAGGTTTTTAATGCCCCTGTAAAATTTGTGATTTCATTCTTTCTCTGTGGTTTGTTAGTTACTGTCAATTGTTAATTGTGAAGTTGTAATATGAGCTGTTTATTTAACATTATGTAAGACTGAGCAAGAAAGCAGGGTAATAATTCAGAAAGTACAAATAACCTAATTATTTATGTGATAAAGTGAAAGCTTTCTTATTCAACTTTATAATAAATATTACTATTATTAACGTATTTTGTGCTAACATTATCTTGTCTCTGGGTTCCCCTATGCTTGCACGATATAATCCGGTTTCACCTCTGAAAAAGCCCATTTTCCCAGTTTCGCCTCTAAAAAAAAAACCCATTTGTCCTGGATCAGAAGATTATGGTAACACTATAACTGACTTGCATGAAACAAACAGAAATGAATGTCACTCTTTCACATTATTATAATAAATAATTATAAAAATATAATCATTAAATTACTGAATTCTGTGAATTTGACAATTTTTTGTTAAAGTTGTTAACTTATAGAAGTTAATAATAATGCCAGTAATTGTTTTAACTACTTGCAATAAAATTATGCCATGTCGTCGTGTACTACGTTTATTTTCATAACTGACTAAACAAATTAAAGTCTGAAAATCATATTATATATTATAAATCGTTTTGTATATATGATGTTGACGACGTATTTTTTAATGAATGCTATTTATATAACTGACTGAAGCTGCATCAGTAAGGTGACCATACGTCCCGTATTTAACGGGACATGTCCCCTATTTTGGGCCTTGTCCCGTTTTTTTTTTGTGGGTCCCATATGTCCCGTATTTCCCATTTTGTCCCGTAAATGTCCCGTTTTTAGCAATGACATAGTGTAAATCAATAAAATCAATGATATTGCAATTTGTGAATACTTATAAACATGATTTATTTTCCACCTAGAAATTTCCAAGAATTACTCAAATTCTTGGTAATAGCCTTCACCGCTTTCTAAGTTTCGTTTTCAATACAATCGTGCCAATTATGTTTAGACGCCTCGTACTTTCAGAATGTTTTGTTAAAGTGTCGGAGTTCTGAGTATATTCTCTTATTGTATGGATTTGTTGTTGACAATAATTATCATCGGTGGTGTTAGTTTTTTAATGTTTATTTAATTTATCCTTGTAGATTAAAAATGCCAAAAAGAAAATGTGTCTTTAATAAAGACTTGGAAAAAGAATTTCCTTTTATTAAAAAGACATCATCTGAATCTGACGTTTATTGTGTGAAATGTAGTTGTAAATTTTCTGTTGCTCACGGTGGGAAGACGGATATTGTTCAACATGTAAAAACAGATAAACACACAAAAGCAGACATATCAGCTTGTAGCTCAAGCAATCAAATAACATCGTTTTTTTAATAAAAAGAAGACAGACGATAGTAATGAACGCAAACTAGCAGCTGTAGAAGGCGCATTCGTTTATCATCATACTGTCCAACACAACCACTCTTTTCGATCAACAGATTGTACTTCTAAATTAATTAAGATTTGTTTTGAACCACAATATGCGTGCGCGAGAACAAAATCACAATCTATATTGACAAATATATTTCAACGTGAAGCGCTAAGGTGCTTGCAATCTGACCTGGAATCTGTCAACTATTTAACTGTCTACTCTGATTGCTCTAATCACGGCAGCACTAAATTATGTCTGATTCTAGTCAGGTACTTTACGCCAAGTTGTGGAATCAAAGTAAAGATTTTAGAAATTAAGGAACTAGTAGGTGAGACATCAGATATTTTATCTAACTACATTCTAGAGACCCTGGAAGTAAACAATATTAAGCACAAAATGTTAGCGTTGTGTGCTGACAATACTAATTGTAACTTTGGTGGTGCTGCAAGATCAGGAAAAAACAATGTTTTTTTCAAAATTACAGGAAAAATTAGAAAGAAATTTAATAGGTGTAAATTGTGCAGCTCATATTGTACATAACTGTATGCAAACTGCAACAGATTGTCTGCCTATAGACATTGAAGTAATTGTGGTGAAGATATACAGCTATTTTTATATATACACTGTTAGAATTGAGAAACTAAAGGAATTCTGTGACTTCGTTGACACTGATTATAAAAAACTGTTAGGCTACAGCAAAACCAGGTGGCTGGCATTGTTACCAGCAGTCGAACGTATTTTACAAATGTTTCTTCCTTTAAAGTCATATTTTCTGTCACAAGAGAAGTGTCCCAGTGTAATAAAAACATTTTTTGAAAATGCATACTCGGAAGCGTGGCTCTTTTTCATTCAATCACAGGCCTCAACATTTCATACAAGTGTGCTCAAAATATTACAATGAATGAAGTGTACATTGTCTTAAAACATCTAAAACTGAAATTCATAGAAAGAAGGAATGAAGTTTTTTTACCTATTATTGTTAAAAGTAAACTAAAGAAACTACAAGAAGATGGAGATATTAGTGACATTTCTAACTTTAAAGAGTCGGCCAAGTCCTTCTACTCTGCATGTTTTGATTATTTGGATCTATGGACGCAACAGATGGAAGAAATAAAATTTCTAGATTGGATACTGCTTAAAAGATTAATAAATTGGTCAGAGATTGAAGCAGCTTTGGACAGTCAATGTGTGAAATATAACATCAAAATAAACGACGGGCAATTATTTGATGAGGTGAGCTGTGCTAAGATTTATGTAACTGAAGATAAAATTAAACAATGGGAAGAAGAGGACAAACCAGTTGACAGAAAATGGGTAGAAATCTTTGACCACTTAAAAACTCAAAATATAACTTACACAAACTTGCTTAAAATCGTTGAGTTTGGTCTCTGTTTGCCTGGAACAAATGCTCCGACAGAAAGGGTGTTTTCACATATGAACAATTTGTGGGATACAAACAAAACACAAATGAAGATAGAAACATTGAAATCCTTGCTGATAACAAAGTGTAATTATGACATGAGTTGTATAGAATTCTATGAGTACATACAGAACAAAGAAGATATTCTTAAGGAAATCCAGTCTGCAAAAAAGTACAACGACCATCAGTGACATCACAAATTTAGATGTTATCACATTCCATCATTAAAATCTGGTGAGTTAATTTTTAGTCATTTCTTTCATTTTTGTACCTTAAATTTAACAAACAATTATAACGTCCCGTATTTGTCCCATTTTTTTCTAATAGTGTCCCATATTTGTCCCGTTTTTTTCTAGCGAAAATGACAAAATGTCCCGTATTTGGGCAAAAACCATCTGGTCACCTTAAATATAATATATATTACTAGTGAAAGAAGGCTGATGTGATCGCAGATCGTTCACTGCAGCAACAGTCAATACTCTTGTTAGTTTGTAGTTAATTATCTAATTCCTCTCTAGTCGAAGAAGACACATTATCTCAGAAATTTGACAATTCACGGACATTGTATTGTTACTGTTGTTGATCATGTTTGATGTACGGAATCACCGGAAATGACGTCACAATTTTGTTACCGGGGTTGCCAGATGATTCTGAAATGTCTTTTCTCGTTGGTTATATTTTGTTACGATCATAACCGCAATAACTCTTGTTGTTATGATCATCTACACTGGACTGATCCATAAGTCCTATTTTTCTCTAGAAATTTCAAGAATCTCCGAGAAGAATTCCGATCCACAATAACATTACTGGGATCCATCGGTGTGGGTAGATATTTGCTGACAATTTTGTCCGATCAGCGGCAAATTTATGGCCTACTTTTTTCGATTTTTTAAATTGCAAGCGTTCTTTGACGTGCGCGAATGCACACGGGTGGTCTAGACATAGATGTCTTTGTTAGGCATGTGTCATATCTTTGTGTGTGCATGTCTATGTCAGTCATATCTCATATCTTTGTGTGCATGTCTATGTTAGTCATGTGTCATATCTTTGTGTGTGCATATCTATGTTAGTCATATCTCATATATTTGTGTGCATGTCTATGTTAGTCCTGTGTCATATCTTTGTGTGTATGCCTGTGTTAGTCATATCTCATATCTCGATGTGTGTCAGTGTTAGTCATGCCTCGTATCGTTGTGTGCGTGTCTGTGTTAGTCACATCTCATATCTTTGTGTGTGCATGTCTGTGTTAGTCACCTCTAGTGACTCGGGCAGATGGTGCTCGGAAACCTGGGAGGACCGACCATCTAAGGGCAGAATCCCCCTACAGAAAATACAATCTGCTGCCTTGCAGGAAGATTGGGGACAATCAAAGGCTAAGGAAAGCAAACCTGAATAAAATGCTGGCTGAAATCGGATGCACTGGGCCACTGGCGCAGAACACAGTGCAACGTTTTAACAGGTGTTCTCTCTCTCTCTCTCTCTCTCTCTCTCTCTCTGCGATCAGGACTCAATCAGAGTAGGATTGGATTCCAGACTCTCACATGAAGTCAGCTGTCAGGCTAAGTGTGTTGATCGCCCCCACAGACAGAACATCACAATTAGAGTCTGCCAGATCCACTCTGATTGAACAGGTCCACTCTGATTGAACAGGTCCTCTGGTTCACATCCGTCTCCTGTATAACAAACATTAAGTGTGTCGGTCTGGTTTGTGTTCTGTTTGAGAGCCACGTTCCGACCCCCGTCAATGTAGATGGAGCAGATATTTGCAACTATCGCCCCTTCAATCCGTAACTTATTGATCAGACCAGCCCCAGAGCAAAAGACATCAATCTCGTGCGAACTAACTACAAATCGTGATTCATTGTTACATGAGAGAGAACCATTTAGTTTTACCGTGAAACTGTCCGGATATGTTAAGTCATTCATATAAATCCTAAACCAGGAGAACGGCTAAGATTTATTGATAGTTGCCTCAACTGATGTAGAATCTGTGTCCGGATTACATGTGGTGTCGTTGTTATCAAATAGGAAAGTAGGTTCAGATTTTTGGGCGTATTTGTAAACGAGATCCAAGTACTGACACTGGGGTCCGAAATATTCGTGCTGACAACTGTCATTGTTTGGGCACGTACCTGTAGTTTTGTCACAAACTGAATCATTATAGCAGTGACATTGTAACATACAATTCGCCCCAAAACAACCGGCTGCACAAATTAGGTCATTAACTTCCAAGGTCGCGAACGAAGCCAGCAGAATAAAGACTTGATCTACAGCGGTGGTTAACGAACTGTGTACAAACATTTATTATCAAACCCGTGGTTACATTTCTAAAAATCCGCCAACTCGTTGTGATAACAGATAGCCTGATGTTCAAAGTCAACATTGTTTAAGCCATGGCTCGGACGCGGACAAGCTTCCATCTTAGTGCGTCCCATGACATCATCTCTAACGGGTGTTCAATCAGAGTGGATCTGGCAGACTCTAATTGTGATGTTCTGTATGTGGGGTCGATGAACACACTTAACCAGACAGCTGACTTCATGTGAGAGTCTGGAATCCTACTCTGATTGAGTCCTGATCGCAGAGAGAGAGAGAGAGAGAGAGAGAGAGAGAGAGAATGAAGAGCTAAGGTATTTATTATGAAGTACGTCTTCATACAGAATTGGAATAGAGTTCTAGGGCATTTATCTTGGAGTAGGTCTTCATACAGATTTGGAATAGAGTTCTATGGCATCTATCATGGAGTACGTTTTCATACAGAATTGTAATAGAGTTCTAGGGCATATATTTCTTGAAGTACGTCTTCATACAGATTTGGAATAGAGTTCTATGACATTTATCATGAAGTACGTTTTGATACAGAATGAGAATAGAGTTCTATGGCACTTATTTTGAAGTACGTCTTCATACAGAATTGAAATACAGTTCTAGGGCATTTATTCTGGAGTACGTTTTCAAACAGGATTAGAATAGAGTTCTAGGGCATTTATCTTCATTCAGGTCTTCATCCAGCACTACAAAAAAGATGGAGGGATTTCTCTAACTAAAATTAAGCTTTATAATCTTTGTTGAAAAAATAAAGCATGTTGAGATAATCGATAGCTGGAAAAATGAAACATCGATGGCAAGAATATGAGAATCATAAAAAAACGTTTTTGTAACAAACAGCAGTCGTAAGAATTAGCAACCAAGCAGGACAGTTCCAAAATATAAATCTAGGAGTCACACAAGGTTGTGGTCTGTCTCTGAATTTGCTCTAACTTTACAGCGAAAATATTATGAGGTCAATAGTAGAAGAAAATATTTGAAGTTAACGGTCACAACATAAACAATCTGCTAAATGCGGATGACCCAACTCTTTCACTGATAGAGAAATCCCTTAAGGAAGGCCGCCCCCCCCCCCTACTAACTTCCTTATACCTCAGCACTGGTCTGCCCTTTGGTCTCTTTCTGTCCTTAAGTTCGCCATTCAATATTTGTTTGGAAATACGATAATAACGAATAAGAATTACCTGGATGTAAAGTGGTAAAGTAATGTAGCACTGATATGTGGTGACTTAAAGGATATCTTTACTACTACCAGAATTACAATCAGTGAAAGGTAACTGTACTGAGTGCGATAGATCGTGGTTGACAGAAGCTTAGTCAACACTGCAGGCCGTATACAACAAGGAGGACATACCTACTGGCAGGGATAGGATAAATGTGCATAACGGGCGCTGGCTAATCAAGGTCATCATACACTTGGACAGAAAATTGTCGTGGCTCAAATCGTGACTCAGTTCGAGATATGGGACCTACTGCATCTTCCCAAACTCAAATCCCGACCATCTACATTGATCACCTACTCAGTTCGAGATATGGGACCTACTGCATCTTCCCAAACTCAAAACCCGATCATCTACATTGATCACCTTCTCAGTTCGAGATCTGGGACCTACCGCATCTTCCCAAAACTCAAACCCCGATCATCTACTTTGATCACCTACTCAGTTCGAGATATGGGACCTACTGCATCTTCCAAAACGTATAACCCGATCGTCTACATTGATTACCTACTCAGTTCGAGATCTGGGACCTACTGCAACTTCCAAACTCAAAACCCGATCATCTGCATTGATCACCTACTCAGTTCGAGATCTGGGACCTACTGCAACTTCCCAAACTCAAAATCCAATCATCTACATTGATCACCTACACGACGCGTCTTCTGTCTACAACCTACTTGGATATTTTGCTCTGGACAAGCGGGGGTTCGTGGCAATTTGATGGCTAACAGGTTGGCGGGTCTTGGATTGTGCAGGAATCCTTAAAATTGGACATATATGATATTGCGAGGGCTTTAACTCTTTCAGTACGAAAAGCTTTTTATCAATTTAGCGGTAGAGTCAAAATTGTTCATGGTTTTAAGTTATCGTTCTGAGAAGCGCCTGTATTTATAGTGAAACTCTCCGTCTTTTACTTTACAAAAACCACTTATTTTATATAAACAATCTTTCTAGAGCTAGTAAAAGCTTTTCTTTTGGAAAATGTGAAAAATTGTGGAAAGAATTTTGGCGTATGGATAAGCACGAAAAAACTTGTAATGGGGATATGACTGTAGAGAGATATAAGGGTGGGGTTTACTCTTCACCTGAATGTGTTTGGGATGCGATCAGTGCTGAAGGAATAAGTACTCCAGAGTCTTTTATTTACCCATTCAGAGCGACATTCGATTATGAATGTTATTTTGATAGTAGGAATGTTCCACAAGGGACGCACTCAACTAACTTTGTAGCTAAACACGTGCCACTCTCCTGTTCTATAGCGTCAAATGTCCCAGGGTGGGAAGCAGCAAAATGCTTCATAACCAAGGGTGAACCGCAGTTTTTAGTTAGTCAGATGCTTGATTACCTCACTAGTATCGCTGATAAGGCATACTCGTTATTGCGATCTCGGTTTGAAAATATTTTTACTCAACTAAATGATCTGAACAAACACAAGCTAATAGCTAAGTTTGATGAATATTTAAAAGAGCTTCCAGTGATAGGGTTTAACTCTGGGAAATATGACGTCAACGTCATAAAACCTTATTTAATGAACCACTTCATGGTCGTCACTGCGCAAGTGAGCGACGTAGGAGATAGTATGGCAGAAGAAGCCGAGCCTAACGAAGAAGAGAAAGATAAAATGGAAATAGACTACAAAGTAGCAACACCGTTCAAGTTTATAGTTAAAAGAAACAATAACTTCATGTGTATTGCAACACAGAAGCTAAAATTCTTAGATATAGTAAACTATCTAGCCCCAGGGTTTAGCTATAGTAAATATCTGGCAGCTTATACGATTAGCGAGACAAAGGGTTACTTTTGTTATGAATATATAGACGACCCCCACAAGTTGGATGAGACGGTGTTACCCCCACACGAAGCATTTTATTCGTTGTTAAAAAATTCCAACAATTCTAAGGAGGACTTCGCTCTGTGTAAAAAGGTCTGGGAGTATAATAAAATGACCACTCTTACAGACTTTTTGGTTTGGTATAATAACAAAGATGTAGTCCCCCCTTAGAAGCCTTGGAGCAGCAGGTTCACTTTTATGGGGAGCGGGGTGTGGACTGTTTTAAAGACGCCATTTCGGTTCCGGGTGTTTGTTTAAAGTATCTTTTTAAGACCGCTGATAGGGGTGTAATGTTTAGTTTATGTTCGAGCAAACAGGCTAGTCTACACACAATAATTAGAGATAATATCGGTGGTGGTCCCTCTATAATTTTCCATAGGTATCACGAGGTAGGCAAAACGTTTATTAGAGGAGGAAAGATGGTCAAATCCATCCAAGGTTACGATGCCAACGCGTTGTATCTTTGGGCTCTGAGGAACCAAATGCCCACAGATTACCCAATTATTAGAAGAATGGAGACCGGGTTTAGGGTCGAAAAAGATAACTATTATGTCCAACAAAGTAGAGAGTGGCTAACGTGGGTCGCCCACCAAAAAGGGGTGGAGTTAAAAACTCAGTTTAACGGGATGGAGTTTCGGTTAGGTGATAGAAATATCCCTGTGGATGGGTGGGATAAAATGAATAGAATAGTCTACAATTTTCATGGTTGTCTGTACCATGGTCACAAAGACTGCCCGCTCACCAAAGATAAAGATAGAGACACTGTTAATAATAAACCCTTGTTCGAGCTGTTTGAAGAAACATGTGAGATACACACCTACCTAACAGAGTAGGTCAAAGTCCCAGTTAAAGTTATGTGGGAATGTGAGTGGCAGGCTCTGAAAAAGTCTGAAACAACCATTAGGGCTTTCCTTTCTAAAGCCATCCCTCGAGCTAGACCCTCTTACTTTCAAGAAGGGCTTTCTCTCAGCGATAAACAGATTCTGATTTCTGTTTCAGATGGGACGTGTTTTGGTTTAGTGGAATGTGATCTACACGTACCCGACCGCCTGAGGGACCATTTCAGTGTGATGACTACAATTTTCAAAAATATTGACGTTACGCGTGATGATATTGGGCCGTTCATGGGTGAATATGCCCTCAAACATAACTTGTTGTCAACCCCTCGCAGCACCCTAATCGGTAGTTATGTCGGGGAAAAAATGTGTTGGCAACACCACTGTTAAAATGGTATTTAGATCATGGTCTAGAGGTAACAAAAATGTATCAAGTGATAGAATATCAACCGTGTAGTTGTTTTAAAAAGTTTGGTGATATGGTCACAGAGGCGCGTCGGGCTGGTGATCTAGACGAAAATCAATCTATAGTAAGCGATACGATGAAGCTCTTAGGAAACTCAGCCTACGGGAAGACTCTAACCAATAAGGCTAATCATAGCGCTGTCTCGTATGTTCAGGGAGATGAGATATCGAGAATGATAAATAATTCCCAGTTTAAAAAGATGACTGAAATAGGCGAGGATCTTTTTATAATTGAGATGGAAAAAAAGAAAACTGTTTGGGACTTGCCCCTACAAATCGGTTTCTTCGTCTATCAATATGCGAAACTTCGTATGTTAGATTTTTACTTCGAGTTTTTAGATAAGTTTGTAGCCAGGTCCGACTTTCAGTTATGTGAAACAGATGCCGATAGTTTATACTTGGCCTTTAAGTGCACTTAAGTTGGAGGACATAGTTAAGTCAGGTATGGAGGATGAATTTAATAGAGAATATAAAGATTGGTTTCCTGCCGAGTTTTGCGATGAGCATGTTAGCAAGACAGACTGTATAAACTGTAAGGGTGTTAAAGCATACACCAAACGAACGCCAGGTCTTTTAAATTAGAGTGCGAAGGGGCAGCTCTTGTTAGCTTATGTAGTAAGACGTACCATTGTAGTGGGGATTACGATAAAACCAGTTGTAAAGGGCTAAGCAAGCAACACAACAAATTAGATAAAGATATGTTTTTAGAGGTTCTCGACACGCAAAAGGCCAAGGGTGGGAAAAATATAGGTTTCAAAGTCTTAAATAATTCCATATTTTCCTACAGTCAAACACGAAACGCTCTTTCATATTTCTATATAAAAAGAAAGGTAGCTGCTGATAACGTCTCGACTATGCCACTAGATATTTAACTCTTTACACTACCAGCTTAGACTAGCCAGCAATCTCTAACAGTTTCACTTCTTATGCTTCATTTATGACACATAGCTAAGCCGACACCCAACTACATAGCTATAAATAAATGTTATCCTTGTACTATATATTTACTCAGTGGACTAAATATTTTGTAATGTTATATAATATCCACTGTATGTTATATACCTACTGCGATAATAAAAGAATAAAAAATATCTTTTGATTTCTGTTTTATATTGAATGTGTTTCATTCATCATCATGTACCCTGCCGGTTGGCATAGGCGATCATGTCCCTCCACAATCTTCTATCCACAGTGCATCGTATCAGTTCTGTTGTTGACTGTTTTCCATGCCATGACACCAAGCTATCCAGTATTTTCTCTCTTGGTCGTCCGCGATCTCTCTTTCTTTTCATTTTGCCAGTTGTAACCAAGTATTCCAACTTTCTTCTTTTCATGATGTGCCCGAAAAATGTTGATTGCTTCTTTCTGATGTTTTTTAAGAGCTCCCTTTTTGTGTTGGCCTCTTTGAGAACTTCCTCATTGGTCTTTTTATCTGTCCAGGGAATTTTCAACATTCTTCTGAGAAATCCCATCTATGTGGCCTCTAATCGTCTTTTCATTTGTTTGTCTATTGTCCATGATTCGTTTCCATAGGTCAGAATTTGTTCTATATAGCACCGATGAACTATCTTTCTCATTTTTATTGACATAGATTTGTTGCATAAGATATTTTTCATTTTCTGAAATGCTATTTTGGCCTGAGCTATTCTGCTTTTTATTTATGTGGTGCATCTCCCATCTGATGTAATTATTGTGCCCAAGTATTGGAAACGTTGTACTTGTTTCAGATTCGTCTCGTTTATTTTTATGCTGCATGATGGTGATGATTGTTTCTTCGATATAACAATTACTTTTGTTTTCTTACTATTCAGACTGAGACCCCTCTTGTTGCTTTCCTTCACTATTATGTCTATCATTTCTTGTAGTTCGTTCTCTGTCTCTGCTATTAAGACCGTGTTATCCGCATTTCGCAAATTATTTATGTTGTGACCGTTGACTTCAATTCCTTTTTTGTCTACTATTGATCTCATAATATATTCGCTGTCAAGTGAAAACAAAACCGATGACAGAACACAGCCTTGTCTGACTCCTTGTTTTATATATTGGAATTGTCCTTTTTGGTTGTTAATTCGTATAGCTGATGTTTGTTGCCAGTACATGTTTTTTTATGATTCGCAGATCCTTGCCATCAATGTTTAATTTCTCCAGCATATTTATTATTTCCACATGCTTTACTTTGTCAAATGCTTTTGTGTAGTCTATAAAGCACATATATAGATATTTCTTTATCTCTGTATATCTTTCTATCAATGTTCTTAAGATGTATATGTGTGTTTCATTGCTGTTGTATATTCTGCTAAACAATCACTAACTATCCAGTTCATCAAGACCTCCAAAGTCAGCACACACCAGACAGAAACAGGTCACTTCCGGATCGTCGACACGCGAGGTCATGCTTAACTCCCCCTGCGCCTCGAGTACATTAGGCGCTAAATGCGCCTACTATATATCTTTGTTAATTTATGGGGAAAATGTTAGTCTTATCCTTCCTGATATACTACTAACATGATACCAACAAAGAACTGATCAGAAAAATGTCTGATCCACATTTTAACAGTGTGTTGGCCTTTTTAACTGATATCACCCAGCACATGAATGAACTCAACGTGAAGCTACAGGGACGTTCCCAAGCAGTCTCAGATTTGGTAGGACACCTAGATGGATTTATAAGTCAACTAAAAGTTTTTAAATTTACCCTGGCCAAAGAAAACTTCATTCATTTTTCTTCGTGCAAAGAATTGATTGATGAGCGCAGTGACACTGATTAAAAATTTTCTGTATTAATGTTAGACAAACTATTGGAGCAATTCAATGAATGATTTTCTGATTTCACTGGTATACGACCAGAACTGGCATTGTTTAACAATCATATGAAGTGTGACATTTTCCAACAACATGACACTTTTCAGTTGGAGTTATGTAACCTCCAAAGTGACCCCTTTTTCCAATCAAGGATGGAGTTAGGAGTTGACTTTTGGAAACTTGTGCCACGGGAAAAATATCCCGCATTGAGTGATTTCAGTTTGAAAGTTACTTCATATGTATTACTACATATATATGTGAATGCGCTTTTTCAACAATGAAGGACATTAAATCGTCACAAAGAAACCGACTCACTGTTGGCCACTTTCAGGATTTATTACGAATATCATCATCATCTTTACACATTGACTTTGATGAACTTGTTGCTGCACATGAACGTCCACATTGTTCTCATTAAGGTTTGTTACATGTCAACTTTAAAATGACCTAACTAAAGCATGTTTGTTAAACAATATAAATAGCAAATTTTATTCATTTTTATAAATCAACTAGACATTTTTAACTCTGTTGCGATAAAATGATTTATGTAAGCAAATAATGCCGATAAATAACAAAAATATTACCTTAAAATAGGGTGATCATTTTTTCCCATGGTTTCCGGGGACATTTGTCATATTTTTTACATTTCAGAGGAATTTTTTGCTTATTTCTAAGACTGTCCCACAAAATCGGGGACGAACGATATATATATATATATATATATATATATATATATATGTGTGTGTGTGTGTGTGGCTGTGTGTACGCAAGAAATTTTGTAGATGCAAAAAAAAAAGATAACTTTAAATTTCATAATAACTGTTCATTTGCTGTTTGATTTTATTTTTGTTAATATTCACGGTACTTATGCGATACACGCACTTAATGACATTACAATAGCTAGTTGTGTTTCTCAATTTAAAAAATATATATTTAAAATATAAAAAAAATTAAACAACATGTAGATATCAATTGCAGTATTAAAGTAATGTTTACAGTACCTTATTCATACTGAAAAAGTTGTTGCCTCGGCGTGGTACTTGTTTTTTTTGAGTGTATCTTTCTCAAGATCTCATGATTTGAAGCAAGTTTTTCACTGAAGCTTTCACACGATAAATTAGTGTTAGTTTTTACTGTTGGCGACTTTGGCGAGATACTTTGACGGGAGATGTCCGGGAGGCAAGGGTGGGGGTAGAGAGAGTGTCTGCTTTTTTAAAAATTAAACCCATCCCAATAGAAGTGAGTGGTGGGAATAGAAGTGACGTAGCACCGCGCTTCAAGAGTTCAAAGAGCTATCTCCGACACAACGCGTCCAAGTCTTCTCTTTTATCTTCTTGCTAATGCCGCTCAGTCTGGGATAAAGAAACACAATTCAGTAACGTCCTGAGTCCTAGTGATTACTTTAAAAGAGGACCGATTCCGTGTATGAACATTTATTTATTCACTGAAATCGGGGACAAATTTCTTTCGGGGACAACTTCTACATTCCGGGGACTGTCCCCGGAAATCGGGGACGAATGATCACCCTACCTTAAAACAAATGCCAAGTTTATTTGTGTTGATGTTGTTATGTGTATGGCCCGCCACAAAAAAATAATAATAAAGTGGCGCGCCATTTGAAAGAAATTGGCCATTCTGTAAAGGTTCTAATAAAAAAAATCATAAAGGTTTTGAAGCTCATGTAAATTGGATCATAATACGTGGTGGTGATTCTATGGAACAAACAAACAAAAACAAACATCTATTCTATAAAGTAATTTGCACAAAATGTTTGTTATGGCAACATTTTGGTATTTTATTATTAGGTTCAGCACCAGAGTTTATGGTTTGCATGAGGGTTAAGCTGTCTGTGGTAAGATTTGCTGGGCTGGGTATGGCTTTCTCTAGTCTTTAGCTTTGCTACCTGTAGTATCTGACTGGGCATGCTGTAAAGGTTCCAATAAAAAAAATCATAAAGGTTTTGAAGCTCATGTAAATTGGATCAAAATACTTGGTGGTGATTATATAGAAGAAACAAAATATACACATCTATTCTATAAAATAATTTGCACAAAATATTTATTTAGATCACTTTAAAGTGTTTCACAAAACAATCTTTTAATTGTGAGTAGTTTACTCAAGACTCCATTTTATTGCAGCGTGGATTGTAGATTTAGAAACAAAATAATCTATCCTTATGATTTATTACATTTCTAGGATCTGCCAGAGAGCTATCTACATGTTAGAGAATAAAAGCCACATGCTCAGTGCAGTCACTATATGATGTTTATATCACAATTTTTATTTCAAACAAAATAGAAAATGAAATGTGTTGACCATTTACTGGTTAAATCCAATAATCACATTTGTTTTGAAGAATAACCAACTTTTCCTTTGGCTGCCCCCACTCTCTGGCATAGACTTTAACACTGAAATTACGTTATGACAATTATATCACTTTTATCCAGCCTTGATACATTTTTTCCAGTCCTGGACTGGAGTTACTCTAGATGGAGTCCAGGACTAGTGTAACTCCTACTCTAGATGGAGTCCAGGACTAGTGTAACTCCTACTCTAGATGGAGTCCAGGACTAGTGTAACTCCTATTCTAGATGGAGTCCATGACTGGTGTAACTCCTACTCTAGATGGAGTCCATGACTGGTGTAACTCCTACTCTAGATGGAGTCCATGACTGGTGTAACTCCTACTCTAGATGGAGTCCAGGACTGGTGTAACTCCTACTCTAGATGGAGTCCAGGACTGGTGTAACTCCTACTCTAGATGGAGTCCATGACTGGTGTAACTCCTACTCTAGATGGAGTCCATGACTGGTGTAACTCCTACTCTAGATGGAGTCCAGGACTGGTGTAACTCCTACTCTAGATGGAGTCCATGACTGGTGTAACTCCTACTCTAGATGGAGTCCAGGACTGGTGTAACTCCTACTCTAGATGGAGTCCATGACTGGTGTAACTCCTACTCTAGATGGAGTCCAGGACTAGTGTAACTCCTACTCTAGATGGAGTCCAGGACTGGTGTAACTCCTACTCTAGATGGAGTCCATGACTGGTGTAACTCCTACTCTAGATGGAGTCCAGGACTGGTGTAACTCCTACTCTAGATGGAGTCCATGACTGGTGTAACTCCTACTCTAGATGGAGTCCAGGACTAGTGTAACTCCTACTCTAGATGGAGTCCATGACTGGTGTAACTCCTACTCTAGATGGAGTCCATGACTGGTGTAACTCCTACTCTAGATGGAGTCCATGACTGGTGTAACTCCTACTCTAGATGGAGTCCATGACTGGTGTAACTCCTACTCTAGATGGAGTCCAGGACTAGTGTAACTCCTACTCTAGATGGAGTCCATGACTGGTGTAACTCCTACTCTAGATGGAGTCCATGACTGGTGTAACTCCTACTCTAGATGGAGTCCAGGACTAGTGTAACTCCTACTCTAGATGGAGTCCAGGACTGGTGTAACTCCTACTCTAGATGGAGTCCAGGACTGGTGTAACTCCTACTCTAGATGGAGTCCAAGACTGGTGTAACTCCTACTCTAGATGGAGTCCAGGACTGGTGTAACTCCTACTCTAGATGGAGTCCAGGACTAGTGTAACTCCTACTCTAGATGGAGTCCATGACTGGTGTAACTCCTACTCTAGATGGAGTCCAGGACTAGTGTAACTCCTACTCTAGATGGAGTCCAGGACTGGTGTAACTCCTACTCTAGATGGAGTCCAGGACTAGTGTAACTCCTACTCTAGATGGAGTCCAGGACTGGTGTAACTCCTACTCTAGATGGAGTCCAGGACTGGTGTAACTCCTACTCTAGATGGAGTCCAGGACTGGTGTAACTCCTACTCTAGATGGAGTCCAGGACTGGTGTAACTCCTACTCTAGATGGAGTCCATGACTGGTGTAACTCCTACTCTAGCTGGAGTCCAGGACTGGTGTAACTCCTACTCTAGCTGGAGTCCAGGACTGGTGTAACTCCTATTCTAGATGGAGTCCAGGACTGGTGTAACTCCTACTCTAGATGGAGTCCAGGACTGGTGTAACTCCTACTCTAGATGGAGTCCAGGACTGGTGTAACTCCTACTCTAGATGGAGTCCAGGACTGGTGTAACTCCTACTCTAGATGGAGTCCAGGACTGGTGTAACTCCTACTCTAGATGGAGTCCAGGACTGGTGTAACTCCTACTCTAGATGGAGTCCAGGACTGGTGTAACTCCTACTCTAGATGGAGTCCAGGACTGGTGTAACTCCTACTCTAGATGGAGTCCAGGACTGGTGTAACTCCTACTCTAGATGGAGTCCAGGACTGGTGTAACTCCTACTCTAGATGGAGTCCATGACTGGTGTAACTCCTACTCTAGATGGAGTCCAGGACTGGTGTAACTCCTACTCTAGATGGAGCCAAGAACTGGTATAACTCCTACTCTAGCTGGAGTCTATGACTGGTGTAACTCCTATTCTAGATGGATTCCATCTAGAACAGGAGTTACACAAGTCCTGGACTCCATCTAGAGTAGGAGTTACCAGTTACACCAGTTCTGGACTTCATCTAGTGTCAGCAAGTTAGAATGGTTTGAACTCGTAACTCTGTTATAAGATTTTCTGCGACGAACAGCGAGATGCAACAACATAGACCATCTACTAAGAGATGGACTGATAATATAAATGAAACGGCACAAGGAATCATGTGTGAGACCACCAAAGAATACAGACAAGAACTAGAACCTTACATTTCCCTCGAACTAGAAAGACAAAAGATGATAGTGAAGAAAAAGACATTTACAAGAATCGTCTGCTAAATACGACGTGACCTCATTTCCGGTCGCTCTTGATTGTAGCTGGAATAACAGGAATGGAGATCGCCGTTAGAGATCGATCTGATCAGAATTCGTTAACAGACATCTCTGTGAGAGTATGTGTCATTGTTGCTAAAATATAAATCATAACATAACCGGCTTTTTAAAAATACGTTTTATTTCATTTAAATCTTCGTGTTCGATTTCAGATCCATAAATTGATAAATTAAATCATTCTGTCTCTAACTTTTGATTATATTTCAATAATTTCAATTTCATTCTGATTCTGAGGTCATCGCAATCACTAAATAATAGTAAATTGACTAAACTTAAATTTGCAGCTTCATTTAGTTTTGTCATATTTGTCTAGATAATAAAATGCGATATAATTTTGAGACTTTGATCTGTGTAGTGTGTAGTGTAGTTATAAAGTCCTAGAAAATGACACTGACACTGATAGTCAGTTCTGTTTCAACCAAGTACCAAAACAAATAGTAACTAGGTAAGAAATTAACAATTATTTTGTTTGCTCACAACAAACTAGAGACAGGACACATGAGATTAATCAGATAAATTACATCGGAGTAGTTTGATACTGTTCTTAATTTTTTTTTTTAAATGGTAAGTTGATGTGAAGATAAAATAATGCAATGTGTACAGTGTGTACTTTGAGAATTACAATTGTTACCAAGGTTCAAAATAGAACTATCAACTATCCTATATGATTTGTTCATTTGTATGATATCATTTTGAAACCAAGCTGCCTGTATCATCACTGGTGCTATGAAATAAACACCTATCAAGACTCTAGAAACAGTAACAGGTTTACAACCCTTATATGACAGACGGGTCACTAAAGTATTGCAACAAACGGAGAAATATAGAAGGCTCCTTCGACACTCCATGCACCAAAGAATAACTGGTTTCGGAATTGTACAACTAAAGAGGAGAACTTCGCTGCAAATGCCAATGAACTAACTACTGGAGACAAGTACTTTCCCAAACAATACCGAAACCCTTGGGCCCATCTGATATATCTCCTCATGGGAAGCTTAAAATACTAGAACTGAAGGAAAATATAATAGGAATCATGAAAAAAGGCGCCCAATGAGACACAGAAAGAAAACACATAGCAGAAAAACATATACACAATACCTACCCACAGGAGTCTTGGTCCCACATATACACAGATGGCTCCGCTACAAATGCCACCAGAAATGGAGGGGGTGGTGTGTTCTTGACGCTGAATAACCAGGACAAGATCACCAATTCATTAGCTACTGGGAAATTCTCAAATAACTTTAAAGCAGAAACTGAGGCCCTTAGAGATGCTGAAATACTGGCTACTCAACACAAAAAAAACATGCACAATAAATAGGTGATTCTGACTGATGCACTGTCAGTACTATCAGCTCTAAAAAGCCCCAAGAACATTGAACTAGATGACTTGAGAACAGACCTGGACCAACTATGCAATAACTTCCAAAGAGTAGTCATTCAGTGGAAACCATCACACTGTAATATACACTGGAACAAATGCGCAGACAAATTAGCTAAAGAGGGAGCGAGATTACCACAAGAAAACCATCCGCTCAGTTATGATGAAGCCAAATCCATCCTCAAAGGTGAGTACCATGAAAAATGGAAATGAGAACACCCAAAGCATAACGAGAGGGACGGATACCATCAACTATCAAGGAGGGATCAAGTCATTATACTTCGCCTACGCACTGGCTACATTAGAATGATAAATCACATGTTCACCAAGTTCAAAATAGGTACAATCAGCCTATGCCACTGTACACTGGATAATATGACTACAAAACATGTTCTACAGGATTCTCCCCCCCCCCCCAGTACACTGACCTGAGAAGAGCAATGTGGTCCACAGCCACCTCCCTGGAAGAGAAACTATATGGGGCAATTGAATCACTTAAACAGACAGCTGACTTCATGAGAGAGTCTGGAGTCCTACTCTGATTGAGTCTTGATCACAGAGAGAGAGAGAGAGAAAACAGATACTCAACTGTGACAGCTCACAAAGAGTGTATTTATTTATTTTATGCAGTCAAAACCAAAAGGACGTTGTGAAACCAAAACCCTCAGGGACATTGTTCGTGACAGGAAACAAACAGATTTAATATCAAAGAATAAAGGTGGATGGAGAGACCTTGTCTGTGGCCTGTTTCTCAAAAGTGGCTTGATGTGTTTTGATTTGATTATTTGAGGATGATATGAATTAAAAAAAAAATACATGGGAGATTACTTTGTTGTTTGTTTCCTGACAGATTTAAAAAAATATATGACTAATTGCTATCAGACAAGGGTGTCCGGTTAGCGCAATCGATAGGCGGTTGGCTTACCATGGCAACAGCCGGGGTTCGTACCCTGGCGAGGACACCTGGGTTTTACTAATTCCCTAAAAATTAGTACCTCTGAAGTCGGAGTAATTCTGCCTGCATGGCGAGGGGCATCCTGTAATGGGATAAAACAGACTTTACACGCAAAATTCAGTCCCACAAAATTGAGTGGGTGGGACTTCGTCAGAGGTCAAAGCTGACGAAAGCGAACGAACGAACGAACGAACGAACTATCAGACAGATTTTAACACAGGGGGTGGAGGATGTTGCTCCAGTTTACTAAATAATTAAGTTTATGTGATCAAATTGGAGCCATGGTGGTGGAGTTGCATAAAATACTGACCAGGCAATAGGGGTTTGAAAGTTACAAGCATAACCTAAGAATTGCAAAAACTCCTGTGGATTTACTATCCACCAGTTAAATCAGGTCTGAGAAGGTTTGTAAATGTAGACATCCTGATGTAGTTCATATTGAAGGTGACACTACTCTAAATCTTCTGTTCCAGCTGGGCTGCAGGTCATTATATGATAATATATTACTGACAAGATGCTGATACACATCTCAAGCTATTTCTCTGATGACAAACTAAATTTAAAGATAAATTGTTGAATGTATATATATATTTATTTATTCATGTCACTGTTTGTGAGATTGTCCTTGACCCACAAACATTTACGTAGAGGGTGATATAAAGTAATTCTAATTTTACTGTCTTGCTTGGTATTGTGCCACATGTTCTTCATGGCATTTAATTTTTGTTTTGCTATTGTTAATCTTCTTTTGATCTCTTTTTGACGGTCTCTATTGTTAGTTATCCCAGATCCCTGATATTCATAGTTTATTATAATCTAAAGTTCTTCACTGTTGATAATGATTTTGAGTTGGCTTTTTGTTTTGTCATTTGGACATTATCTTGGTTTTCTGTAGGTTTAGATAAAGGTATCGCTCTACACTGTGTTTTTTTTCTCTCTCTCTCTGCGATCAAGACTCAATCAGAGTAGGATTCCAGACTCTCTCATGAAGTCAATTACTTGTTAAAACGTTGCACTGTGTTCTGCGCCAGTGGCCCAGCGCATCCGATTTCAGCCAGCATTTTATTCAGGTTTGCTTTTCTTAGCCTTTGATTGTCCCCAATCTTCCTGCAAGGCAGCAGATTGTCTTTTCTGTAGAGGGATTCTGCCCTTATTTTTTTTTTAAACATTCAATTGAAGGGGAGATGGGGATGTCTGGGTGGTCTAGAAGTAAGATATCGACCTTTGGAAAAAGAAGGTCCCAGATTCGATTGCCACCACCATGCAGTGGAGGATTTAACATACAAAAATATAATTTGTGGTTTATTTATGAATTAACCCTCCCGTGATCTCTGGGTAGTGAAATCCTATGTCTAGTGTTCTCAAATAAGTGCATAAAACTGGAGGTCCTGTGTGCATTCTGCACATATTAAAGAGGTACTTTGATTGAGTCTTGATCGCAGAGAGAGAGAGAGATATTAAAGAGCTCTTGACATTTGGAAATAAGAAAAAGAGTAGGCCCAAAATGGTTGCTGCCCGGGCAAAATTAATAGGAAAAAAATTTACCCAAATGCTGAAAACTCAAAATCTGGACAAAAAAATGAGTGTACCTCTGAAGTTGGAGAATTTCTGACTGTATGACGAGGGACACCATAGCACATATTTCTCAGTGTGAAAATAGGAAAAAGTTACATTCATGCAAAATTCAGTCTTTTGGGGCTTCACTAGAGAGTGAGCTGGCAAATGCAACAAACAATCAACACACTCAATTAACCCTTTCAATTCTTTTGCACTGCCTGAGAGGAGGACTGTGTCATCAAATTTTCTGAGTCCTGGACATCCGTGAGCCATTTGTTGTGAAAGGGTCGAACTTCACAAATCTTTCATCATTTCTGACATTTCTCATGATGTTCTCCATATATATGTTGAACAGGTATGGAGAGAGGATGCTTCCCTGCCTCACCCTTTTTTGTACTAAAAAACCAATTTGATGTTCTATCTGCTATTCTCATGATTGCTACTTGCTGTTTATGATAGAGTGGTTTGATAAGTTATATATATATATATATATATATATATATATATATATATATATATATATATATATATATATATATATATATATATATATATATATATATATATATATATACAGAAGTATGTTGAGAATACATACAGAAGTATGTTTTGGTTTCCGGTTGTTTCCAAAATGGAGGAATTATTTTTCTCCGGCTTGGTATTGAACCGTTGATCAGAGGTTTAACAAGCCGCTATCGTAAAAACGATGTTGTTAATGAAACGTAGACCTGATACAGAATGTGTAAATTAGCAGTAGATAGTTGTGATAGTTTTTTCGGCCCTAAAACAACAACAAAAATAGGATTCTGGAATGTGCGAACAATGGCCGCTCCGACGAAACATGCACAGGTCGCGAGCGAGATGGACAGATACGATCTAGATATTTTAGGATTAAGCGAAATGCGCTGGCTTGGAACAGGTAGGAGATCTATTGATAATAAAATAGTAGTTTTTTCTGGAAGGGAAGATGGAAAACACCGTGAAGGAGTAGGCATAATGATGACAGACAAAGCTGCAAGAAGTTTATTAGAATGGGAACCAGTAAATAGCCGTCTGATACGAACACGATACAAAACAAAACATGGAAGACTTTCAATTATTCAATGTTATGCGCCTACTAACGAAGCTGATGATGAAGTTAAGGATGATTTTTATAACCAACTGCAACAACTTATAAACAAAATACCAAAACACGATCTTTTAATTGTAATGGGAGACTTCAACGCCAAAGTAGGACAAGATAACGCAGGAGTGGAACATGTGATGGGGAGAGAAGGCTGTAATACAACAAGTCAGAATGGAGAAAGATTAATAGAATTATGTTTAATAGAAAATTTAGTTATAGGTGGGACATTATTTCCACACAAAAATATTCACAAAACAACATGGATATCTCCTGACGATAGAACATCAAATCAAATTGACCACCTATGTATTAAACAACAATTCAGATCATCATTAATAGATGTAAGAGCTTACAGAGGTGCTGATGTTAATAGTGACCACAACCTGTGCATTGGGAAAATAAGATTAAAATTTAGAAACCAACAGAAGAGGTCAATTACACATAAAATTGATAGTCATAAACTGAAAGATGAAGCCATAAAGGAAAAGTTTAACATAGAGCTAAGTAATTGTTATTCAGCACTCGGTGAAATAGACTTAGATATCAATGAAATGTGGGACTCACAGAGCAAAATACTAATGACAGCAGCAGAAGCAAGTGCCGGACTGAAGAAAATGGAAAAACGAGCTTGGATCTCAGACACCACATGGAAATACATCAAAGAAAGAAGAGAAGCAAAGAGAGCCGTGACTAATGTAAAGACAGATCTTGGAAAGGTTCTGGCAAAAGCAACATACAAAGAATTAGACAACAAAGTGAAAAGTTCGGCAAGAAGAGATACAAGAGCTTATATAGACAACTTGGCAGAGAAAGCAGAGACAGCTGCAATTACAGGAGACAGCAGAACTCTCTATACAGTACAAAAGATGCTGACAAACACCTATACATCCAGTGGAACACCAATTCTAGACAAATCTGGATTAATGCTAACAACAAGCGCAGACATAAAAGCCCGTTGGGCAGAACACTTCAAAGAAATTCTTAACCGTCCACTACCTCACAGTTTAATAGATTTTGAAGCTGAAACACCAGCAGCAGAATTAGATGTAAATTTAGATGACTTCACCTTGAGTGAAATAGAAACCACCTTAAAGCTAATGACCAATAACAAGGCTGCTGGAGAGGATAAGTTAACAGCTGAGATCCTCAAGGCAATTGATAGCCATAATTTAATACATCTCCAAAAAATGTTCAACATCATTTGGAAAACAGAGAAGACGCCTCATAAATGGAAAAAAGGAATCATTGTTAAGATCCCAAAAAAGGGCAATCTTAGAGATTGTAACAACTGGAGAGGCGTGACACTTTTGTCAGTTGCCTCAAAGTTATTCTGTAAAATCATCCTAAATAGAATAAAGGATTCAATAGATACAGTAATGCGTGAAGAACAGGCTGGGTTTAGAAAAGGGAGAAGCTGTCTTGACCACATTTTCACTCTACGACTTATATTGGAGGAACATATTGAAAAGCAAAAACCTTTTGTACTTAACTTCATTGACTTCAAAAAAGCATTTGATAGTATTCATAGAGATTCTTTGTGGAAAATTCTGAAGCAATATGGTTTACCATCAAAAATCATAAATATTATCAAAGACATGTATGATGGTTACACATGTGCAGTTCGAACAGAGGAAGGACTGAGCGAATGTTTCCCAATAGAAACTGGGGTTAAACAAGGATGTATTTTATCGCCCTTGTTATTTGGAATTGTTATGGACTTCATAATGAAGAAATGCTGCACTGGTAATAAAGGCATCGAATGGATACAAGGAGACCATTTGGAGGACCTCGACTTTGCTGATGACATAGTTCTCATCAGCAGTCAGATAAAAACGATGCAGGAAAACACAAATGAACTATCATCAATAGCCAGCAAAATTGGGCTTGAGGTCAATCATGAAAAGACTAAAGTCATGAAAAGTTTAATTCCAACAAGTGACAAAATATACATGGAAAACAAACCAGTAGAAGAGATCGATCACTTTATCTATCTTGGAAGTCACATTGATCGAGAAGGGGATACGAGCAAAGAAATTAGAATCAGACTGGCTAAAGCAGCAATGTCTTTCAGAAGCCTTGAAAAGTTGTGGAAATCAAAACTCATTAGCACAAACACAAAACTTAGGCTATTCAAATCAAATGTACTATCAACCCTTACGTATGCGTGTGAAAGCTGGAAAACAACAAGAGATATAGAAACAAAGTTGAACGCATTCGAAAATAAATGTCTAAGGAAAATACTTGGTATAGAATGGAACGAATTCAAAACAAACGAGGAAATTAGAGAAATCGCCAATCAACCACTAATATCTTCAGTAATAAAGAAAAGACGATGGTCATACGTTGGACATGTGATGAGAAGAGATAATAATCGAATAGCAAAGCAAGCCCTCATATGGGAAACAACAGGTAAAAGAAAAAAGAGGAAGACCCAGGGAGACACTGAGAAGAACATTGATGAGAGAGACAAGAGCAGCAGGAATCGGCTCCCTCAATGAGATAGAACTGCTTGCACAGAACAGAGACAGATGGCGAGATTTAATAAAATATCTTTAAAAGAAAACTGCTAGAACAAAAATTCATATAGGAGAAGGTGTATCTTGGTCTACGCCCTATGGGCCGGTTACGGCTCGAAAGGTCAATAGATAGATAGATAGATGTTGAGAATACCATGGACAGCTAAGAAGAGTAATGAAAATGTTCTGAAAGAAGTCAAAGCAAAAAGAGAGCTAATTTCCAATATTAGGGAGAAACAATCATAATTTTTTGGCCATGTAATGAGAAGGGAACAGCTGGAATTTATTATAACAACTGGAAAAATTGAGGGGCGAAGCGATAGAGGGAAGCAGAGAGAAAAAATACCAGACAGCTTAAGAGAATGGCTTGGCATAAGGTCAACAATAGAAACGATAACTGTCGAGATCGAAAGTTGTGGAGAGACATGATCACCTATGCCAGCAGGCCCGGTACTTGATATATATATAATCTTTTAAAATTTTGCAAACATGTACTTGTCAAACCTCATTAGTTTCATTATTCCAGTATTTCCTGTTACTAACTTGGCATCTTAAAATTCATTCTCAGACTACCAAAGTCATGGACATCTCAAATCTAATACCAGCTGATAGTATAAAAAAAGAACCAGAATATACACGTAAAGTGAGTTGATTTAATGGTACCAAAGTAACCATTGTACATATTCAATTACTGATAGCTTGTATTACTGTCCCTCAAGGTGTCACCTTATGTGTTGGTCACTGACTGTTATTTGCTCATCTGCTTTTGAAAAAAACATATATAATTGACTGGCCAGAGACATGCAGTTTTTTACCATCAGGAAATGATTATTTTTGACATTTTGATCTCATTTATCAAGGCTGGGGGGACTGGTTGGTCTCGTGGCAAGACGCCGTCCTCGAGACATAGAGGTTGTGGGTTCAAATCCCGGTTGGTTGGGATTTTTATTTATGATTTCTCTCTGTGGTAACAACCCTGGTCTCAGCAGTGAGGCCCGGCTTGAAACGTCAAATACTCATCGACGGAAAAAAATTAGTACCTCCAAAGTCGGAGTTATGTGCCTGTGCGGTGAGGGACCCCTGTGCACACGGCTGCCAGGGAAAAATGGATTAACACACAAAATTCAGTTCCAAGTCTCTAGGGACTTCGTCAGAGGTAAAAGCTGGGAAATAAAAAAAAAAATAAAAATTTATCAAGGCTGGATAAAAGTGATATAATTGTCATAAAGTAATTTCCACACATCTGTCTAGTCCAGAGAGTGGGCAGCCAAATGAATAGTTGGTTGTTCTTCAGAACAAATGTGAACATTGGATTTAACCAGGATATGGTCAACACATTTCATTTTCTATTTTTAAAAAAATAAAAATTCTGATATAAACATCATGTAGTGACTGCACTGAGCATGTGGCTTTTATTCTCTAACATGTAGATAGCTCTCTGGCATATCCTAGAAATGTAATAAATCATAAGGATAGATTATTTTGTTTCTAAATCTACAATCCACGCTGAAATAAAATGGAGTCTTGAGTAAACTACTCACAATTAAAAGATTGTTTTGTGAAACACTTTAAAGTGATCTAATTTAAATGTTATGTGCAAATTATTTTATAGAATAGATTTTTATATTTTGTATGTTCTATATAATCACCACCAAGTATTATGATTCAATTTACATGAGCTTCAAAACCTTTATGATTTTTTTTTATTAGAACCTTTACAGCATGCCCAGTCAGATACTACAGGTAGCAAAGCTAAAGACTAGAGAAAGCCATACCTAGCCCAGCAAATCTTACCCACAGACAGCTTGACCCTCATGCAAACCATAAACTCTGGTGCTGAACCTAATAATAAAATACCAAAATGTTGCCATAACAAACATTTTGTGCAGAATACATGTTCACTTGGCTGAAATCACAGCAAACAGTTCATTGTAAACAAGAGATTTTATTTCATAAAGTTACAAACCCTGTAACATAAATGTCTTTATTTACAAAATAGTTCTATTACAAATATAGAAACAAAATCTGTTTCATGCTCAATTCTTAATAAATATATATTCCAAAGAAATGAAGTTATTTATAAACTTTTAACATAGCACCACAGTCATTCGATAGAGGCATATTATTAACATTACATTGCAGTAACTGTTTAGTGATGACTGTTTACATCACGACACAGTCTCTCTAAAGTGATAGACTGTTGTCATTACACCACAGTCATTCTTTATTGTTAATACTGCACCGTCTGGTGAGTGCAATGACACAATCATTGTGATTCTACAATCTTAACTAGATTACAAGAACACCAAAATGTGGTTGATGCTCTAGGGAATATGGTGTTAGTGGCCATATTTTTCTATAACGACAGCACATTTTTGGGTGATGTGGTCGGTATTTATATTAAGTAAAGGCCGCCTTTACATCCCAGGAAAATCTCTGGTACCCATTTTTAGAGGCTGGGTAAACCCCGGAGCCTTATTAGTCGGAAAAAAAAATCCACCTTCTGGTCAGGAAGCAAGCACACTAACCACTCAGCCACTGAGGCTCCTACTAGGCAATAAGGATACAGCAACAAAAATGAAGCAAATATACATACCACACCAGCAAACAGACAATCATACACTTCAACAGAAATGAAGCAAATATACATACCACACCAGCAAACAGACAATCATACACTTCAACAGAAATGAAGCAAATATACATACCACACCAGCAAACAGACAATCATACACTTCAACAGAAATGAAGCAAATATACATACCACACCAGCAAACAGACAATCATACACTTCAACAGAAATGAAACAAATATACATACCACACCAGCAAACAGACAATCATACACTTCAACAGAAATGAAGCAAATATACATACCACACCAGCAAACAGACAATCATACACTTCAACAGAAATGAAGCAAATATACATACGACACCAGCAAACAGACAATCATACACTTCAACAGAAATGAAGCAAATATACATACCACACCAGCAAACAGACAATCATACACTTCAACAGAAATGAAGCAAATATACATACCACACCAGCAAACAGACAATCATACACTTCAACAGAAATGAAGAATGAAGGTGTAAACCAGATTAGATAATTAAGACATGCTCATCAGAAATACAAGAAAATTGTTGCTGGCCCAGTCAAAATTTATACAAATGCAGATTCCTTAGTTAAATATTTGTTGCTGAAAAATATTTTTAAAATATATTTAAATTCCTCAAATTCATTGCAATTAACAACATAGAGAAACCTTTCAGCTTTCATAGATTTATTATATAATAGATTAAGAGTTTTTACGGTCTACTATGTAGTAGCAAGATGATTAGAGGCCACAGAGATGGGATTTCTCAGAAGAATGTTTTCCCTGGACAGCTAAAAAGACTAATGAAGTGGTTCTCAAAGAGGCCAACACAAAAAGGGACTAAAAAACATCAGAAAGAAACAATCAACATTTTTCGGGCACAGCATGAGAAGAGGAAAGTTGGAATACTTGGTTACAACTGGCAAAATGAAAGGAAAGAGAGATCGCGGATGACAAAGAGAGAAAATACTGGATAGCTTGGTGTCATGGTATGGAAAACAGTCAACAACAGAAATGATAACTGTCGAGCAAAAGAACTGATATGATGCACTGTAGATAGAAGATTGTGGAAAGACATGATCGCCTACACCAACCGTTATGGCACATGATGATGATGTAGTAGGAAAATATTTTATGTCGTAAAATTTGTAGACAAAAAGAGTGAATTAATTTATAATGTAAATAGGACTAATATCATCATTTTGTTGTTACAGGATGAAGTCAAAGTTGAAAGACAAATCCCATTCTTTCAGGATTTCTTAAAAAAAGAGTGGAATGATGTGAGTGTATTTATTGTTTTGTTTGTTGTCAAGCAAATCTGCCTGAATTTGTGATTGAACGTTAGAAATAGGGTGAGGTAGATTTGTGTATTGTTTATAAACGAAACATTGAATGTTGGATAAGCCATAAGTAATATAATATTGACTGACTGAAGGATGTCACAAGTAACATAACATTGACTGACTGAAGGATGTCACAAGTAACATAACATTGACTGACTGAAGGATGTCACAAGTAACATAACATTGACTGACTGAAGGATGTCACAAGTAGCATAACATTGACTGACTGAAGGATGTCACAAGTAACATAACATTGACTGACTGAAGGATGGAGCAACCACAATGGCGTTTGTTACCTATTAGTAATGCTAAACTAAATCTTTATGATGTTGTAAAGTCATGGTACCTAAATATTTATATGTTTCAGATCGCACTAATACGATGATCATGGTACTGTATATTTATGTTAGTACATGTAATGTATTGTAGTAACTAGGGCGTAAACATTCAACTATTCATTTAAAAGCTTCCATACTAGTTTTGATCATATCAGTATTGATTGTAATAGTAAAGTTTATGATATCATAACTTTAGTGTGATCATCAAAATCTTATATTAACCCTAGATTATGACACTGATGTGTAAATCACGTTATGATACCTTCATAAAAATTACTATTCACATGAGAACTTGTGTAATTTGGGAAAATAACATTTATTTGCACATTTTGGTACAAAAACATGGAACAATGACATTTTTTTTGCGTACACCAGCTTTCATCTCTGGCATAGTCCCTAGGGTCTGGGAACTGAATTTTGTTAATCCATTTTCTCCTGGAAGCCATGTGCACAGGGGTCCCTTGCAGCACAGGCGGATAACTCTGACATTGTAGGTACTCATATTTTTTCCGTCTATGAGTAATTGATGATTCAAGCCAGGCATCGTTGCTGAGACCAGATGGTGGTTGACAGATCTTTACACAAATTAACACACTCCATGGAAAATATAAAATATCAAAGCCATCAGGGGTATGATGAACAGTGGTGCTCCTAGTCATAACAGCTTAACTCTTTCTGTGCTGAAGCTTTTTATCAATGCAACGGAAGAAATTTCAGAGATACAATTGTTCATGGTTTGAAGAATCAGTCTCCATATTTATATTTATCTAACATATAACATATTATATATGAATTTTTAGACAATTGAATAGGCTATTAGATTCCACCAATACCAAGATGATACAGTATATGTAAAAAGAATATAGTTTGATGACGGTTCACACTAATCAAATTAAAAGTGACACACTATACGGCGGAACGTACGTGGCCGAAATCGGCATGGCACACGATGCGGCTAAATGTACAGAAAGAGTTAAACAAAGAATTTATTTGAAATATTTAAAGTAAATAAAAACAATCATTGAAAAAGCTCAATCACGTCAAGTAGGGAATATAGTGTTAGTGACCATAATTTTTATAGTCCTTCAGCACATGATTTTTGGGATAATGTGGATGATATTACACCCATGCCGCTTTACTTACCCAGAAGAAAATCCGGAACTCATTTAAAGCTGGGTGAACCTGGATGCCGTCGATCAGAATTGAACCCGACCTCTTGTCCTTTTTAGTCCAGTTCACTAACCACTGAGCTATCGCGGCTCCTAAACATTTATAGTACTTGCAACTATTACTCTCTCTGTCCATTTTCAAAATTTGTTTGTTGGTCAGGTTATGTCCCTTCTCAAGTTATTGTATATCTTTGTCATTGGGCCAGGCTTGATGTTGAAGATTGCCTTCTATCTGTCTATCCACCCAAACCCACCATGTTGCACATTGGACACATCCATATGTACTACGATCTCCCTAGTATGTCACTCAGTTTGTGGAGACTGACAACTCCAGTTATGTGCTGATTTGTTATTCTTCTCTCTCTCTCTCTCTCTCCCAGCATTGTGATGCTTTTGGGCATCTCCAATTTTGACCTGATGTTTGTGCAGCCTGGATAGGGTTGTAGATTCATGATCATAGATTGAATCATTAGGTCACTCTACCTCCCTGAATGCGAGTCAGAACGTTAGTTTGGTCACTTCTGCTGTGCACAGCAAACATTCCAGTCAAGCTGTTAGTGCTTTCATTTCCTTTCTGGGGGACTAGTTAGTCTTGAGACAGAGAGGTTGTGAGTTCAAATCCCGGTTGCACCGTTTGGGATTTTTATTTGTAATTTCTCTCTATGGCAACCACACCTGGTCTAAGCAGTGAGGCCCAGCTTGAAATGTTAATTACTCATCAGTGAAAAAATATGAGTATCTCCAAAGACTGTGTGACAAGGGATCCCTGTGCACACAGCTGCCAGTGAAAAACAGATTAATGCACAAAATTCAGTTTCTAGTCTCTAGGGACTTCGCCAGAGGTGAAAGCTAGAGAACACAACATTTTTCAAGTAATTTTAAGGCAGAGACAGAAGATCTCTTGAAGGAGAAGATTAAAGAAGGAAACATTGTATTCCTCACAGATACTCTGTCAGTAGTTAAGCACTGATGAGTCATGGAAATGAAGATCTGAATGATTTAACTCTTTTTATATGTTTCGCCACACTATACGTCATGCCGATTTTGGCAGCGTACATTTCGCCTCATAGTGCGCCATGCTCAATTTGATTAATGTGAACACCATCAAACCATATTCATTTTACATGTCTTGTATCATCTTGGTATTGGTGAAATCTAATACCTTGTTCAATTATCTAAAAATACAAATATAATATGTTATATGTTAGATAAATATAAATATGTAGATTGATTCTTAAAACAATGACAAATTTTGTCTCTGTATTCTCTTCCGTTGCGTCGATAAAAAGCTTCCGTATGGAAAGAGTTAATTGAAATACTCTACAAGCCGTGCCAGAGATGCACAACTGTCATTCAGTGGATTCCATCACACTGCAATATTCCTGGAAATGATGAGGTAGGCAGGTTGGCAAAGGAAGGTGGCAAACTGCACCAGCCAGATACAAGTACAACTGATGAGGAATCACAGAGAATTATCTGGAACATATACATGAACAAATGGAATACAGAACACCAGGGATACCAGAAGATGATGCCTACTACCAACTGAACATAAAAGAACAAATAAATGATTGTTAGACTCTGAACAGACCACAACAGATAGAAGTACCATCTTTTCAACAACACCCTAAGGATAGGTAGGAGCTTCTGATGAATGTTGTACAGGACAAATGATTGCTGAACATTTATTATAATAATCATCATCAAGTACCTGGCCTGCTGGCGTAGGTGATCATGTCTCTCCACAATTTTCGATCTCGGCAGCTATTTATCATTTCTGTTGTTGACCTTCTGCCAAGCCATTCTCTTAAGCTGTCTGTTATTTTTTATCTTTGCTTCCCTCTATCTCTTCGTCCCTCAATTTTTCCAGTTATTACAATATATTCCAGTTGTTCTCTTCTCATTACATGGCCAAAAAATGATAATTGTCTCTTCCTAATATTGGAAATTAGCTCTCTTTTTGCTTTGACCTCTTTCAGAATGTTTTCATTACTCTTCTTAGCTGTCCATGGTATTCTCAACATTCTTTTGTAAAACCACATTTCTGCAGACTCCAGTGATTTTCTTGTCTGTTGTCCTATTGTCCATGATTCGCATCCATATGTTAAGACTGGCTCTACGTAACACTTAAGAACTCTTTTTCTTGTTTCTATTGTCAAAAATGGATTGCATAGTATCTTCCTTATTTTTTGGAAAGCTGCTTTTGCCTGAGCCATTCTGCATCTCACCTCTTTTGTACATCTTCCGTCTGAGGTTAACAAAGTTCCCAAATATTTAAATTCATTTACCTGTTTTAATATTGTTCCTACTTGTCTTTATTTTGCACTGAGGTGATGTCTTTTTCTTTGTTGTTACCATTAATAGATATTACCATTATAATAATAATACCCAACATATAATGAACAGAGAAGGCTCTTGTGGCCATCACCAGTACCATATCAAAACAAGCTGTATTGTAATGTCACCAGTGTTGAGCTGATGAAAACCTTCTTCAAACTAAATTATATTGACATCTAGAGGTGTACACAGAAGAAGATTTCCTTTCAAGCCAGAATGTCCAGTGGTGAAAATGAATGTATTGTATATATCCTCTATGTGGGGGACTGGTTGGTCTCAAGACAAGATGCCGGCCTTGAGATGGAGAGGTTGTGGGTTCAAATCCCGGCTAGTTGGAATTTTTATTTATGATTTCTCTCTGTGGCAACCACCTCTAGTCTCAGCAGTGAGGCCCGGCTTGATACGTCAATTACTCATCAATGGAAAAAATACGAGTACAGTCATCCCTCACTACTGCGCGGTTCATTTATCGCGGCCTCAGTACATTGCGGATTGTTCAAAAATTCAAAATTGAGGAGTTATTATAAAAAAACATTATTTTATGTAAGTTATTTATACTATTAATATTTTATTTACATGTTTGAAACTATTCTTTAATGTTCTAATGATAACATATGCACTTATATGGTTTCATATACACTTATTGATATTATACATACACAAAAAATGTACGTATGTTAAAAATGAGAGGGTGACGCTACTTCGCTATTTTTCACTTATCGCGGTCGGTTCTGGTCCCTATTAACCGCGATAGCTAAGGGATTACTGTATCTACAAAGATGGAGTTATCTACCTGTGTGACGAGGGACCCCTGTGCTCATGGCTGCCAGGGAAAAATGGATTAATATGCAAAATTCAGTTCCTAGTCTCTAGAGATTTCATCAGAGGTCAAAGCTGGTGAACGCACACACAAAAAAATATCTGCAATGTCATTTCTTGTATAAATTTTCAATTTTTTATAGTTCTTTTAGAGATCTATATAGTTTTGCCGTAGCTGTTGTATCAATGTGTCAATGTGATTTCCTCAGTGTGTTCAAAAGTCTTTAAGTGTTCAGCAGTCTGGGATGCTTGTCCACATGTACTTGTGGCTGAAGTGCCAATCTTGAGTTTTGTATGCATGTGATGTGAATTCAAGCCCTCATGTGGGAAATAATGAGTAAGAGAAAAAGAGGAAGACCCAGAGAGACACTGAGAAGAACATTGATGAGAGAGGCAAGAGCAGCAGGAATCGGCTCCCTCAATGAGATAGAGCTGCTTGCACAGAACAGATACAAATGCGAAATTTGATAAAATATCTTTAAAAGAATTGAAAACTGCTAGAACAAAAATTCAAATAAGAGAAGGAGTATCTTGGTCTACGCCCTATTTGCCGGCTATGGCTCGAAAGGTCAATAGATAGATAGAAAGATAGGTGTGAATTGATTGTGTCCTATTATTAAGCTATATTGTGATAACTTGTTCCCATCTATTCATATTATGGTAGGTATCTTGATTTGGAGTTTGTATTTTTCTGATTGATTTGAGTATCTGTTACTTCTGATGATAAGTTCCATTTAAGTAGAAACTTATTCAAACTGGGGATTTACTTTTTTTAAAAGTCACCTTAATACAGCACTGCATTTAACACATGTCGGTCTAACAATCAACTTCAAACATGTCAGAACAGCAACAGAGTGGCACTGCATTTAACACATGTCGGTCTAACAATCAACTTCAAACATGTCAGAACAACAACAAAGTGGCACTGCATTTAACACATGTCGGTCTAACAATCAACTTCAAACATGTCAGAACAACAACAAAGTGGCACTGCAAGTCTACAAACAACTCACTACAGAAAGTGACACTTTGCTATCAAATATTGCTAATTCTGATCTGTCATTCAAGATTACACTGTGACCTATTCTAAAAGTATTAACAATTGTTTGCAGGGTCTAGTAATGAAGGAGGAAGACATTGAAATTGAAGAAAGTGATGTGTTCACTGTCATGGAGGCTATAGGAGCTACTTCATTACACATCTGTGAGAAGGAAATTCTTCCTTGTAAGATTTGTTTGTTTTCACCTTCTTCTTTCTTCTTTTCACTGATACCTAAAAGGTGTCGTGGTTATATCATTTGTTGTTCTTGAGCTGCTCAAACTGTCTGAATTAGTGATTTTCCTTTGTTGTTACATGTCTCTGTCACTGCATCTATCCATCTTCTTCTTTTCTCTTTCTCACTGATACCTAAAAGGTGTCGTGGTTAATATCATTTGTTGTTCTTGAGCTGCTCAAACTGTCTGAATTAGTGATTTTCCTTTGTTGTTACATGTCTCTGTCACTGCATCTATCCATCTTCTTCTGGGTCTTCCTCTTGATCTTTTTCCATGCATTCTTGAGAAGAACGCCCTTGTTATCACCAATATATATATTTATAATCTGTTGTCCTGGGGAAGATTGAGTCCCACTAGACAAAATTGACAGACAGACTGTCTTATTCCATAGTAGATCTGTCGCAGCCCAGGTTAATAAATGACCACGTCTTTTGTTGTTCATTAGGACAAGAGCAATAATTGGACATATAAAATAAAACACAATAAATTTAATACTTTGAGCCTATTTTCATAATTTGCTGTCCCAAAGGAATCACTGAAGATGGAGAGAAATGAAGAATCTTGATGAAGTCTGTCCCCCAATGAGCCCCAGGGTTACGGGATGAAGAAGAGTTGCTAGTAATTATATGTTTTATTTATGTCTGTTCCTACTTTTTTATTTAGCTCAAACACACATGTTTAACCATGCACACATCTATTTTGTGAAGAAATCTAGAACCATTGATGTGTGACATTATCATTTTAGACCACATGCATGGTTATAGAAGGTCCCTGTATCACTGCAAACGAATTAGAATCTAATTAATTAATTACTCAACCGCCCATGCCATTAGAATCATCTGAATTGATATCTAATCTCCCAAACAAAGAACCGTAGCTGCAGTCCCCATTGTAGCAGTCTCAGCACATGCCAAAAGATATAAGGCGAAACTTGAGACTGCTAGAATGAAACAAATTTAGAAAAGAGAAAGAGTATTTGGGGCTAGGCCCTATCGGTCGGCCATGGTGCGAAAGGTCAATAAATAGATATTTGCTTATTTAATAATACAACATTTATTTATAATAAATTTCTGTATTTAGCTTGTGAGAATTGTCATCTGAAATATGAAGGAGACTGCCCTAAACATGAACCTCCAATTTATATTGAAAATCCTGAGGTAAAGTACACAATTACAACAAACAAATTTTGAATATTCTTTCATTTTATTTAAATTAAAATTTTTATGTGTTAATTATGGTTATAAGATGAGGCCATTCACCCACTTATATTATCATTTATTGATGCTAGTTAAGTTTATGTACATTTAAGTTGATGCACCAACAGCTGACAGTCTATAAGAAACAGTTGATGACTTTTACAATAATTTAAATAAGGCACTTTGTGAATGCAGACCACATGAAAACACCATAGTTCTAGGGGATCTCAATGCAAAAATAGGAAGGGAAAGATTTGAGGAAGTAGTTGGTTATTATGGCTTAGGCAAGAGGATTGAAAGAGGTGACAAATTTATTGACTGGGCAAGAATACACAACATGATGATAGGAAACATTTGGTTTAAGCAACATCCAAGACGTCTGTGGACATGGAAACACCCTTGAGACAACACAAGTAATCAAATTGATTACATAATGATAAGCAATAGATTTAGAAACAGTCTGGTGTGTGTGAAAACTAGACCAGGGGCAGATTGCAATAGTGATCATGTACCAATTGTGGGAAAGCCTAGAGTAATATTAAAAGCAGAAAAACGAGCCTCAGTTAATATCAAGTTAAATTTAGATTTACTCAAAAGAGACAGGAAGTTTCAAGACAAATATAACATCACAATTCAGAACCAGTATAATGTAATAGAGAAGATACAAAGCAATGATGAACAGTGGGAAATGCTAAAAGAATCAATGCAACAAACATCAAAAGAGTTCACACCACCAGTGAGGACAAATTCAAGAAAGAAATGGATGACAGATGACATTTTGCAGCTAATGGATACAAGAAGAAGAAATAGAGAAAATAAAGATGAGTATAAGAGATTAAATAAAGAAATTGTAATAAAATGCAATGAAGCAAAAGAAGCATGGCTAAAACAGAGATGCAAAGAGATTAAAATGCAACAAAAAGGAGCTGTCAAAGCAGTATACAAACAAATTTGAAAAATTAACAGGAAGAAATACACAATCAAAAACTGGGTGTTTAAGATCAAGGGAAGGAAATCTGTTGACTGAGCAAGAAAGCATAAAGGAACGATGGACAGAATACATTATAGAACTTTATAATGATGAACGAACAGCAGTAAATACTAAGGATAATGGAGAAGGGTCAGAAAAACTCAAAGAAGAAGTGGAAGATGCCTTGCGCAATATGAAAGCAGGAAAAGCTCCTGGACCAGATGATATAACTAAAGAAGAGATTAAAACCATTGCTGATTTTGGAATAGAAATAATAAAAAAAATATTGAATGATATCTACAACAGCGGATATATACTAGACGACCTGCGTAAATCAATATCCATAGCGCTACCAAGGAAATCGAGCCGTGATAGCTCAGTGGTCAGTGAACTGGACTACAAAGGACAAGAGGTAGGGTTCAATCCCAACCGACAGCTTCCGGGTTCACCCAGCCTTTAATGGGTACCAGATTTTTTTTCTGGGAAAGTAAAGCAGCACAGGCATAATACCGACCACATTACCCCAAAAATCATGCGCCGAAGGTCTGTAAAATATATGGTCACTAACACCATATTCCCTATACACCACTTGGCGTGATGGGGGCACTTTACTCTTTACATTTTTACCAAAGAAATCTGGTGTGATTGAATGCAATGATCATAATAATCATTACTAAGAATAATCGTGTGAATAGTGCATCAGTCCAGAAATTAGTGATGAACAGTGTGGTTTTGTTCGAGGTAAAGGAACAAGCAATGCCATATATATCATAAGATCTTTAATAGAAAGAGCGATAGAGGTGAGACAGACACTTTCATAGATTATACCAAAGCATTTGACAAAGTAAAACACCAAGAAATAATCACAATTTTAGAAGGCATAAATGTAGACAGCAAAGATCTATGAATAATGAAAAAACATGTACTGGCAACAAACAGTGGCTATAAGAACTGAAAATCAATTGGCAATGTTTCAACAACTAAAACAGGGTGTAAGGCAAGGTTGTGTGCTGTCACCAGATTAGTTTAATATTTATAGTGAGATTATTTTAAGATCCATAAGGCGCATGCCTGGAATAACAATTGGAGGTCATAATATAAATAATCTGATATTGAATGTAAATATAAATAATCTGGTATGCTGATGATACAGTATTAATCGCTAAGAGTGAAAATGAGTTACAAGAAATGTTAGACATTATTGTAAAAGAAAGCAAAAATAAAGTACTCAGCCATGATAGCAAAAAGACAGAAGTAATGGTAACAACAAAGAAAAAGACATCATCTCAGTGCACAATAAAGACAAATAGAACAATATTAAAACAGGTAAATGAATTTAAATATTTGGGAACTTTGTTAACTTCAGATGGTAGATGTACAACAGAGGTGAGATGCAGAATGGCTCAGGCAAAAGGAGCTTTCCATAAAATGAGGAAGATACTATGCAATCCATTTTTGACAATAGAAACAAGGAGTCTGTAGAAATGTGGTTTTACAGAAGAATGTTGAGAATACCATGGACAAATAAGAAGAGTAATGAAAACGTTCTGAAAGAGACCAAAGTAAAAAGATAGCTAATTTCCAATATTAGGAAGAAACAATAATCATTGTTTGGCCATGTAATAGAAAGGGAACAGCTGGAATATATTGTAACAACTGGGAAAATTGAGGGACGAAGAGATAGAGGGGAGCAAAGAGAAAAGATACCAGACAGCTTAAGAGAATGGCTTGGCAGAAACACAACAACAGAAATGATAAATAACTGTCGAGATCGAAAGTTGTGGAGAGACATGATCACCTACGCCTGCAGGCCCAGTACTTGATGATGATGATGATGATGATGATGACGATGACGACGACGACGACGGCGACGATAGTTATATGTTCTATCAACATATCAGCAATAAAATGTTTGATACCACACCTACAGCCATGTGCTATCAAACATTATGTAATGATCTCTTTCAACATTGTAATCTCCATTTGTTCTCAGGTAAGTCAAGATGAAGACTGCAGTCAAGATTCTAGCCCCCAATTTCTGGAAATTACAAAAAGCAAACCTAATCACATGTCAGGAAATGGAAAGATGTTTCATTCTCTCGATTCTGAAGATTGTACTGATGATGGGGACAGAGTTAATAAAAGAACTCGTAGAAAATCACATACTAGAGAGAAGCGTCACAAATGTGATGTGTGTGGTGCCGGTTTCACTTCAAGTTCCAAACTACACATACACAAGAGAACACATACAGGGGAGAAGCCTTACACTTGTGATGTTTGTTGTGCAGGTTTTGCTATTAATTCTAATCTAATAAGACACATGAGAATACATACAGGGGAGAAGCCTTTCACGTGTGATTTTTGTGGTGCAGGTTTTACTATCAAATCAAATCTAAAATTGCACCTGAGAGCACATACAGGGGAGAAGCCTTACACGTGTGATATGTGTGCTACACGTTTTAGTAAACTTATTATACTAAAAACACACTTGAAAACACATACAGGGGAGAAGCCATGCATTTGTGATGTTTGTGGTGCAGGCTTTGCTGTTAATTCAAAACTAACAATGCACAAGAGAGCACATACAGGGGAGAAGCCTTACATATGTGGTCTATGTGGTGCAGGTTTTAGTATTAATTCAAATCTAAAAACACACAAGAGAACGCATACAGGAGAGAAGCCATACACTTGTGATGTATGTGGTACATGTTTTTCTTTAAATGGAAGCCTAAAAAAGCACAAAAAAACTCATACAGGGGAGAGGCCTTACACGTGTGATGTGTGTGGTGCAGGTTTTGCTATGAATTCAAATCTAAAATCACACAAGAGAACACATACAGGGGATAAGCCTTACACTTGTGATATATGTGGTACATGTTTTTCTTTAAATGGAGACCTAAAAATACACAAAAGAACACATACAGGAGAAAAGCCCTACACATGTGATGCGTGTGCTGCATGTTTTACTAGTAATTCAAATCTAAAACAACACAAAAGAACACATGCAGGGGAGAAGCCTTACACATGTGATGTGTGTGGTGCATGTTCTACTAGTAATTCAAATCTAAAAAAACACAAAAAAACACATACAGGAGAGAAGCCTTACACATGTGATATGTGTGATGCATGTTATACTAGTAATTCAAATCTTAAAACACACAAGAGAAAACATACATAGGAGAAGCCTTACACATGTGATGTATGTGCTGCACATTCTACTAGTAATTCAAATCTTAAAACACACAAGAGAAAACATACATAGGAGAAGTCTTACACATGTGATGTGTGTGGTGCACATTCTACTAGTAATTCAAATCTTAAAACACACAAGAGAACACATACATAGGAGAAGCCTTACACATGTGATGTATGTGCTGCACATTCTACTAGTAATTCAAATCTTAAAACACACAAGAGAAAACATACATAGGAGAAGCCTTACACATGTGATGTGTGTGGTGCACATTCTACTAGTAATTCAAATCTTAAAAAAACACAAAAGAACACATACAGGAGAGAAGCCTTACACATGTGGTGTGTGTGTGCTTGTTTTTTCTCATTTTCAAAGTTTAAAAATACACAAAAGAACACAGTGGAAGAGCCCATCAAATGTGATGTGTGTGTTGCATGTTTAACTAGTAATTTTAATCTAAAAGTGCATCAGAGAGCACATACAGGGGAGAAACCTTAGATGAGTCATGTATGTGGTGCAGGTTTTAGTATTAATTCAAATCTAAAAGCATACAAGAAAACACATACAGGGGAGAAACCTTTCACATGTGTTATGTGTGGTGGTTGTTTAATCAACTTCAACATCTAAAATTTCACAGGAGAACACATACAAGTAAGAAGCATTACATATGTTATGTGTGTGGTGTATGTTCTACTAGTAATTCAAATTTAAAAAAACACAAGAGAACACATACAGTAGAGAAACCTTTCATGTTTGATGTGTATAGTGTATGTTATCTATCTATCTGTCTGTCTGTCTGCCAGCCAGCCTGTCTGTCTGCCTGCCAGCCTATCTGTCTGTCTGCCTACCTGTCTGTCTAATCTATATATCTGTTGACCTTTCGCTGGCCCATAAGGCAAAGATGCCTATACACTTCCTCTTATCTAAATTTTGTTATTCTAGCAGTTTTCAATCCTTGTAAAGGTCTTTTATTAAATCTCTCTCTCTCTCTCTCTCTGCAATCAAGACTCAATCAGAGTAGGATTCCAGACTCTCTCATGAAGTCAGCTGTCTGTTTAAGTGAATCGATTGCCCCATATAGTTTCTCTTCCAGGGAGGTGGGCATGGACCACATTGCTCTTCTCAGGTCTGTGTACTGGGGGCAATCCTGTAGAACATGTTTTGTAGCCATATTGTCCAGTTTACAGTGGCATAAGCTGGTTGTACCTATTTTGAATTTGTGAACATGTGATTTCTCATTCTATTGTGGCCAGTGTGTAGGCGAAGTATGATGACTTGATCCCTCCTTGATAGTTGGTGGTATCCGTCACGCTCGTTATGCTTTGGGTGTTTTTGTTTCGATTTTTCATGGAATTGACCCTTGAGGACGGATTTGGCTTCATCATAACTGAGCGGATGGTTTTCTTGTGGTAATCTCCCTCCCTCTTTAGCTAATTTGTCTGTGCGTTCGTTCCGGTGTATATTACAGTGTGATGGTATCCACTGAATGACTACTGTCTGGAAGTTATTGCATAGTTGGTCCAGGGTTGTTCTCAAGTCATCTAGTTCATTGTTCTTGGGGCTTTTTAGAGCTGATAGTACTTACAGTGCATCAGTCAGAATCACCAATTTATTGTGCATGTTATTTTTGTGTTTAGTAGCCAGTGTTGCAGCATCTCTGATGGCCTCAGTTTCTGCTTTAGAGTTGTTTGAGCATTTTCCAGTAGCTATTGACTTGGTGATTTCGTCCTGATTATTCAGCGTCAAGAAAACACCTCCCCCTCCATTTCTGGTGGCATTTGTAGCAGAGCCATCTGTGTATATGTGGGGCCAAGAGTCCTGTGGGTAGGTATCGTGTATGTGTTTTTCTGCTACATGTTTTCTTTCTGTGTCTGATTGGGTGCCTTTTTTCATGATTCCTGTCATATTTGCTTTCCATGAGGAGACATATCAGATGGGCCCAAGGGTTTCAATATTGTTTGGGAAAGTACTGGGTCTCCAGTAGTTAGTTCATTGGCAATTGCAGCGAAGTTGCTCCTCTTTAGTCGTACAATTCCGGAACCAGTTATTCTTTGGTGCACGGGGTGGCTAAGGAGCCTTCTATATTTCTCCGCTTGTTGCAATACTTTAGTGACCCGTCTGTCATCTAAGGGTTGTAAACCTGTTACTGTTTCTAGAGTCTTGATAGGTGTAGATTTCATAGCACCAGTAATGATATGGGCAGCTTGGTTCTGCTGTGTTCTGTTAATTTTGCTAAGGTGTGATTTGGAAGCCATAGCCCAGACTGTGACTCCATACTCTAGAACTGGTTTCCTGCCAATTTCTTCATAATATTTGTTCATTTTCTGGCTTTTTTCCTTGCTCTGTCTATCTGATGTTTCCAAGTCATTCTGCGATTCATGGTGACGCCAAAATATGTTGGGTTTTGGTCAATAGGGAGTGTATGGTCTTTTATCTTCAAGTTTGCAGAGAGTGTGTTTCTTGATAGGCTGAAAATTGTATATGTAGTTTTTTTTTTTTCTTTGATTGGTAAGAACCAAGTGTTCGTCCATTTTTCAAGTTCACCTAGGACATCTTGCATCCTTGGTCCAGCCACTGACATACTTTCTTCGCTAGCCCATAATGCCAGATCATCTGCGTATATTGCTGAGTGTATTCTGGGTGGAATGTCCATTATGATGTCATTTATGAAAATTAAAAAGAGTGTTGTGGACAATCTGTCCCAGATTTAGGAGCATTTAATTGGAGATTCCATCTTTACGAGGGGAACTTTTGAGCTTCAATCCTTTGAGGGCAACATCTAATTCAGTACCAATCTGCACCAATGATCTCTGCCTCTCCATTTGTGACTGCATCTGTCAGTTTTGCTGGGATGGAATTTATAATAAATATAAGAATTCCACCCTTGTGGCCTTCCCTGTCTTGTCTAAATGTTTGGTAGCCCCTAATCATAAATCTGTGCTGAGGATTAAGATGAGTTTCCTGGATGCAGGCAATGTCTATCTCCTCTGCTAGTCTGATTGTTAGAGCTTGTTTTTTGTGGTATATGCCCCCCGCATTCCAGTGTATTATATTCAGCTGTTTCTTGAGGCCTTTCTGGTCAGTGGTAGTTTCTGTCATAATTAGAGTCTGTTAGATCCAGTCTGATTGATTACTTGTTAAAACATTGCATTGTGTTCTGCACCAGTGGCCCAGTGCATCCGATTTCACCCAGCATTTTATTCAGGTTTGCTTTCCTTAGACTTTGATTGTCCCCAATCTTCCTGCAAGGCAGCAGATTGTCTTTTATGTAGGGGAATTCTGCCCCTAGATGGTCGGCCCTCCCAGGTTTACGAGCACCATCTGCCCAAGCTTGATGTAGTAATTAGTTGGTGATTAGACTATCACCATCGCACATCAAACAACAGACTATAAGACCCTCCTAACTATCACGAACTTCCGGGAGTCTCACCGATTCTGACAAGTCATGTTATGACAAGTATTTTAAACTAAAAGTTCTACCAGATATATACGAATATATGGTGAAACATGTAATTTACTATTTGGATATTTTGTCAAAGAAGGTGTTGATCTCCTCCTGCGTTAGTGGACGCGTGGTTGTTTACTAATTTTGTTCATTTAAGATAGCGTCCACAAGAGTCAGAGTGAAATGAATCTCCATTGTCGCCAACCTTCGATGCAGGGAGAAAGCACGACAAGATTGTGTTCTGAGCTTATACTCCAGGCATTGTGCTCGTAAAAGCTAAACTATAACGGCCGTTGGGCTTTGTTCAAACGTAAACAAGCGTCCATCTTGGTGCGTCTCCTTATCAAATCTCACCATTTGTCTCTGTTCTGTGCAAGCGTCTTAATCACATTGAGGGAGCCGATTCCTGCTGCTTTTGCCTCTCTGGCCAATGTTCTTCTCAGTGTCTCTCTGGATATCGACCTCTTTTCCTCTTACCTGTTGTTTTCCGCATGAGGGCTAGCTTTATTATTCAGTTTCATTCAGTTATTATCTCTTCTCATCACATGTCCAACATATGACCATCGTTTTTTCTTGATTACTGAAGATATTAGTGGTTGATTGGCAATTTCTCTAATTTCCCTATTTGTTTTGAATTCGTTCCACGCTATACCAAGTATTTTCCTTAGACATTTATTTTCAAATGCGTTCAACTTTGTGTTTTATGTCTCTTGTTGTTTTCCAGCTTTCGCAAGCATACATAATGGTTGATAGTGCGTTTGATATGACTAGTCTACGTTTTGTGTTTGTGCTGATGAGTTTCGATTTCCACAACTTTTCAAGGTTTCTGAAAGACATTGCTGCTTTAGCTATTCTGATTCTAATTTCTTTGCTTGTATCCCCTTCACGATCAATATGACTTCCAAGATAGATAAAGTGATTGATCTCTTCCACTAGTTTGTTTTCCGTGTATATTCTGTCATCTGTAAGAATTAAGCTTTTCATGACTTTAGGTGTATGTTTTACTCATAGCAAATAACTGAAAAAACAATGGAACACATATAGGAGAAAAGTTTTACTCATGTAATAAGTGGGATATTTCTTTGCTCAGATCTGTAAACACATAAGAGAACACATGCATGAGCGATAAGGAGGCATGTGCTGTTAGTGTTTTCTGACAGTTCATGTAAAGCCCACACAAGAGAAGACTTATAGGAGTAAAGTGTTCATTATGGGAAGTGTTTCCTGCATGTTTTGTTAATAGAGGGTATCTAACTGGTCATCAAGTATCATGCCTGCTGGTGTAGGTGATCATGTCTCTCCACAAATTTCGATCTTGACAGTTTTTTATTATTTCTGTTGTTGATTTTCTGCTAAACCATTCTCCTAAGCTGTCTAGTATCTTTTCATTTTTCTTCCTTCTATCTCTTCGCCCCTCAGTTTTCCCAGTTGTCTCATTATATTCCGGCTGTTCCCTTCTCATTACATTACCCAAAAAATGATGATGGTTTCTTCCTAATATTGGATATTAGCTGTCTTTTTGCTTTGGTCTCTTTCAGAACGTTTTCATTACTCTTCTTAGCTGTCCATGGTGTTCTCAACATTCTTCTGTAAAACCACATTTCTACAGCCTCCAGTGATTTTCTTGTCTGTTGTCCTATTGTCCATGATTCGCATCCATATGTTAAGACTGGCTCTACATAACATTTAAGAACTCTTTTTCTTGTTTCTATTGTCAAAAATGGATTGCACAGGATCTTCCTCATTTTTTGGAAAGCTGCTTTTGCCTGAGCCATTCTGCATCTCACCTCTTTTGTACATCTACCATTTGAGGTTAACATTGTTCCCAGGTATTTAAATTCATTGACCTATTTTAATATTGTTCCACTTGTCTTTATCTAACTGGTCATAAGAGAATGCATTCAAGGAATTATCTTATATGTGAGATATTTGGTACATGTTTTACTCAAAGTGAAAATCTAAAAACACACAAAGGAACATATACAACACCGGAGCCTTACAGATTTGATATAGATGGAGCTGCTTTTAATCAATAGCTAAATAAAATCAAACAGGAGAAAAGTCTGACCCATGCCTTTTTTGCAGTACAGGTTTAACGCAAATTGTAGACATTACTAACAATAAAGCACATGCAGGACAGAAGTTCTGAAATTTGTCAAATAGAATATACTAGAAGCATGCCTGGAGGATGTTGTAGTGAAGTGATGGCTGATTGCAATGTCTTGGAAATCTACAAAAGTAGAGACATGCTGAAGAAATGTCTTAATTCTATCATGTGTTGAGGTTTCATTTTTTGATGTTATTATGTGCAAAACCTGAAGGAGACATTTTAAAAATGAAACTTTTTCTTGTTAATTCCTGAAGATGTAGTAGAAGTATGACAGAAAGAATGATAGACAATAGAACATACTTCAGATTGCCATAATATATTAGATAGATAAAAGAGTCTGGGTTGTCTAGAGGTAAGATATTGATCTATTGAAGCAGGGAGGTAATAGGGATATGAAAAGACGGCTAATTCGGTAGATGTCAAGGGAGACAAAGGGTTGAGAAGAAAATAGAGGTAATGGGGAAACTCATGGTCCACGTGATGTGTGAAGAGTCTGAACAGACCATGAAGCACGAGAATTGGAAATGAGGCAGAGAGTTAAGTTAGACAAAGGATAGGTTAAATTAGATTCATTCGAGATAGTGCAATGCTGCAATCGAGACGGCTGTGTGTTTGGTTACAGCTGGTACTGGGAACAAGGAGGGTGGATTTCGGACATTGGATAGCAGGTTAGTCTGGGATGTGGCCGTCAAGATAGTCAAATGTAGTTTAGGAGAAGGATAGAATGGTGGAATGTAGCACTAGAATAGAGGGCCATGGTAGCGCCTGGTAGGAATTCTGAAGGATAGTTAGCACACAATAGTTGCTGTAGTAATTGCAGTTCTTTGAAGAGACTTTGTAAAATGTGGGTGTTTGTTTGGGTGTCTGCTGTCTGTTTCAGTGATTCAGTTGCCCCGTATAGTTTCTCTTCCAGGGAGGTGGGTGTGGGCCACATTGTCCTTCTCAGGTCTGTGTACTAGGGACAATCCTGTAGAACATGTTTTGTTGTCATATTATCCAGTGTACATAGGCTGGTAGTAGCTATTTTGAGTTTGGTGAACATGTGGTTTCTCATTTTGTTGTGGCCAGTGCACAGGTGAAGTATTATGACTTGATCCCTCCTTGATAGAAGTATCCATCCCTCTTATTATACTTTGGGTGTTCTTGTTTCCATTTTTCATGGTACTGGCCTTTGGTGATGGATTTTGCTTCCTTGTAGCTGACCAGATGGTTCTCTTGTGGTAATCTCCCTCCCTCCTTAGCTAATTTGTCTGCGCATTCATTTCCATGGATATTACAGTATGATGATATCCACTGGATGACCACTCTCTGGAAGTTATTGCACAATTGGTCTAGGAATGTTCTCAGGTCATCTAGTTCACTGTTCCTGTGTTTTTAGATCTGTTAGGACTGACATTGCATCGGTCAGCAGCATCAATTTCTTGTGCACACTATTTTTGTGTTGGATAGCCAGTTTTACATCGTCTTTGAGGACTTCAGTTTCTGCTTTATAGTTTAAGAATTTCCCAGTAGCTATTGACTTGGTGATCTCTTCCTGGTTATTCAGCTTCAAAAACATGTTCTCCTGCTCCATTTCTAGTGGCATTAGTAGCAGAGCCATCTGTGTATATGTGTGACCAGGAGTCCTGTGGGTAGCTGTCGTTTTATGTGTTTTTCTGCTATGTGCTTTCTCTTTGTCTGGGTGCATTTTTTCATGATTCCCATTATGTCTTCCTTAAGTTCTGGTATTTCATATTTCCCATGGAGAGTCATACAGGATGGGCATATGTGTTTTGGCATTGTTTGGGACAGTACTGGATCACTAGTTGTCATTTCTTTGGAGATTGCCATGAAGTTGCTCCTCTTTAGTCTTCCTTTTTCAAAGCCAGTTATTCTTTGGTGCATGGGGCGTTTAGTGATCCTTTTAAAACCCATGTCCATGTATCTCTGAGGTACTTTTCCTGGAGCATATTGTAACAGTGAGTTGAGAATCTACAACAATAGGTGAGCGAGAGAGTGAAGTCACAAAAAGAAGGTGGAAGTTTAACTCAGATAAAAACATTGAATTCCCGTGAATAAGTGAGAGTCAATTAGAGAAGTGGTAAAATGTAAGAAGATTTATGATTGGCTGGAGGGAAAATATGTAGTAAAAAATATAGGGAAAGTACAGTCATACGAGAAGTGAAACTTACTCAGGCGGACAGCTTGAGAGCTGTGCCATAAGAGGCGGTAGCCATGACAGGCTTACCAACCTGCTTAGTTGAATGTGAATAGTTAGGTCAAGCCAAAGCTCAAAAATGTTGATCAGTGTTTCAGTTAAGCGTTGTAAATAGATTATGCTCTTGCAGCTAAACTGATAGCAATGTTATTGGGGGCAGTTACTAAACCAATGTTATTGGGGCAGTTTTCAAAACAAATGAGGAAATTAGAGAAATCGCCAATCAACCACTAATATCTTCAGTAATAAAGAAAAGACGATGGTCATACGTTGGACATGTGATGAGAAGAGATAATAACCGAATAGCAAAGCAAGCCCTCATATGGGAAACAACAGGTAAAAGAAAAAGAGGAAGACCCAGGGAGACACTGAGAAGAACATTGATGAGAGAGGCAAGAGCAGCAGGAGTCGGCTCCCTCAATGAGATAGAACTGCTTGCATAGAACAGAGACAGATGGCGAGATTTGATAAAATATCTTTAAAAGAAAACTGCTAGAACAAAAAAATCCATATAGGAGAAGGTGTATCTTGGTCTACGCCCTATGGGCCGGTTACGGCTCGAAAGGTCAATAGATAGTTACTAAACCTCCACAGTGTTTAATGTTATTTGTTCAAGTGAGTTATGTCAAACCAGGAGTTAACCATGTTGATAATGTTAGTTTTCAAACCAAGAGTTGATCATGTTGATAATGTAGTTTTCAAACCAAGAGTCGACCATGTTGATAATGATAGTTTTCAAACCAAGAGTCAACCATGTTGATAATGTTAGTTTTCAAACCAAGAGTCAACCATGTTGATAATGATAGTTTTCAAACCAAGAGTCGACCATGTTGATAATGTTAGTTTTCAAACCAAGAGTCAACCATGTTGATAATGTTAGTTTTCAAACCAAGAGTCGACCATGTTGATAATATTACTTTAAGAGTTGTTCAAGTGTAGAACTACGGCCCCAGTGTAAACTCAAGACGGTATGTGAGTTAGCGTAATGAGTCAAGATCAACCAGACTAAGACAAATTTTTCTGTATGGACGATTAGAGAACGAGAGTGATAAAGGCACATGAGTGAAGTACAGTGTCTGAAATTGATTAGTGCATGTGAGCAGCCGAGAAATAAGTAATGGCTGAATTTTAACTGTTGTGTTCATTTACAAACTATTCATGAATAAACTCGAGTCATGTTTTAAGAATGGACTTCCTTGAACAGTATAACCTCATTAGTATCTGAGTGTATGTGGCATAACGAAGAACGAATACTCAGTGGGTAAAGAAAGATATGGTCCTCATAGTGCAGTGGGGCCAGAGCAGCAGAAAAAGCAACGCGAAATACATTATTTCTAGAGATCACGTGTGGGTGCGAGTTCGTGTCTTGGCCATTCACAGTTCAACCATTGTAACATCACAGTGCAGCACAGGTAAGAAGTGTGACAGGTAAACTGGTGTGTCAACAGTCACTAGAGTATTGCCAGAATATAAGGAGTTTATCAGCGGCCTGTTCGTTGAGGTGAGCAAGTTAACTGAAGCAAGTCATTTACAACAAGCAATCCATCAATCGAATGAATGAGACTGTCTTCACATGCACGTCTCATTAAAAGACACAGCGGATGATAAGATAAAAACAAATCTTAAATAGAGAAGAACAGGAGAGATGGTTTACAATATGAATGATAGGGCTCTTCTTTCACTCTCGGGTTGCTTGTTTTTGGAGACTATTCCTGGAACATCTGGGATTATATTTGTTATGTTTTTACAGTTAGACCATGGTTCGGGTGTGAGGGCTTCACAGATCTATGTTTGCTTCTAAATTGTGTGTGTTGTCTGTAGGTTTCCTTTGCAAGATGATTTGGGCACTTCCTTTGGAGTTGTTCTTGTTTTTTTTTGTTTTGTCATGGAATTGTTGGTGCAGTGGGTGATCTGACATCGTTTTATACATTTCAAACTGGAAGAGAATCTTGTATTTTCTAGCAGTGTGCTGGGGTCTCAAGATCTGCTGTTTTTTCCACCTTGTTATCTGTATAAATACTTGGGCACAATAATAACATCAGATGGGAGATACACCACAGAAATAAAAAGCAGAATAGCTCAGGCCAAAGTAACATTTAAGAAAATGAAAAATATCTTATGCAAAAAATCTATGTCAATAAAAATGAGAAAGAGAGTTCATCGGTGCAATATAGAACCAATTCTGACCTATGGAAGCGAATCATGGACAGTCGACAAACAAATGAAAAGACAAAGAGATGGGATTTCTCAGAAGAATGTTGAAAGTTCCCTGGACAGCTGAATAGACCAATGAGGAAGTTCTCAAAGAGGCCAACACAAAAAGGGAGCTCTTAAAAAACATCAGAAAGAAGCAATCAACATTTTTCGGGCACATCATGAGAAGAGTAAAATCGGAATGCTTGGTTACAACTGGCAAAATAAAAGGAAAAAGAGATCGCGGACAACAAAGAGAGAAAAGACTGGATAGCTTGGTGTCATGGCATGGAAAACAGTCAACATTGATACGATACGATGCACTGTAGACAGAAGATTGTGGAGGGACATGAGCACCTACGCCAACCAGTATGGCACATGATGATGATGTTATATGTATTCAGTCATTTCTCCAACACCTGCACTGACATGTTTGTACAGTTGTCCCCAACTCTCTATTCAATCATTTCTCTAACACCTCCACCCCATGTTTGTACAGTTGTTCACAACTCTTATTCAATCATTTCTCCAAAACCCCAACCCCATGTTTGTACAGTTGTTCCCAACTCTCTATTCAATCATTCTCTAACACCTCCACCCCCATGTTTGTACAGTTGTTCCCAACTCTCTATTCAATCATTTCTCTAACACCTCCACCTCCATGTTTTTACAGTTGTCCCCAACTCTCTATTCAATCATTTCTCTAACACCTCCACTGACATGTTTGTACAGTTGTCCCCAACTCTCTATTCAATCATTTCTCTAACACCTCCACCCCCATGTTTGTACAGTTGTTCACAACTCTCTATTCAATCATTTATCAAACACCTCCACCTCCATGTTTTTACAGTTGTCCCCAACTCTCTATTCAATCATTTCTCTAACACCTCCACCTCCATGTTTTTACAGTTGTCCCCAACTCTCTATTCAATCATTTCTCTAACACCTCCATCTCCATGTTTTTACAGTTGTCCCCAACTCTCTATTCAATCATTTCTCTAACACCTCCATCTCCATGTTTTTACAGTTGTTCCCAACTCTCTATTCAATCATTTCTCTAACACCTCCACCCCCATGTTTGTACAGTTGTCCCCAACTCTCTATTCAATCATTTCTCTAACACCTCCACTGACATGTTTTTACAGTTGTCCCCAACTCTCTATTCAATCATTTCTCTAACACCTCCACCTCCATGTTTTTACAGTTGTTCACAACTCTCTATTCAATCATTTCTCTAACACCTCCACCTCCATGTTTTTACAGTTGTCCCCAACTCTCTATTCAATCATTTCTCCAACACCTCCACTGACATGTTTGTACAGTTGTTCACAACTCTCTATTCAATCATTTCTCCAACACCTCCACCCCCATGTTTGTACAGTTGTCCCCAACTCTCTATTCAATCATTTCTCTAACACCTCCACCGACATGTTTGTACAGTTGTTCCCAACTCTCTATTCAATCATTTCTCTAACACCTCCACTGACATGTTTTTACAGTTGTTCCCAACTCTCTATTCAAGCATTTCTCTAACACCTCCACCCCCATGTTTTTACAGTTGTTCCCAACTCTCTATTCAATCATTTCTCTAACACCTCCACTGACATGTTTTTACAGTTGTTCCCAACTCTCTATTCAATCATTTCTCCAACACCTCCACCCCCATGTTTGTACAGTTGTTCCCAACTCTCTATTCAATCATTTCTCCAGCACTTCCACCCCATGTTTGTGCACTCGTTCCCAACTCTCTATTCAATCATTTCTCCAACACCTCCACCCCCATGTTTGTACAGTTGTCCCCAACTCTCTATTCAATCATTTCTCCAACACCTCCACCCCCATGTTTGTACAGTTGTTCCCAACTCTCTATTCAATCATTTCTCTAACACCTCCACCCCCATGTTTGTACAGTTGTTCCCAACTCTCTATTTAATCATTTCTCCAACACCTCCACCCCATGTTTGTACAGTTGTTCCCAACTCTCTATTCAATCATTTCTCCAGCACTTCCACCCCCATGTTTGTGCACTCGTTCCCAACTCTCTATTCAATCATTTCTCCAACACCTCCACCCCCATGTTTGTACAGTTGTCCCCAACTCTCTATTCAATCATTTCTCCAACACCTCCACCCCCATGTTTGTACAGTTGTTCCCAACTCTCTATTCAATCATTTCTCTAACACCTCCACCCCCATGTTTGTACAGTTGTTCCCAACTCTCTATTCAATCATTTCTCCAACACCTCCACCCCCATGTTTGTACAGTTGTTCCCAACTCTCTATTCAATCATTTCTCCAGCACTTCCACCCCCATGTTTGTGCACTCGTTCCCAACTCTCTATTCAATCATTTCTCCAACACCTCCACCCCCATGTTTGTACAGTTGTCCCCAACTCTCTATTCAATCATTTCTCCAACACCTCCACCCCCATGTTTGTACAGTTGTTCACAACTCTCTATTCAATCATTTCTCTAACACCTCCACCCCCATGTTTGTACAGTTGTTCACAACTCTCTATTCAATCATTTCTCTAACACCTCCACTGACATGTTTGTACAGTTGTTCCCAACTCTCTATTCAATCATTTCTCTAACACCTCCACCCCCATGTTTGTACAGTTGTTCCCAACTCTCTATTCAATCATTTCTCTAAAACCTCCACCCCCATGTTTGTACAGTTGTTCACAACTCTCTATTCAATCATTTCTCTAACACCTCCACTGACATGTTTGTACAGTTGTTCCCAACTCTCTATTCAATCATTTCTCCAACACCTCCACCCCCATGTTTGTACAGTTGTTCCCAACTCTCTATTCAATCATTTCTCTAACACCTCCACCCCCATGTTTGTACAGTTGTTCACAACTCTCTATTCAATCATTTCTCTAACACCTCCTCCCCCATGTTTGTACAGTTGTTCACAACTCTCTATTCAATCATTTCTCTAACCTCCACCTCCATGTTTGTACAGTTGTTCCCAACTCTCTATTCAGTTATTTCTCCAACACCTCCACCCCATGTTTGTACAATTGTTCCCAACTCTCTATTCAATCATTTCTCTAACACCTCCACCCCCATGTTTGTACAGTTGTTCCCAACTCTCTATTCAATCATTTCTCTAACACCTCCTCCCCATGTTTGTACAGTTGTTCACAACTCTCTATTCAATCATTTCTCTAACACCTCCTCCCCCATGTTTGTACAGTTATTTCTCCAACACCTCCACCCCCATGTTTGTACAATTGTTCCCAACTCTCTATTCAATAATTTCTTCCTAATATTGGAAATTAGCTTTCTTTTTGCTTTGGCCTCTTTCTGAATGTTTTCAAAATGAATGGAAATATAAGAAACAGATGTCAAAGAGCCACATGCAAGAGTGAAACCATACAAATTTGACTGGTGTGATGATGGTTTTAATCAGTATATAAATAAAAACACGCTTGAGAACACAGAGAACAAGTCTGACTCATGTCTTTTATGTAGTGCAGATTTAATACAAAGTGAAGACAATAAAACACATGCAGGTGTATGTTTGACATTCTTAAAACAGCATGTACTGGGAACAAACCTAGCAGATAGTGTGAAGTGAAGTGGTTGCTTTTTGGAGTGTTTTGAAAATCTACAAAAGTAGAGAAAGTGAACAAATGCCTTAATTATATGTTGTGTTGTGACTTCATTTTTGAGTGTTAATATTTTAGGAAGAAATGTTAGGATACAGTTTTATTTAATAAAATCTTTTGATTCAAGTTCCTGAAATGGATAAAGTTAAAAGATAAAGACAGGGAATAATATTTGCTGAAACATGGTTCAAATGATTATTGATTTTCTGTATAAGCTTACTTAAACCCTTAGTTGTCACATGAACCATTGGACAACCCAAACAATTAATGAAAATGATATTGTGGTTGTGATACAGCCATTAGGTTTATTCAATTAAAAACGGCTGCAATTGTTCTAATCCACCTTTTAAATGCACAATATGGTCATCTGACCAGTTAAATCAGAAAAAAAATGACCTCTTTTGACAGTTTAGAAGTCTAATGACTTTAAAAAATTTAAATCGCCGAAAGCTGATAGTTTTCTGATGCCTTCTTTGTTTTGCAATGTGGTGTCTTCATCGATATTTAATGACAAACAACAATTCACAAACAGCAGAAATAGACTCAAGATGCAATAAAGATTGTCAAATCATCGGACAGCTATCACCACTGTTGTTCAACAAGGAAATAACTCTGGAGGCAAATCAGGCACTCTACAATCTTCATCCCACTTTTGTGCTACCAATGCCAGTCCTGGACCCTAGATGCAAGAGCAATAAGAAAAATAACCTCTACCAAGATGAAATATGTTAGACGAATGACAAGAAACAGCCTGAGAGATAAGATCAGAAATAAAGAACTGATAACAAAGCTAGGAATAATCCCTGCTATAGAATATATATATAGAAACAACATAAAATGGTTTGGCCATGTGATAAAGCAGAAACATTATGACACAATGAGTCTTCAATAAACATTGCAACAACACCAGACCCAAGGGTGGACCACGGAAAAGATGTATTGATAAAATATTAGAAACACTTGTAATATAACAGCAACAGAGGCGAACAGCAGTGCTAAAGACTGAAAATTACATCTCCCCTCGACGCTGAAAGGAAATGAGGAAGAAAGGAAGCAGAAGGTCAATTTTTCAATTGTGGATATTTTGAAATACATTACGTATTTCTTAAGTGAAGTTAAATGCATATGAATTATGTAATCAGCAGAAATCAGCTTCCTCAATGAGATAGAGTTGCTTGCACAGAACAGAAGAGAAAGAGTATCTGGGTCTATGCCCTATGGGCCGGCTACGGCTCGAAAGGTCAATAGATAGATAGATAGAATTATAAAATATAAAATATCAGCTAGATATTGATCTTCAACTTCTACACTACATAAATTAACAAAGTGCATTTATATTCATTTCAAAGTAAGTTTTGTATGTGATTTTTCATATAAGGATATGTTATACTATTCTAAATGAAAAGAGTAGCCATTCTTTAACATTTATTATGAAACCGTGTGCATGACGGAACAGAATGAAATGAGTAATGATTCATCATCATCAAGTATCGGGCCTGTTGGCGTAGGTGATCATGTCTCTTCACAACTTTCAATCTCGACAGTTATTTATCATTTCTGTTGTTGACCTTCTGCCAAACCATTCTCTTAAGCTGTCTTGTATCTTTTCTCTTTGCTTCACTCTACCACTTTGTCCCTCAATTTTCCCAGTTGTTACAATATGTTCTAGTTGTTCTCTTCTCATTACATGGCCAAAAAATGATGATTGTTTCTTCCTAATATTGGAAATTAGCTCTCTTTTGCTTTGGCCTCTTTCAGAACATTTGTATTACTTTTCATAGCTGTCCATGATATTTTCAATATTCTTCTGTAAAACCACATTTCTACAGACTCCAGTGATTTTCTTGTATGTTGTCTTGTTGTCCATAATTCACATCCATATGTTAAGACTGGCTCTACATAACATTTAAGAACTCTTTTTCTTGTTTCTAATGTTATTAAGATGGATTGCATAGTATCTTCCTCATGTTTTGGAAAGCTGCTTTTGCTTGAGCCATTCTGCATCTCACCTCTGTTGTACATCATCCGCTGAGGTTAACAAAGAGTCTACATCCAGCACTAGAGTGGAGATAAGAGTAGGAGTAATAATTATAATCAATAAATTCATACAACTGTTAGGTACAAAACTAAAATAAAAATGTTCAATTCCATTGTAAAGTCAGTCATATTATATGGCTGTGAAACATGGAGAACAACAAAATTGACAAATGAAGATACAGACTTTCATTAATGGATGTTTACACAGAATAATAGATCTCCATTATTCTGGATGAAGTGCTGGATGAAGACTTGAACAAAGCTAAAGAGATGACTTAGATCTCGATTCTAGTGTTGCATGAAGACTTGCACAAAGTTAAAGAGATGACTTAGATCTCCATTCTAGTTCTGGATGAAGACTTGCACAAAGTTAAAGAGATGATGTACATCTCCATTCTAGTTCTGGATGAAGATTTGCACAAAGTTAAAGATATGACTTAGATCTCCATTCTAGTTCTGGATGAAGACTTGCACAAAGTTAAAGAGATGATGTATATCTCCATTCTAGTTCTGGATGAAGACTTGCACAAAGTTAAAGAGATGATGTACATCTCCATTCTAGTACTGCATGAAGACTTGCACAAAGTTAAAGAGATGACTTAGATCTCCATTCTAGTTCTGGATGAAGACTTGCACAAAGTTAAAGAGATGATGTATATCTCCATTCTAGTTCTGGATGAAGACTGCACAAAGTTAAAGAGATGATGTACATCTCCATTCTAGTTCTGGATGAAGATTTGCACAAAGTTAAAGAGATGATGTACATCTCCATTCTAGTTCTGGATGAAGACTTGCACAAAGTTAAAGAGATGATGTACATCTCCATTCTAGTTCTGGATGAAGACTTGCACAAAGTTAAAGAGATGACTTAGATCTTCATTCTAGTTCTGGATGAAGACTTGCACAAAGTTAAAGAGATGATGTATATCTCCATTCTAGTTCTGGATGAAGACTTGCACAAAGTTAAAGAGATGATGTATATCTCCATTCTAGTGCTGGATGAAGACTTGCACAAAGTTAAAGAGATGACTTAGATCTCCATTCTAGTACTGCATGAAGACTTGCACAAAGTTAAAGAGATGACTTAGATCTCTATTCTAGTACTGGATGAAGAATTGCACAAAGTTAAAGAGATGACTTAGATCTCCATTCTAGTGTTGCATGAAGACTTGCACAAAGTTAAAGAGATGATGTATATCTCCATTCTAGTACTGGATGAAGACTTGCACAAAGTTAAAGAGATGATGTACATCTCCATTCTAGTTCTGGATGAAGACTTGCACAAAGTTAAAGAGATGACTTAGATCTCCATTCTAGTACTGGATGAAGACTTGCACAAAGTTAAAGAGATGACTTAGATCTCCATTCTAGTACTGCATGAAGACTTGCACAAAGTTAAAGAGATGACTTAGATCTTCATTCTAGTTCTGGATGAAGACTTGCACAAAGTTAAAGAGATGACTTAGATCTCCATTCTAGTTCTGGATGAAGACTTGCACAAAGTTAAAGAGATGACTTAGATCTCTATTCTAGTGTTGCATGAAGACTTGCACAAAGTTAAAGAGATGACTTAGATCTCTATTCTAGTTCTGGATGAAGAATTGCACAAAGTTAAAGAGATGACTTAGATCTCCATTCTAGCGTTGCATGAAGACTTGCACAAAGTTAAAGAGATGATGTATATCTCCATTCTAGTACTGGATGAAGACTTGCACAAAGTTAAAGGGATGACTTGGATCTCCATTCTAGTGTTGCATATATTTTAATTATATCAATTCGGAAATTCCCGAAATTATTTGAAATACAGCAATAATAAAAAATGTCTTTATAATATAAATTTATAAAATACACATATATAAAATGGACTACAAAAGTTGTTCAAAGTGTAATGAAACAAAACCGTTTAATTGTTTTACAAAAGATAAAAACATGCTGTAAGAAGTGTCAAAATTGTGTGAATGTTAGCTTCACCTGCTACAGCAAGCTACTGACATAGACCACGACGAGAACGTCTTCACACTTTAGTCTACACCACCTCCCTCTCCTTTTTTTGTTTTTTTTTCTGTTTTTAATTAGTCAAGTTTTTAATTTAATTTATTTTTGCCTTGGTTGTTAATTCTTCTTCAAGCAAGTCCACATCAGCAGTACTATTGAATATCGCATTGCTATCACTCATTTCTTTAATCCAATCTTCCACCCCTTCATCATCATGTTTTTTATTGTTGTTATCATAAATAAAATCCGGGTTAACATTGAATGATTTTATAGGCACGCTGATGTCTGAAGGTGTAATTTTTACAATCTTGTTTTCAACACCCACTGAAAACGGTTGAGACAACTTATCGTGAAGATTTAGATCACCCTTAAGAGCATCAAACAGACGTTTCTGATGTTTTGTAATTTGGATGTATGACAATCCACAAACCATCAATCGAGGATAGCGCTTAATTATTGATGAAAAAATCATATATCGCTTAGCAGTATTATATCCAATACCAAATTCGTTTTGAAAAAATATATCCATGTTTGTCTCCTTATCAGATAGTTGACGAGCACGGAAATAAACAAATCCTCTATATAATTTTATAACTAGATCAAGACTTGCAATTGTTTTTTCTTCTTCCAGAATCATTGCATGATACTTTTTCAAAGTCGTTATGTCTAAAATATTGTAATCTCCAATAAAATCAAAATGTACTTTCCACTTCAGTTTTTCACCTAATTCCTCACGTCGTTCATATTCTACTAATTTATCTTGAATCTGAGGTAGTATCCTCTGTTCAAATATGTCTTTATCTGACATCTTAAATAGTTTAGTCTCTTTCTTCCGCTTTTTAGCCGGTTTATCGAGAACAGATTGAATACTCTCTAATGTAGAAATAAAACTGTTATGCTTGTTAACATCAACACATTGTTTTATTGCCATGTTTATAGCATCTTCGGAAAACACAGAAATGTTTTTAATTAAATTTGCCATTTTATAGTAGAGGTTCCAATATGAAAATACACAAAATTTACTGTCTCAATAATAATCACCACCAAAAAAAATAGCAACACGGGCTCTCACAACCAGCTATGATTACAGCTAAGTAGCAAAGAGACCAAAATGAAATAACAGCGGGATTTTATACACCAAGTTTAAGTCTAGAATATTCTAGAACCAAAATGTTCGAGATGTGATGACTCATGTTTCAGAGGTGTGACATAGCTCCAACTGTACGCCTCGCAAGTAATCACTTCTCTTAATACCATATCGCTATTACTTGTCAAACCGGTATTCTATAGCCACTATATGTTAAATGCACACACGCACCGGTAAAATCGATAAAATTAGAAAACAGGAGTCATGTCTTTTGTAAAGACCTTTATTTGATTAACCGTGACTCTCGTATGATAAATGACATTTGAAATAGGGAACCAAATGTCGGGTTCTTACAGCGATTCTAAAACTTTAATATTAAAAAGGACCCCAATTTTAAAATTATTATAAAAACTTTATTTACTGTCAGAATTGTTTCAAAATAGTCTCAAACTGTTTTATAAATAAGCGCCTACCAAATGATCATATAAATCAGTGATTTTCAAACTAATAATTTTATCAGTGGTTCTCAAAATATTCATTATTAAAATGTATTGAAGAATAATAATTTTTTACTTCCAAGAAGTATTAGAGGTCTTATCGTTGGTAAATCAGGTTGTGGTAAAACTAATTTACTATTAAATCTACTTCTAAAGGACTTCTTAGATTATGACAATCTTCAAGTATTTGGAAAATCTCGATTTCAACCAGAATATAAAATAATTAAAACAGGATTTGAACAAAGATTACCAAAAGAAAATATATCTCAATTATTTCAGAATAAAGATCACATTATAGGTAAAGGTATATCACCACATGAAGTTTTAAAAGAAGCCAGTCAACTTTGTGTTAATAAATCCCAATAAAATGTTCTTTTATGAAAATACAAATGAAGTTCCAGATCCTAAAGAACTTAAAACCACAGATAAAAACCTTATGATTTTTTTATAATCTTCTATTAGAAAAACAAAACAAATGTGAAGATTATTATGTAAGAGGTAGACATAGTAATGTTGATTGTTTTTATTTAGCACAAAATTATTTTAAATTACCAAGACAGACAATAAGAGAAAATGCTAATTTCTTATGTTTATTCAAACAAGATGGAAAAAATCTTCAACATATTTACAACAATCATGTAAGCACTGATATGACAATAGAAGAATTAAAAATGTTGTGTAAAACATGCTGGAATAAAGCATTTGCTTTTGTTGTTATAGAAAACTCAAGCAATAAATGCAATGGAAAATATAGATTTAAATTAGATACTTTTTACTTTCCAAAAGACAGTGAATAAATTATATATTTTATAGAAAACTCAAGCAATAAATGCAATGGAAAATATAGATATAAATTAGATACTTTTTACTTTCCAAAAGACAGTGAATAAATTATATATTTTATAGATAATTCAAGCAATAAATGCAATGGAAAATATAGATATAAATTAGATACTTTTTACTTTCCAAAAGACAGTGAATAAATTATATATTTTATTTACCCAAAAATGGAAGAAATTTTAAAACAAATTGAACAAAATACAAGACATAAATGGTCAACATGAATTGTTGTTTCTGCTAATAAAACAAGTTTTAATACTACAATCAATCCGCCACTAGAATTAGATAAAATAAACACTATGAAATTGCATTAACTAACTTAGAAACCTATTATTCCTTTCCTAATATTAGTAAAGAAAATAATATGTTTAAATATTATGATGGGAAAAAGTAATCATACCAGAAGGGGCTTATGAGTTAAAATATATAAATTCAATAATACAAAAATTGATAGGAGGAGATTTTGTAACATTTCAACCAAATAAACAGACTTTGAAATCCATCATGACTATTAAACCAAATTACAAAGTAGGATTTAAAGAGAAAAATACACTTGCTAATTTATTAGAAATTTACTGGTGAAGAATATGGAACAGGAACTCATAAATCAGAAAACATTGTTAACATTCTTATTGTTAATAGTATTTTAGTTCATTTAAATATAATCAATGGAAGCATAGTTAATGGACAAACTAATCCTGTTATTTACAATTTTTTCCCAAATGTTTCTCCGGGTCGTAAAATTGTTGAGAAGCCAGCACAACCTATTTATCTACCTGTACATTCTGACACTAGATTTTAAAGTAACAATTACTGATCAAAATAATAATTTATTAAATTTAAGAGGAGGATTATTATAATACTAATGTATACTGAAGTAAAATTAAATATTTCTGATAATCAAAAGGAAAAAAATACAACATGCTATAAAAAATAAAATACCTGTTACCATAAGAATTACAGAAACAGGTAATGATGTTTTGGCATTAACAAAAAGACAAATAAAAAAATTAGATAAAGCTTTTCAAAAAAATAAAGGAGCAGATATTACTTTGAGTGTAAAACAAGTAAAATATAATATGAAATACAAGGAGGTTTCTTAGCAGCTTTAGAAACTATGGCATTACCATTATTAAAAACGGTTGTTCCTACTATTGCTAAACATCTAGGAATTGGTGCATTGACTGGATTAGCTTCTACAGGAGTTCAAAAACGTATGGGTTATGGTTTATATTTAAAAAGAGGAGGATGTGTTGGTCAAATTGAATCTAACGGAAAAGGCTTATATTTAGAACAAGTAACAGGTAGTGGATTAGAGTCTTTTGGAGATGGATTATATTTATCAGAGAAGGAAATATATATGATGGTAGTGGATTTTTAGGTGATCTTGTTAAAAATATTCCCGTTCTTAATATGCTATTTTAACTTCTATAAAAATGGAAATAAAAACAACCACTATATCCAAAATTACCAACCGCACCAGCACCTGATACAATAGAAGCTAATAATTATAGAATTCAAAAGATTCTTGATATTCAAAATAGTTTTGAAAACAATAAAGATGAGAGACAAAAAACATTGAAAAAATATTTGAGAATAATAAATGTTATTAATGGAGTTGATGGATTTTTAACAACAACATCAATTGCTGTTGGTGCATCAGGATTAGTTCGTTTATCAACAGTTGTTGCTGCTCCTATTGTTATAGCAATGGAAGGTGTTTCAATTGGAACAGGATTGTTAAGTATTATAACAAAATATATAAATAAAAAACTACAACATAAAGCTGATAAACATCAAAAGATTTTAATCTTATCTGAAGCAAAATTAAATACAATACAGAATCATATTTCTAAAGCCCTTGAAGATGGAACAATCTCTGAAGAAGAATTTAAACTCATTTTAGAAGAAGAAAATAAATTTAGAGAAATGAAAGAAGAAATTAGAAAACACACAAAAATTCATCAACCCAATGAATATGAAAAAGAAGAAATTCTTAAAAAAAAATGAAAAGTTTTTTAGAAGAATCCAAAAAATAGAAATAAAAATACTTATAAAATGTCTTTCTTACAAATAACAGATCCTCATAAAAGAGATCAACTGGTTAATGACTTTCTAACAACCAGAAGAAACATTCAATTAAATAATCTTAGTGAAAGAATTGGGGATATTGAAATGAAAAGAGAGATGACAAAAGTATTTGCTCCAATAACAGGAAGTCAACAAAAAGCAACTGAAGTTACTCAAAAAGCAATTTCAAATATCCCAAAACAATTATCTATACAACAAAGTTTAGAAAAACTACCACAAACATTATCATTAGCAACAAAAGGAACTAAAATAGGCGATACTTCATTTGGGTTATATAGTTCTAGTGGTAAATTGTTTATAGGAAATAAAGAAACTATAATTGATGCTAACAGTGATATTATTATAGATGGAAATAAATACAAAGGAACTACTGGATTATTAGAATTAATAATTAGTAAAGATCCACAAAATTATACAGGAGATGACTTAAATTCATATAACGAAATACTAAATAAAACAGGTGCTTTATGGACTAAAAATGATCCAAATACAAAAAGAGCAAAATCGGGTACTGGTGATAAATATTTTAATATTATCAAACCCATAAGAGAAGAAATAATGGGACAAAAAAGTTTAGAACCAAGTTTACCAGATCCAAATATTTCCACATCAGAGTCAAAAACTTTATTAGAAAGATATAGATTATTAAAAGGAAGTTAGAAGCAGGACATAGTAATGTAGATAGTGAGATGACTGCTATAAAAGATGAACTTTATAGACGAGGGGTTATTGATGAAGAACAATATAGAACTCACAAAATAAATAATTAAAAATGCCTTTAATTATAACAAAAAGAAAACAAAGTATTTTAGAGGAGAAGGATTTTTTGATTACAAGATACCATCAAAGAAGCAGCAACTAATGTTAGTAAGAAAGCTTTAACCGATTTAGGAAATAAAGCTAGTGAAAAAGTTATAAATAAAATATTTCCCCCATCTAATACAAATAACCAATCCCAAGAAGTAAAACTTCTAGCAGAACAATTATTTCCAAGAGGAAGTGGTTTAAAATCATCAATTAGAAGAGTCTGAAATTTCAGTGAATACAAAATGAATACAATAAAAATATATAATGAAATAGATAAAAAAATAAACCTTATAATTTCAAAATACAGCCGAACACTTGTAGAGCATGAATTTAAATTGTTTATATATCATGTAATTTTCATAATTATTATTTCATTTATTTCAATTCTTTTACTATGTTATTTAATTTATTTATTAATCTATTAGCCGCTTTTTCTTTATATTTCAATTTAGTAGGATCAATTTGTTGAATATATTTTTTATTTGATTTTTCAAGTATTTCATTATTTAATTTATCATCACCTATTATGCTTTGATATTCATCAATTAAACATTGTTTCTCTTCAATTTCTTCTTCATATTCAATCATTTGATCACCAACTATTTTAATACTGTTTCATTGATAATATTTTTTACAGCATAATGTTTTAATAAATGATCTTTTGTTATATAATTTTGCTTATCAAGTTCTTTAATATCTTCTTTAATTTCATTCTGTTTATTCTTTTTAACAAGTAATTTTATATTTTCCATTTTCTTTGAAAAAACTTTAAGCATCTTCTATTGCTTTATCTACATCAAATTCTGTACCATATCCAACTTTTTCTTTCTTTTTAGACCTGTCTGATTTTGTCTGTTTTTGTATCTTCGTTGTCTCTTTATCTACACATTTTTTATTGGTGATTTCCTCTAGATGTTTTGATCTTTCATGAACTTTTACTCCAGATTTATTCTTTGCTTTGAATAAAATCACAATATTCACATTTTTGGGGATTAAATATTGTTTGTAGTTTTTTTTCTTTTGGAACATTGTTTCATTTATATCATTAGAATATCTTTGTAAAGTTCTTTTAGATACATCTAAACTTTTTGCTATATCTTTTTTAGTCATTTTAGGGTTTTCAGTTTTCATACTCATAGCTTTATCTATCATAGCCATTTTATAAAAGTTACCTAATGTTCTCATATTTTCATTTACTGGAGAAGTATAATTTTTTGTATATTCAATAAAGGACGTCGCTGACGCTCAAAAGAAGCCATTTTATAAAAGTAAAATTTAGGAGTCGATTTGTCGACTTTTTAAAAGTGTAATAATTTCACTATAATTTTTAATAATTTCTCTATATGTTAAATTACAAAATAAAATTTGTTCATACTGATTACAAGCATTATAAAAGTGGATATAATCTTTCAGTGTTGTTGAGCTTCTATCAAATTCTATTTTAGCATAAGCAAGAAACTCTTTTTCTGTTTCAAATTTTGATTTAATAATTGTAAAGCAAGAACCAACCGTATAATAAAATCTTTTATTTCTTTTCTTATTAATATCTAAATAATTTAAAATGTTTTTATACACATCAGCAATTTCTTCAACCGTACTTTCGTTATGAATCTTTTTAATTTCTTTTTCAAGCTTGTTTCTTTCATCAAACAAGTCTTCATTATTAATATAATTAATAGTTTCAAAAAGTCTTTTTGTTAAATCTTCTGGAATTATCTTTTCTTTAGTTATTAATTGAACTTCTGTATTATTAGAAGTTACTTCTATCCATTCAATATTTAATTGTATTTTATTATCTTTTTCAAACTTTTAACTGTTTTCTTAAATTGAGTTATTTTATCTTCTTGTATCAAATATTTAATTTCATTCAAAAGTTCAGAAGTTTTTCTTCCATTTTAAAAATATAAAAATTTAAATCTTTATTAAAAATGTTTCATATCAAAATGAGCAGAGAAAATCTTATTGATGCTTGTGAAAGAAATAATATTGAAGAATTTAGATTGTTATTAGATACTGATAAAGAAATTAATATTAATTTGCAAGATGAAAATGGAAATACTTTATTACATATTAATTGTCTATATAATAATATTGAAATAGTTGAATTTTTATTAAAATGTAAAAATATCGATGTTAATTTACAAAATAATTATAAAGAAACTCAGTTACATATTGCATGTGAATTGTGTAGTTTTGATATAATTAAATTGTTATTAGATAATAATAAAAATAATATTTATTTAGAAAATAATAAAAAAGAAACTCCTTATCAGGTTTTATATAACTTTAATACTTACAGATTTATGGAGTTTTTAAATCGTATAGATAATGAAGAAAAATTTAATTTAATATTTGACGATACTAGTGATTATATACAACTTCTGATTGATGGTGTATTTTATATAGGTTTTCATTACAATCTAGAAGAATATGAAGATCTAAAATGTAGATTAGAAAAAAGACTTTAAAAATAGAAGATCTGAAATAATGGATCTATTATTTAATTATAATAATTCATTAATACAAAAATCTAGATTATGTATAAAAAATAACTGTTTAGATATGAATAAATTAAAAGGAATTATTCCTAATATGTTAATTAATTATTTATTCGAATAATTAACTATTTGTATTTTAAAAATGAAATAATTAAAACTTTGTTTTTGTAATTCTTTTTCATAAAATGATCCTATAATTCCCTCGTTATTTAAATCTTTAATTTTATATGTTATAGGATTTGAATAAATAATTTTATCTATAACAAATATTTCTGTTGTCCATTTAGGTGTATACCCTTTTTCAAAAAAACTTTTTCTTTTTTGTTATTCTAACTCTATCTCCAATTGAAAATTTAGGTTTAACAATCTTTTTATACTCTTCTTTTTGAGGATTAAAATAATATAAAGTTTGTCTTACTATATCTTCATTAGATTTTTTACTACCTTCAACAGGAGTCATTTTTATTGATGAATGATATGTGTTATTATAATCATCAACTAAATCATCTAAGATATCATAATATTTTGTTGTATTATTAGCAGTGAAATATTTAAACATTTTCTCTTTCATTGTTCTATTCCATCTTTTAACAACACTACTTTTCTCTTCATTTTCAGTGGAGTATATTTCTTTGAATAAACTAAAATAAAATATGAATGGGATATAGATATTAAAATAAAACCTAGTACATTTACCAGAAAAGATGGAATAATGAAAATAATTAATTCTGGAAAAATACCTGGAAGTTTAGTTTCTCTACCGGCAAACGGATTAATAAGTAATGCAGTTTTAATGTTAGAAAACAAGACACAATATTGTATTTCTTCACAGGAGAATAAGGAAGTACATCTTGAATTTAATATTGAGCATCACACTCATATGGAAATTATTAAAAATCCTCCGGTTGGTTCAACAATTATAATTGAAGGAAGGACTCGTGAAAAAGTTGGTGAAAATGAAATATTACCAGGATTATTAATAACAACTACTACCATTTCTAAATTTGATTTTAAAATAGTATTAATAAAAGATGATAAATCAAAAATATGGAATCAGATTTTATTACACCTGGAATAAAAGTAAAACAAGTAGAAAATTCTCCTGGAGGTGTTAAATCAATTGGATTAAATCTTATAAAAAATTCATGACTTCTTTTACATTTGTCGTATGAGATTAACAACACAACCTGTTAGTGATAATGAAATTAAATATCTCTAAAATGTCTGTAGATATTTTTGGTTCAATGGAAGATGATCCAAATATTACAAACATGATTCAACCTATAAGAAACTATGCTTTGAACTTAGATGATTTAGAAAATGTTGAAGAATTTGATAAGAAAGGAAAACAAGATGGTTTATATTGTTTTAAACTAAATAATGATCGAATATACGTTAGATCAGAAATACCACCACCTCCAAACATGTTTGATAATGGAGTATAGAAGATAAACCATTAGCCTTTGTGTTTAAAGATAATAAATGGATTTCGTTGCCATTAAAATATGATTGGGATGTAGATATACAATTAAAACCAGATAAAATTTCAACAAAAGGAACTGATCATACAATTTTAAAAATATTTAATTCTGGAAAATTATTAGGAAGTTTAGTTCCTTTAACATCACTTGAAACTGATTCAAAAACTGGTCATGCTGTATTGCAAAAAGTTGAATCATATTTTATGAGTTCTCGGCCTTTAAAACATACAACATTAGTTTTCAATACAGAATTTGAAGAAGATAAAAAAATTATTACCGATCCTCCTATAAATAGTACAATAATAATTGAAGGTAAAATTATTAGTGTTAGTGAACAACCTTGGGAAATCTTACCACATCTACAAATTAGTTGTAAATATCAACCACCAAGACCTGGAATAATTAATACTCCTCCATTTGATTTTAAAATCATAATAACAAAAGATGCAGACAAAAATACACACTTAAGCATGTTACAGCAGGTTTAGATGTAAATCAAATAGAAAATAAAGAAATAAAACTAAGCCATGTTAAAATTTATGATTTCTTATACATTAAACGTATAAGATTAACAACTTCACCAGTGTCAGATGAAGAAATTTTATACCTATAAAAATGACTGAAGAGATTTTACAAATTAATGACAATCTGTCAATTGATGAAAGTATAGAAAAATATGAAGTTCATGAATACACTCCGTATCAGGATCAACAAATCTAAATAATGGAGGAGGAGAAATCCGAATAGTTATTGAACAACAAGATTTATTTACTCATCCTTGTGAAAGTTATTTACTAATTGAAGGAAGACTTACAAAAAAAGATGGAACCTCATTTACAGATACAGATAAAATCACATTTTGTAATAATGGTTTAATGCATATGTTTCAGCGTATAAAATATGAACTATCAGGACAAGAAATAGAAAGTGTTAATTATATGGGACAAACAACAACCATGTTAGGAACTTTAAAATATTCTGAAAACTATGATTCAATTGCTTTGAATTTTATATGGTCTAAAGATTCATCAGATAATGCAGATGAAAAACTAATAATGGATTCTCTGTGAGACATAATATACTTATTGAAGAACCCGAGTCAAAGGAACTTTTAGTTTTATAATTCCTTTAAAACATATATTTGGTTTTGCAGAAGATTATAATAAAATAGTTTATGGATTCAAACACCAACTTACATTATACAGAAAAACAGATGATAATGATGCTATATTTAAAAATACTACAACAGTAGAGGGTAAAATTATCTTAAATACATTATCCTGGTATATGCCACTTGTTGAACCTGCACTAGAACAAAAAACTAAACTGTATAAAATTATGAAAATAAATCTTCATTAATTGTTGGATATAGAAGTAGACAATCTGATAGCATTTCTGTTCCTGAAACATCAAGTTTTCATGGAAATTATCTGCTAAAACTTCATCACAGAAACCAAGATGGATTATCATAGCTTTTCAAACAAAAAGAAAATCAGATCAAGATAATGCATCAGTGTTTGATCATGTAGATGTAAAAAATATTTATGTAACATTAAATTCTAGAAGATATCCAGAAGTAGATTATAAGCTATCATTTCCTAATCAACAGTTTTCTAGAGTCTATAAAGATGCTGCAGATTTTCAATCTAGACTTTATATGACAGATGATATAATGTGTGGTTGGGAAGTATCACCTAAACAATATAAAGATTTATATCCGTTATTTGTTTTTGATGTTAGTAAACAAAGTGAACGATTAAAATATACCACAATAGATATTACTGTAAAGGGCGTATTTAATATAAAAGTTCCTCCCGAAACAGAAGCTTATGCAGTTGTTATTTCTGATAAATTTTTAAAATTTCAATCTGATGGAAATAAGATGAGTGTTGTTATTAATTAAATACAAACATTTTCAAGTATTTCAAATAAAACAGAAGCAACTGGATGACAATGAGGTAGAGTTTTTATTTTATCTTCTAAAATATATCTTTTATCATCATATGGACTAACAGATTTTTTATTTATTTCATTTACAAACATTTCATGTTTATTAGAATTTAAAGTATACATATATTTTAAGTTTTTTTTATCCACTGGTGTTTGACTAGTACATTTCCATAATTCTATGTTAGTAATTTTGTTCTGCCATTTCCATCCTTTTATTCTGCGTAAGTATCCATTAATAAAAGTCTGTATCTTCATTTGTCAGTTTTGTTGTTCTCCATGTTTCACAGCCATATAAGACTGACTTACATTAAAAAAAAGAAAAAGAAGTAAAGTGCCCAGTCACAACAAGTGACGTATAGGGAATATGGTGTTTGTGACCATAAATTTTACAGACCTTCGGCACATGATTTTTAGGGTAATGTGGTCGGTATTACACCTGTGCCATTTTATTTTCCCAGAAAAAAATCCGGTACCCATTAAAGGCTGGATCAAACCTTACTCTTGTCCTTTGTAGTCCAGTTCACTAACCACTGAGCTATCGCGGCTCCCCTGACTTTACATTGGAATTGACAATTTTTATTTTAGTTTTGTACCTAACAGTTGTATGAATTTATTGATTATAATTATTGCTCATTTCATTCTGTTCCATCATGCACGTGGTTCATAATAAATGTTCAAGAATGGCTACTCTTTTCATTTACAATAGTATAACATATTTTTATAAGAAAAATCACATAAACGTACTTTGAAATGAATATAAATGCACTTTATTAAATTCTGTTCACAGTAGTGTTGAAGATCAATATTTAGCTGATATTTTATATTTACATAATTTCTATCTATTGACCTTTCGAGCCGTAGCCATCCCATAGGGCATAAACCCAGATACTCTTTCTCTTCTGTTCTGTGCAAGTAACTCTATCTCATTGAGGAAGCCGATTCCTGCTGATCACATAATTTATGTGCATTTAATTCCACTTAAGAAATACGTAATGTATTTCAAAATATCCACAATTGAAATATTGACAAATTTCTGATCTTATCTCTCAGGCTGTTTCTTGTCATTCGTCTAACATATTTCATCTTGGTAGAGGTTATTTTTCTTATTGTTCTTGCATCTAGGGTCCAGGACTGGCATTGGTAGCACAGCGTTGGGATGAAGATTGTAGAGTGCCTGATTTGCCTCTAGAGTTATTTCCTTGTTGAACAACAGTGATGATAGCTGTCCGATGATTTGACAATCTTTATTGCATCTTGAGTCTATTTCTGCTGTTTGTGAATTGTTGTTTGTCATTAATATCGATGAAGACACCACATTGCAAAACAAAGAAGGCATCAGAAAACTATCAGCTTTCGGCGATTTAAATTTTTAAAAGTCATTAGACTTCTAAACTGTCAAAAGAGGTAATTTTTTTCTGATTTAACTGGTCAGATGACCATATTGTGCATTTAAAAGGTGGATTAGAACAATTGCAGCTGTTTTTAATTGAATAAACCTAATGGCTGTATCACAACCACAATATCATTTTCATTAATTGTTTGGGTTGTCCAATGGTTCATGTGACCACTAAGGGTTTAAGTAAGCTTATACAGTAAATCAATAATCATTTGAACCATGTTTCAGCAAATATTATTCCCTGTCTTTTATCTTTTAACTTTATCCATTTCAGGAACTTGAATCAAAAGATTTTATTAAATAAAACTGTCTCCTAACATTTCTTCCTAAAATATTAACACTGAAAAATGAAATCACAACACAACATATAATTAAGGCATTTGTACACTTTCTCTACTTTTGTAGATTTTCAAAACACTCCAAAAAGCAACCACTTCACTACACACTATCTGCTAGGTTTGTTCCCAGTACATGCTGTTTTATGAATGTCAAAACATACACCTGCATGTGTTTATTGTCTTTACTTTGTATTAAATCTGCACTACATAAAAGACATGAGTCAGACTTGTTCTCTGTGTTCTCAAGCGTGTTTTTATTTATATATTGATTAAACCATCATCACACGAGTCAAATTTGTATGGTTTCACGCTTGCATGTGGCTCTTTGTCATCTGTTTTTATATTTCCATTCATTCTGAAAACATTCAGAAAGAGGCCAAAGCAAAAAGAAAGCTAATTTCCAATATTAGGAAGAAACAATCATCATTTTTTCTTGCCATGTAATGAGAAGGGAACAGCTGGAATATATTGTAACAACTGGAAAAATTGAGGGATAAATAGAGGGAAGCAAAGAGAAAAGATACCAGACAGCTTAAGAGAATGGCTTGGCAGAAGGTCAACAACAGAGATAATAAATAACTGTCGAGATTGAAAGTTGTGGAGAGACATGATCACCTATGCCAGCAGACACGGTACTTGATGATGCTTCTTTCAATGAGTGCCATCATCACATCAAAGGTTGGCTACCATGTAACAAAGTCATTCACAAGTATGTAAATGAAATTACACAACAACATTGATCCGAAGCAGTCAAGAAAACTTGATGAAAATGCTTAATTACAGTCTAAGTCTATCATATTCAACTCATTGTACATTTGTTTGTCGTTATTTTGCCTCCCTGAAGTGTAGTCTTTATCAGCAATATCCTGCCTTGAAAAATTGTAGTTTTGTGTATTTCTTTAAGAGGCCCATATAATTTTATCTGTAGTGTTTTTATATATGGGTCAATGGGTTTTCCTCAGTCTACTATAATCTATACAGTCATGACAAATTTGAAAAATTTGATCCAAAGAAATGTTAACAAAAGTTTAGAAAAAATGTAATTATGAACCAAAGTCTATCATATTCAACTCATTGTAAAACATCTATCTTTCGCTCACTACTGCAATGTTGTTTCTTGTGCAAATGTTACTGTTTTTTTCGTAGTTCTAGTGGAGGCCCATTCAGTTTTGTCTTTAGTGTTGTATCTATTGGCCAAAAGAGCTTTTCTCAATGTTTTATTCAATACAGCTGTGCAGTATTTGTTCAGTAGTCTGTGGTGCCATTCCACTTGTGGTGCGGTGTCAATCTTAAATTTTGTGTACTTGTGACTATGGAGTCAATTGTGTCCTGTTCTGAGGGATAAAATGATAGACTGTTCCTATCTATCCTGTTTTGAGGGATAAAATGATAGACTGTTCCTATCTATTCTGTTCTGAGGGATAAAATGAAGACTGTTCCTATCTATTCTGTTCTGAGGGATAAAATGATAGACTGTTCCTATCTATTCTGTTCTGAGGGATAAAATGATAGACTGTTCCTATCTATTCTGTTCTGAGGGATAAAATGATAGACTGTTCCTATCTATTCTGTTCTGAGGGATAAAATGATAGACTGTTCCTATCTATCCTGTTCTGAGGGATAAAATGATAGACTGTTCCTATCTATTCATATTATGGCAGGCATCCTGGTTTAGAATTTGTGGTCTTCTGATTCATTTGATTATCTGTTACTGATGAGGGTATGGAGCTAATGCATCTGGTTGTGTACCTGCTGCTCCTTCCTTTGCCAGCTGGTTTACTTTCTCAATTGAACCACATAAAAGTATCTCAGTCCTGAATGTATAAACCTGTACACATTTATATATATAATCGAACTCTGTACATGAGACATTATCATTCTGGATACGTATAACATATAGTCAAACTCTGTACATGAGACATTATCATTCTGGATACTTATAACATATAGTCAAACTCTGTACATGAGACATTATCATGCTGGATACTTATAACATATAGTTAAAATCTATACATGAGACATTATCATTCTGGATACTTATAACATATAGTTAAACTCTATACATGAGACATTATCATGCTGGATACTTATAACCTGAGGCCCCGGTAACACACAACCTGTGTGTTACCGGGGCCTCATTATGAGGGAAGTAAAGAATAGTGACACTGTGACCTTCCAGGCATGTCGTAGGAGGCGACTAAGGAGGTTGATCGATGGCTTGACAAGCTGTCATTGTAAAAAGTATTGTTATGGAAACAGCGCCATATATTTTAGAGCAGTGATCTCTACAATATGTGCCACTTTGGCATGCAAGGTTTCTGTTTTTGAGATTGTGGTTCTGCCCTATGTGCCGTCTTCGGCTCGAAAGGACAATAGATAGATAGATACTTATAACATATAGTCAAACTCTGAACATGAGACATTATCATGCTGGATACTTATAACATATAGTCAAACTCTGTACATGAGACATTATCATTCTGGATACTTATAACATATAGACAAACTCTGAACATGAGACATTATCATTCTGGATACTTATAACATATAGTCAAACTCTGAACATGAGACATTATCATTCTGGATACTTATAACATATAGACAAACTCTGAACATGAGACATTATCATTCTGGATACTTATAACATATAGTCAAACTCTGAACATGAGACATTATCATTCTGGATACTTATAACATGTAGTCAAACTCTGAACATGAGACATTATCATTCTGGATACTTATAACATGTAGTCAAACTTTGATTGTGGAGAATTTATGTTTACATCTCCACCAGTATTATTTATTTATGCTTACATCTCCTTAAATATCACAGTTGAGGGAATACATCTGGAGACAGTCCAGAGTTACAACTACCTAGGACATACTATAACCAATGCAAAAATGGAAAATGCAAAACTGAAATAAACAAAAGAATAGGTATGGCAAAAAGCAATTTTAATGCCATGAAAAATATACTAACAACAAAACAATATCAACAGGGCTGAAACTAAGAATGGCAAAATATCTTCTCAATATTCCTGTATAGTGCAGAAACATGGACATTAGACAAGAAAACAGTACAGAAAATTTGAAGCCTTTGAAATGTGGATTTATAGAAGAATAGGTAGAATTGGATGGAAACAAAAGATAACAAACGATGAAGTTTTAAAACAACTGAAAATAAAAAGAGAACTGCTGAACACAATTAAGACAAGACAAATTAAATTTTTGGGCATGTTAAAAGACACAACACCTACTAAAAGTAATATTGGAAGGAAAAATACAAGGCAAAAGAGCAGAGGCAGACCAAGACTAACATGGACGAGTAACATCAAAAGATGGACAAGTCAATCTATGTCAGCCTGCACCATTAAAGCAAGAAACAGAGTAGAATGGCGATCCATGGTAGCCAACCTTCGTTGCGGAGAGGGCACACGATGATGATGATCTCCACCAGTTATAATAATCATGTTCACTGCAGATGAATTCAATTATTACAAGGAACAATCTATAACACTATTTGGATTGTGCTAACAATCTACTATTTAATTTATACTAAAACAACTTTATATTGTTAACATCTTACATCTAAACACTTTCTATAATCTACCCTGGCACATATTAAACTCAACATTGTGAATGTTGTCTCGTGGTGGAAAACTCTCTCTCATCCTCTCTCCAGACACAACAATTCACATCAGGACACAGATCTCAAAATAAAAAACAACTCATCTAACTTTTCTCTACTTTATCATCTTTTCTGTTCACTAATCTCCCACTTTCCAATGTTAACTTTCTTATCCTATCCTATTTTGACAATTCATCATATAACCCTTGTATTCTTGAATTAGTTTTCTACATACAACTTGAGCCTGTTACTCTTAACGTCTGCTTGTCATCTTGAGAAAAGAATGCACATCTTCATCATCCGCCCTTAAAGGACTTTAAGTGGGTGTGTCTGCGTTGTGTTGTGGTTTGCAGTATAACTGTGATATTTGCACCTTTCGGCCCAACACATCCGACTCCAGCACAACCTTTTTGAGTACAGGGTTGTTGCCAATCTTCAATCACTACTCGCTGGGTCAGACTAGACAGGTTAGTCTGTTACTGGAGGCACCACAGAGAGGTGGAGCAGGATCTGGATGGTTCTGGTTCACATATCCTGGTGCAAGCCATCAGCTGTGAGTCACTGACAACTTCCAGCTCTGCTGCTGGGAGGCACCTTTGCTTACTTCCTACTGATTATGTTTTACTCCATTCTATAACACTTTGAGCATGTGTTCTCTTGTGTAATTAGGTCTGCGTTTCCACAAAACATGCAGCACACCCATCACATGTGCAAGGTTACTTCACTGTATGTGTTCTCTTGTGTTTCTTTAGAGTTCCAAGTTGAGCAAAACATGCAGCACAAATGTCACACGCGTAAGGCTTCTCCCTGTATGTATTCTCTTGTGTTTTTTTAGTGTGTCATGTCGAGTAAAACATGATGCACATACGTCACATTTGTAAGGCTTCTCCTCTGTGTGTATTCTCTTGTGTTTTTTAAGTATGTCATGTCGAGTAAAAGATGCAGCACATACATCACATCTATAAGGTTTTCTCTCCTGTATGTGTTCTCCTGTGTGATTTTAGCTGTTGAGATTGAGTAAAACCTGCACCACACAATCACATGCGTGAGGCTTCTCCCCTGTATGTGTTCTCTTATGTGATTTTAGATGCTCAAGTTGAGTAAAACCAGCACCACACAAATGACATGCGTAAGGTTTCTCCCCTGTATGTGTTCTATTGTGCATGTCTAGACTGGAGCTTGAAGAAAAATTTACGCCACAAACATCACATATGTGAAACTTCTCTCTAGTATGTGATTTTCTATGAGTTCTTTCATTATCTCTGTCCCCTTCATCAGTATGATCTTCACAGACAAGAGAATGAAACATTTTTCATTTCTTGGGATTTGATTAAGCTTGCTTTTAATTTCCTGAAATTGGGGGCTAGAATCTTGACTGCTGTCTTCATCTTGACTTATCTGAGAACAAATGGAGATTACAATGTTAAAATGAATCATGACACAATGTTGATGAAATAGTACATAGCTGTAGGTGTGGCATCAACAATTTCTTTGTTGAGATGTTGAAAGATCTACACTTCACAAACATAAAAATCATAACAATTTCTTTGTTGAGATGTTGAAAGATCTACACTTCACAACATAAAAAGCATAACAATTTCTTTGTTGAGATGTTGAAAGATCTACACTTTACAAACATAAAAAGCATAACAATTTTTTTGTTGAGATGTTGAAAGATCTACACTCCACAATCATAAAAAAACATTTATAATTGATAATTATATAAAATTCATATAACAATAATTAATACATGAACATTGTAACTTAAATAAAATGAAAAAATATTCAAAATCTGTTAGTTTTTAATCATTTACTTTACCTCAGGATTATCAATATAGATTAGGGGTCCATGTTTAGGGCAGTCTTCTTCACATTTCAGCTGGTCATTCTCACAATCTAAATACAAAAATTAATTTTCAATACATAAAAAAAAAATAAAATACATGAAAAGGTTAAATGGGGCACAACTTTTGTAATAACAACCAGCAAAAACAGATCAATTCAAATTAGACACAATTGAGACAACTAAATGTAACCTGCCTGACTGATCCCTTGGTTCTTTTTGAACACCTTGGAGTGTCAGTTGTGTGCCAGATTCTGCATTTGTTTGAGAGATGTCCATGTCTATAATTTGTTGTCATCAAACCATTTTCTTTTCTGCATATTCCACTTTCAGCCCTAGTATCAGAGTAGTTAGGTGCACTCACAACTAAACAGGAGGGTCCAGGTTCAATTCCCAGGTCTGGCAAATATTTGTAGACCAACAAGGCTTTGGAGCTCAGCCAGCCACTAACATTAGGGACCAGAGATTGTCTGGGAAGTGTGGCCTGGAGTGATTACATCAACAGGAAGTGAAAATAAATGGGCCATTGGTCAAAATAAAATATAGTCACTAATATAAGCTACACATGCCTAGCAAAGCATGGAAGAAACCTTTACTTTCACTGTCTCCTCATGGAAGGTTTTGAACTGCCTGTTAGACCATCTGACACTTCCCCTTATTTCCTATTTCTTACTAAATTATAATGTTCTTCTTGTGGGTCTAAGTTATTAGCTATTGAATTATTTAGTTATTCATAGGTTATCATCACTGTACTCCGAACATGTCCATAGGTGCTCAGATACCCTCCTCAGCATCTAGCGGCTGATGACTTTAACTCTGCGTTAGTTAAGTCCTCTTATGTGCCCACTAGACCACTCATTTCTGGCTGCATTCATCTTAACTCCCATCTCTTTCATTTCAAGAAGTGACTTGGACTCATGGTTCTGAAAGTCCTATATCCTTCTTGAAAAAATTGAACCGCAGAAATTGAACACGCTAAAAAATCTTTCATAACAATTTAAAAGTTTAAATTAACATAGCTGTGATTGTGATATATATATATATACACTTAATATAAATAACACCAGAGCTAAAACTAAGAGTAGCAAAATGTTACTTCTTCTCAATATTCCTGTATGGTGCAGAAACATGGACATTAGACAAGAAAACAACAGAAAAATGAAGCCTTTGAAATGTGGATTTATAGAAGAATAGGTAGAATTGGATGGAAAGAAAAGAAAACAAACAATGAAGTTTTAAAACAACTAAAAATGAAAAGATAACTACTAAACACAATTAGAACAAGACAAATGAAATTTTTGGGGCATGTTAAAAGACACAACAACCTAATAAAAGTAATATTGGAAGGGAAAATACAAGGTAATAGAGGGAGAGGCAGACCAAGACTAACATGGACGAGTAACATCAAAAGATGGACAAGTCAACCTATGGCAATCTGCACCATCAAAGCAAGAGACAAAGTGGAATGGCACTCCATGGTACCAACCTTCGATGCAGAGATGGCACTCAATGATGATGATGAAAATATACACACATATTTATACAGCTATATTTTCAATATTGCATTTGCTCATTGTAGAATTTATTGTTGCATGTTTTATGCTATATCAATGAAATTGCCATACAGGTTCTCTTTGTGTTTCAGACATAAAAAAAAAAGTTAATTAAGACATACAATTACTAAAAATTCTTCTTCTTCATCATTATAACCAGGGAACTCATTGAGGGACCATTGAAAGACTTCATTAAGTTTCTCAATTTTTCTCTATCTTCAGTCACTCCTTTGGGACAGCACATTATGAAGATAGATTCTAAGTATTAAATTTATTGTGTGCTATTTTACCAGCCTTTTATTGTAGTCCTTGTCCTGGTGAACAAGAAAAGACATGGTTATTATTAACATGGACTGTGACCAATCCAGTTTGGAATCAGAGATTGTCTGTCATTTATGTCTCTTTCTCTCTTCACTTCCTTTTATACCCATTTAGGTGTTGAGAGAGGTACAAAGTTCCAGTTCTCATTATTTTGGTGGCCTCTCTCATTGTCAAGTAATTGATGTTATAGCATTTCTTTGAGGTTGTCTGTCATTTATGTCTCTTTCTCTCTTCACTTCCTCTTATACCCATTTAGGTGTCGAGAGTGGTACAAAGTTCCAGTTCTCGTTATTTTGTTGGCCTCACTCATTGTCAAGTATTGATGTTATAGCATTTCTTTGAGGTTGTCTGTCATTTATGTCTCTTTCTCTCTTCACTTCCTCTTATACCCATTTAGGTGTCGAGAGAGGTACAAAGTTCCAGTTCTCGTATTTTGGTGGCCTCACTCATTGTCAAGTAATTGATGTTATAGCATTTCTTTGAGGTTGTCTGTCCATCCTGCTCTTCTTCCTTCTCCCCTTTTAATGTATGCTTTATATGGTAAGGGAATCACACGGCATTCTTTCTAGATGGGCAAACCAGTTTATTTGTTGTTTTTATCTGTAGTTTAGGATTGGTTCATAGACTTTCTTTCTCTCATATCATTTCTGATTTTGTCTATTCTGGTCATTAGTCTTTGGTTATGGAAGGCCCCGGAACCACTGCAAAGAATTAAAATCCATAATTGCTCAACCACCTGTGCCAGTAGGGAGCCGCGATAGCTCAGTGGTTAGTGAACTGGACTACAAAGGACAAGGGGTAGGGTTCGATCCCAATCGACGGCTTCCGGGTTCACCCAGCCTTAAATGGGTACCAGATTTTTTTTTCTGGGAAAGTAAAGTGGCACGGGCATAATACCGACCACATTACCCAAAAATCATGTGCCGAAGGTCTGTAAAATTTATGGTCACTAACACCATATTCCCTATACGCCGCCACTTGGTGTGACGGGGGTACTTTACTTTTTTTATTTACCCGTGCCAGTGGAATCATCCAAATTACTATCTCATCTCCCAAACAAAGAAATGTAGCTGTAGTCCCCATCATAGCAGTCTCAGCACACGCCAAAAGATATAGGGCAAAACCACACAGAAAGTGAAAGGTTATCATTATCATCATCTGGTTACTCCAAGCGCTTCCTCAGACCATCTCTGTGGTGACAAGCTTTCTTTTATGCTTAGATGTAGTGACCATGTTTGGCATTTGTAGCACAATGTTGGAATGAATATACTCTGCATAAGATTTTTCTTGATGGTAATAGGTTTTTCTTTGTGTTGAAGTATAGGGATAGCTGTCACAATATTTGGTTTCCCCTGATACATCGCATGTCTATTTCTTTTATGTCTAATGGGACTAAAATAACCTAGCGAGACCCAATACATCCCAGGACAATAGATTATGAATATTATATTATTTATATATTATATAAATTACTACGGTTTTACTAAATTAGTAATTATTACGGACAACTGGCAGATGGTAAAAGAACTAGGGAGCGCCCAAAACTTTTGATTTTTAGATGTGTGTGAACGTGACATGAAGACTCTGAACATAAACCCTGCAGCATGGAAGACATAGCTACAGACCGCAATCTCTGGAAACACACTCTAAAGGTTCACCTCAAAGAAGAAGCACACAGATTCATGGAGAAAGAGAATACACGACGAAAGAAAAGAAAAGACAACATTTCTAGGTGCGCTGAAAAATTAATAGTCAACTATGACTGACGGAGGAAACTATACTATATATAATATATATAATAATATAATATAAATCGTACTCAGAACATTTCCTTCACAGGAAAAAGTATTGAAGTAGCTGGAACCTTCATGACAGTGGACACATCACTTTCTTCAACTTCATTGGCTTCCTCTTTCTTACCTGGCCCTGCAAACAATTGTTAATACTTTTAGAATAGGTCACAGTGTAACCTTGAACAACTGAACAGAGATAGCCTTATTTGATGGCAAATTATCACTTTCTGTAGAGAGTTATTTGTAGACTTGCAGTGCCATTTTGTTCATGTTTTTACATGTTCGAAATTGATTATTTGACTGATGTGTTTTATATGCAGTCTGTATTAACCCTAGATTATGATACTGTAGTAAAAATTCTCCTGTGGGTTACCGGGGCCGCATTATGAGGGAAGTAAAGAATAGTGACACTGTGACCTTCCAGGCATGTCCTAAGAGGCGAGTAAGGAGGTTGATCGATGGCTTGACAAGCTGTCATTGTAAAAAGTATTGTTGTATAAACAGAAACATAAGTTTTCGAAGCAGTGATCTCTGCAATATGTGCCATTTTGGCATGCAAGGTTTCTGTTTTTTGAGATTGTGGTTCTGCCCTATGTGCCATCTTCAGCTCAAAAGGACGATAGATAGTAAAAATTACTGAACCATAACACAAATTCTTCAAAATTTGACATTTTGCCGAGTTCAAACACTTTCCCCTTCCATAAACCTTCCTAATTACCACTTCTGGTGACCTCTGACTGGTGGATTTTTATTTTTTATATTTTGTGATATATTTATATATTTTAATTTTTTATATTTTGTGATATATTTATATATTTTTATTTATATACTTTGTGATATATTTATATATTTTTTAGATTTTGTGAGATTCAATCTCATATAATGCCAAATTAAGATTTGCAAATTTTCAAGAAATTGATAGATCCACCCCCCCCCCCCCCATTTTGCTGTGACCAGGAAATTTCCTCAGGCATTGGTGACATCAAACAACTCTTTGTAACTAGGGAAAAGCAGTGAATAACGCTATGAGATAGCTGAACATAATGGACTTATGGTGTCTGTACTGATAGACATTGTAACACATCCGACCCCTGCCGCAAAATTCAAGTCATAAATCAACCTGAAACAGGAAATCCAAGTTCCCCGTGTCTTTCCTAGTGTAAAACACACAGCTGTGTGTCAAAAGCTCAAGAAAATGCTATTTTTAGAGGTTCAAGAAAATGCTATTTTTAGAGATCCTAATGTTACAATTCAATGATAGTAATTTTTACAATGGTTTTCGTAAACACATTAGCCACAGATAAGTATCATAATTAACGATCAAGTTGACTTTTTAAAAGTGTAATTTCGGTTTGGATAAGTTTATAATTTAACGGAAGTTACCATCAAAAGAAAGAGATAATCAAATCAATCAGGAGACCGCAAACTCTAAATCAAGATGTCTACCATAAAATAGTTAGATGCGAACAAGTTATCTTTATATGCCTCAGAAGAAGACACATCCAACTCCATGGTCATATTTATAGAAAATTCAAAAATGGCACTTCAGCCACATGTACATGTGGACAGGTATCCCAGACTGCTGAACATTTACTTCAAGTATAAAATTGTATAAAATATAGAAGACTGAGGGAATCCAATGCCCATAGATACGCTGCAGGCAAAATTATATGAACATCTGCAAGAATGACAAACAATAGCAAAATTTATACAAGAAATAACATTGCAGAAATAGACAATACTTTCATTTTTTGTCCATGTATACTAGGGCATGAAAGGAAATGAATGAGATGACAGCTTGGCTGGAACCACTGCAAGGGAAGGCAGATGTGCAATGGCTAGGGCTGACATTTTGAATATACTCTGGGAAGTAGAGCGAGCTAATGATTTAATCAATGATCATGGATCTACAATCATGTTCAGACTAGACAAACATCTGGTCAAAATTGGAGATGTCAGAAAGGAGCACTATGCTAGGAGAGATAGAAAAATAACAAAACAACACATAACTGGAGTTGTCAGTCTCCACACACTGAGGGACATAATGGGGGAGGAGATCTGAGCATTTTTGGGTTTGTCTGATGTGCAATGAGTATGATCAGTTGACTAAATTAAATTAACTTCAAGGGAACAAAAAAATCTATAGAAGGCAACCTTCAACATCAAGCCTGCCACATGGCAGAGACATACAATAATAACTAGGGGAAGAGACATAACTTGACCAACAAACAAATCTAGAAAATGCTGAGAGAGAGGAAGAAAGTGCAGGAGAAAAAGATGGAGAGAAAAAAAGCAAGAGAACAAGACAGAAAATGAAAAAGAAAGAAACAAACAAAGAGAGATGGATGGGTGGGTAGATAGACAGAAGGCAATCTTCAACATCAACCCAATGGCAGAGATGTGCAACATAAATTAGGGGGAGAGGGGAGGCATGGAGAGAGGGTGGAGAGAGAGAGAATACCTATAACCATACATTTTTAACAAAGCTGACAATACTACTCTTTGTAAGGCTCATTTAACCATTGGGCGATTGCCTCTCTTTTGTTCTTTTGGTTTGTTTTCTGTCTACTAAAGTCTTCAGTGCTTCAAGTGAAGCTCACTCCTGTTCCTACCTTTCATAAAATGCCAGACATATTTAACTGCTCTTGCTGATTATGAACAAATATTTGTTCAAATTCTTGATGAACATCTTTGATGACATTTACCTGCTGGTAGTTCATAGTAACGTTTCTTGTTGTCTGCCACAAATGTGTAAACGGTGATCCTTATGGAAGAATCACTAACAAGCCACTATGGCAAATGTTTATATTCTTTAAGAAAATTCATTAGAAAACTGTTCCAAGAAGATTCCAGAGCGTACATAACAGGAAACTTCACATCAAACCAACAAAGGAGCAACTATTGGATAAATAAGTGAGATAAAGAAACATTTAGGTATAAGGTTGATGAGATGCTTATAAGTAATCTTTTACCTTTTAGCTCCCGGTGGAGCATAGGTCTTCAACAAACACTTTCCAAGTCGTTCTGTTTTTTGCCATTCTTTTAAGATCATTCCATGTCTTCCCCATCATCTTCATCTCTGCTTCTATCTGTCTTCTCCAAGAATTCCTTGGTCTTCCTCTTTGTCTTTTCCCCTGGGGATTCCAAAAAAGGGCCTGTTGTGTAATACTCTCAGTTGGCTTCCGTAGTGTGTGTCCTATCCATCGCCATCGTCTTCGCTGTATCTCTTTATCCACTGGTATTTGACCGGTACATTTCCATAATTCTACGTTAGTGACTTTGTCCTGCCATTTCCATCCCTTTATTCTGCGCAAGCATCCATTAATGAAAGTCTGTACTTTCGTGATTGTCAATTTTGTCATTCTCCATGTTTCACAGCCATATAATAGGACCGACTTAACATTTGAGTTGAAAATTTTATTTTTGTATTTAGCCTAATTTCTTTGGATTTCCATATGTTTCCCAGTGCAATGAAAGCTCCTCTTGCTTTTGATATCCTTATTTTGGTATCATTTTCTGTTCCTCCCTCTTTATCTATATTACTGCCCAGATATATATAAGATTGTACATCTAGTAGAGGTATTTCTCCTAGTTTTATGGTTATTGCCAACTGCATTAATTCTCATAATGTTGGTCTTATCTCTATTAATCTTTAGTCCTAGCTGTTGTGATCTCTCATCTAATATACTCATTTTATCCTGCATCTGTTGATGGCTGTGTGATAGGAGAGCTATGTCATCAGCAAAGTCTAAATCATCAAGTTGTTTGGTCAGTGACCACTGGATCCCATTTCTGTTGTTTTGAGTTATTTTCATAATCCAATCTATGGCCAGTAGAAAGAGAAATGGAGACAGAAGGCATCCTTGCCTTACTCCTGTTCTTATTTCAAATGCTTCTGTAAGCTGTCCTTCATGCACCACACTACATTTTGTTCCTTCATACATTGTTTTTATCAGGTTAATAAACTTTATGGGGATTCCGTAATGACTCAGCAACTTCCAAAGCATTCTTCTGTCTAAACTATCAAATGCCTTTTCGTAATCTATGAATCCAATATATAGTGGGGATTTTAGTTCTAAACTTTCTTATAAGTAATACCAACAACTAAACTGTGGGAAGATGAAGTTAATGAAAGATTTTGATGATCACACAAAAGTTGTGATATCATGAACTTTACTATTAACATCAACACTGATATGATCACAGCTAATATGGAAGTTTTAAATTAATAATTGAACATTAACATCTTTGAGTATTGTAACTACAATACATTACATGAACTGGCACATAAAAACATATAGTATCATGATCATCTTATCAATGCAGTCTGACGGACTGGAACATATAAATATTTTGGAACGTGACTTTAAGACATCCCAAACTTTTAGTTTAACACAACTGTTTGTTAACAAACACCATTACATTCTAGCGAGGCCCAACTAAAAACGTCAATTACTCATCGATGGAAAAAATATGAGTACCTCCAAAGACAGAGTTATCTGTCTATGCAACGAGGGACCCCCGTGCACACAGCTGCCAGGGAAAAACAGATTAACATGCAAAATTAAGTTTCTGATCCCTAGGGACTTCACCAGAGGTGAAAGCTGATGAATATAGTTGCTCCATTATAAAGTCTGAAAATGTTATGTTATTTGTGACATCCTTCAGTCTGTCAATGTTATGTTACTTGTGACAAACTACAGTTATGTTACTTGTGACATCATTCAGTCTGTCAATGTTATGTTACTTGTGACATCCTTCAGTCTGTCAATGTTATGTTACTTGTGACATCCTACAGTCTGTCAATGTTATGTTACTTGTGACATCCTTCAGTCTGTCAATGTTATGTTACTTGTGACATCCTTCAGTCTGTCAATGTTATGTTACTTGTGACATCCTTCAGTCTGTCAATGTTATGTTACTTGTGACATCCTACAGTCTGTCAATGTTATGTTACTTGTGACATCCTTCAGTCTGTCAATGTTATGTTACTTGTGACATCCTACAGTCTGTCAATGTTATGTTACTTGTGACATCCTTCAGTCTGTCAATGTTATGTTACTTGTGACATCCTACAGTCTGTCAATGTTATGTTACTTGTGACATCCTTCAGTCTGTCAATGTTATGTTACTTGTGACAAACTACAGTCAGTCAATGTTATGTTACTTGTGACATCATTCAGTCTGTCAATGTTATGTTACTTGTGACATCCTTCAGTCTGTCAATGTTATGTTACTTGTGACATCCTTCAGTCTGTCAATGTTGTGTTACTTGTGACATCCTTCAGTCTGTCAATGTTATGTTACTTGTGACATCCTTCAGTCTGTAAATGTTATGTTACTTGTGACATCCTTCAGTCTGTCAATGTTATGTTACTTGTGACATCCTTCAGTCTGTCAATGTTATGTTACTTGTGACATCCTTCAGTCTTAAATGTTATGTTACTTGTGACATCCTTCAGTCTGTCAATGTTATGTTACTTGTGACATCCTACAGTCTGTCAATGTTATGTTACTTGTGACATCCTTCAGTCTGTCAATGTTATGTTACTTGTGACATCCTACAGTCTGTCAGTGTTATGTTACTTCTGACATCCTTCAGTCTGTCAATGTTATGTTACTTGTTACATCCTTCATTCTGTCAATTATGTTACTTGTGAACATCCTTCAGTCTGTGAATATTATGTTACTTGTGACAACCTAGTCTGTCAATGTTATTACTTGTGACATCCTTCAGTCTGTCAATGTTATGTTACTTGTGACATCCTTCAGTCTGTCAATGTTATGTTACTTTGTGACCCTACAGTCTGTCAATGTTATGTTACTTGTGACATCCTACAGTCTGTCAATGTTATGTTACTTGTGACATCCTTCAGTCTGTCAATGTTATGTTACTTGTGACATCCTTCAGTCTGTGAATATTATGTTACTTGTGACATCCTACAGTCTGTCAATGTTATGTTACCTGTGACATTCTACATTTGTTTCATTTATAGACACACAATGAACTTCATTCTTTTTCCCAAGTTGAGTCACAAATTCACGCAAATTTGATTGGTAACAAAGCAATAAAATACTCACAACATTATTCCACTCTATTTTAAGAAATCCTTCAGGAAACGGAATTTGTCTTTCAACTTTTACTTCAGCCTGCAACAACAAAATGATGTAATATTTTACATTATAAATTACTTCACCTTTTTTTTTGCCCACAAATATTTTAAGATATAAAAAAAAAAGTAAAGTACCCCCATCACGCCAAGTGGCGTATAGGGAAATATGGTGTTAGTGACCCTATATTTTACAGACCTTCAGCACATGATTTTTGGGTAATGTGGTCGGTATTACGCCCGTGCTGCTTTACTTTCCCAGAAAAAAACCCGGTACCCATTTAAGGCTGGGTGAACCCGGAAGCCGTCGGTTGGGATCAAACCCTACCCTTGTCCTTTGTAGTCCAGTTCACTAACCACTGAGCTATCGCGGCTCCCTTTTTAATTTTTTTTAAGATAATGTAAATGTAAAATATTTTGCTGCTGTATAGTATGTTGTGAAATCTATGAAGCCGCTCGATAGTAAAATTGTAAAAGCTGAAGACTTCATATGAATTATAAACTGCAATGAATTTGAATTTTTTTTGTTACAGGTTATAACTTTATGAATTGAAATCTCTTGTTTACAATGAAGTGCTGTGATTTCAGCCAGGTGAACATGTATTTTGCACAAAATGTTTCTTATGGCAACATTTAGATATTTTATTTTCAGTTCACACCAGAATTTATCGTTTGCATGAGGGTCAGCAGGGTCCACGATAGCTCAGTGGTAGTGAACTGGACTACAAAGTACAAGAGGAAGGGTTTGATCCAAACCGACGGCTTCAGATTCACCCAGCCTTAAATGGGTACCAGATATTTTTCTGGGAAAGTAAAGTGGCACGGGCGTAATACCGACCACATTACCCCAAAAAATCATGTGCCAAAGGTCTGCAAGATTTATGGTCACTAACACCATATTCCCTTTACGCCACTTGATGAGACTGGGTTTTTTACTTTTTTTTTTATGAGGATCAAGCTGTTTTGGGTAAGATATGCTGAGTTAGGTACAGATTTCCATAGTCTTTAGCTTTGCTACCTGCAGTATCTGACTGGGCATGTTGTAATAGGGATTCTAATTAAAAATCATAAAGGTTTTGAAGCTCATGTAAATTGAATCATAATACTTGCTGGTGATTATATAGAACATACAAATATATGAAAAATCTATTCTACAAAATAATTTGCACAAAACATTTAAATTAGATCACTTTAAAGAGCTTCACAAAACAATCTTTTAATTGTGAGTAGTTTACTCAAGACTCCATTTTCTTATATTTTATTGCAATGTGGAGTGTTTATTTGATAAAAACAAAATAATCATTCCTTATGATTTATCCCATTTCTAGGATATGCCAAGGAGCTTTCTATGTCTGAGAGATAAAGGTCACATGCTCAGCGCAGTCCCAGCATGGTGTTTATATCAGAATTTTCATTTCAACCAAACTGAAAAAGAAACTTGTTGACCACATTCTGATTAAATCCTGTTCACCTTTATTCTGGAGAACAACCAACTTTTCATTTGGTCGTCCACTCTCTGGCCTAGACAGATGTGTGGAAATTACCTTTTACGATAATTGTATAATTTTTATTCAGTCTTGATAATAACATCAAAATGTCAAAAAGACCATTTCCAGATGGTAATTTGCATGTCTTGGTGCAGTCAAATTATACATATGTTCTTCCTTTCTTATGTTCAATAGTCAACATCAAGTACCATGCATGCTGGCATAGATGATCATGTCTCTCCACAACTTTTGATCTTGACAGTTGTTTACCATTTCTGTTGTTAACCTTCTGCAGTCATTCTCTTAAGCTGTCTGGTATCTTTTCTGTCTGGTATCTTTTCTCTTTGCTTCTTTCTGTCTCTTCATCCTCAATGTTCCCAGTTGTTACAATATATTCCATCTGTTCCCTTCTCATTACATGGCCACAAAATGATGATGTTTTCTTCCTAATATTGGAAATTAGTTGTTTTTTTTTTGCTTTGACCTCTTTCAGAACGTTTTCATCACTCTTCTTAGCTGTCCATGGTACTCTCACCATTTTTCTGTTAAACCACATTTCTACAGACTCCAGTGATTTTCTTGTCTGTTGCTATATTGTCCATGATTCACATCCATATGTTAAGGCTGGCCCAACATAACATTTATGAACTCTTTTTTCTTATTTCTATTGTCAAAAATGGATACATAGTATCTTCCTTATTTTTTGGAAAGCTGCTTTTGCCTGACCCATTCTGCATCTCACCTCTGTTGTACATCTACCATCTGAGATTAAACAATGTTCCCATATATTAAATTCATTTACCTGTTTTTAATATTGTTCATTTGTCTTTATTGTGCATTGTGGAGATGTCTTTTTCTTTGTTGTTACCATTATTTGTCTTTTGCTATTAAGGCTAAGCCCAATAGTAACTAAGCAATTAACAGTTAGCGACCAACACATAGAGTGATCTCTTGAGTGGTAGCAACAATTTAATATGTACAATGGTTACTTTGATACCATTAAATCAACTCACTTTACATTTATATTCTGGTTCTTTTTTTATACTATCAGCTGGTGTCAGGCTTGAGATGTCCATGACATTGGTAGTCTGAGAATGAATTTTAAAATGCCAAGTTAGTAACAGGAAATACTGGAATAAGGAAACCAATGAGGATATGCAAGCTAATAGTAATATATATATAGTTTTCAGTTATGAAATTTGGATACTTATAGCTGTGTGTGTGTGTGAAATATGTATAAACTGAGAGAGAGAGAGAGAGAGAGAGAGAGAGAGAGAGAGAGAGAGAGAGAGAAATGTAAATTACTCATCAATGGATAAAATATGAGTACCTCTGAAGAAGAAGTTATCTGCCTGTGCAGCGGAAGGACCTCTGTGCATATGCCAGGACCCAGCCAGGGAAAAACAGATTAACATGTAAAATCAGTTCCCAGTCTCTAGGGTGTTCACCAGAGATGAAAGTGGGTGAATGCACAGGAAAAAAAAACAATTGAGTTTTAGATTTGTTTTCTAATTATCAGATAAAAAGGTAATGAGATGAGATGCAAATCAGTATCATAGATGTGATATCAATATCATGTAATACCCTTCTGTCCAGTTGGTTTTTTTTAACTGAAACCTCAGACTGGTGTTACCTTCAGCAGAAACTCTGAAGTGATGGCTACACTTCTCAACCTTCCAGTCCTCCATTTTACTTGGTTAATCACAGGAGTTTTTGCAAATCTTAGCTTTTTCCCTGGATTCCTGATAAGCAGCAAGTGCAACTACACCACCATGCTCCATGTTATCAAATAAACTGAATATTTGGGATTACACCCTCCACCCAATTTGTTAAATTCTGGCTGGTAGTAATTAGTAATATTATTTAATAACAGCTTCTATTGTATTTTATTACAGTTCATGTTAGGGAAGAGATAACAACATAATCTTCTTTCTGTTCTATGATTCATATTTGCTGGTAGTAATTAGTAATATTATTTAACAACAGCTTCTATTTGTATTTTATTACAGTTCATGTTAGGGAAGAGATAACAACATAATCTTCTTCTGTCTATGATTCATATTTGCTGGTAGTAATTAGTAATATTATTTAATAACAGCTTCTATTTGTATTTTATTACAGTTCATATTAGGGAAGAGATAACAACATAATCTTCTTCTGTTCTATGATTCATATTTGCTGGTAGTAATTAGTAATATTATTTAATAACAGCTTCTATTTGTATTTATTACAGTTCATATTAGGGAAGAGATAACAACATAATCTTCTTTCTGTGCTATGATTCATATTTGCTGGTAGTAATTAGTAATATTATTTAACAACAGCTTCTATTTGTATTTTATTACAGTTCATGTTAGGGAAGAGATAACAACATAATTTCTTTCTGTCATGATTTCATATCATCACCAAATAAATAATCAAGGTCCTTCTTTTAGGATCAAAGAACAACAGACAAGGTCTCTCCATCCACTCTGATTCATTATCTCAGTTCTCTCCAGTCCATCATCAAAGGCCAGTATCATGAAAATGGAAACAAGAACACCCAAAGTATAACGAGATGGATGGATACTCCAATTATCAAGGAGGGATTAAGTCATCATACTTCGCATATGCACCGGCCACAACAGATGGGAAACTATATGTTCACTAAACTCAAAAAAGGAACTACCAGCCAATGCCACTGTACCCTGGATAACATGACAACATGTTTTACAGGATTGCCCCCAGTACACAGGCCTAAGGAAGATAATGTGGCCCACACCCACCTCCCTGGAAGAGAAATTCCATGGGACAACGGAATCACTTAAACAGACAGCTGCCTTCCTAAAAGAGTCTGGAAGTCTTAGTCTGAATGAGCTATTATCACAGAAGAAGAGGTTTCGCTCCAGTCAAGGAAATGCCCCTGAGGGTTTTTGTCTCAGTCTTCTTTTGGCTTTGACTGCATGAACTTAGCTCAGAGTTTTCAGTGTTCCTCCATACTCTAAAAATGAATTAGTTGAGTTCCTCTTCTGAGTTTTTCTAATTTATTGTGTCTTTTTTACAGGTAATAGGTTGCAAACCTATCTTATTGTGTCTTTTTTTACAGGTAATAGGTTGCAAACCTATCTTATTGTGTCTTTTTTACAGGTAATAGGTTGCAAATCTATCTTATTGTGTCTTTTTTACAGGTAATAGGTTGCAAACCTATCTTATTGTGTCTTTTTTACAGGTAATAGGCTGCAAACCTATCCCTCAACCTCTTAGCAGCCAAAAATGATGTGCGTGGAAGTGGCTCTATTATTTTTAAACCCTGACTGTAGTCAAGACCAGCAGACACAGGAACTATGTCCATTATACAAAATAATCTTCCTATTTCAACATGATAATGTTGCTATACAAGTAAGATAGACATTAAATGGATGCATGGCAAGACTTTAATTTATGATAACATAGTTCTTATTAGCAACAAAGTGACCAGGATAAAACAAAAAAATAACATCATCCTCAATGGCTAGTAGACTAGTCTTGAGTTCAACCAAAAATAAAAAATGTGAGTAAAAAAAAATAATTAATCTGGAAGTAAAGTTACAATTTGAAGAAAAATCAGTGAAGAAATGGATCACTTCATATACAAATAAACTGCATAGACAACAGAAATTTAACTTATAGAAAAGTGCTATAGCACATGTGAGAATAACCTAATAATAGATGTTTGCTTTCCTAAATATCTTGTGAAGAATAGAGTTCTAGTCAAATTGGAGTTAAAGTGAAGTGTGATTTATTTGCTGAGTTGAAACAAGTGGTATCACAAAACAAGCCCTCAAATAATAAGCAAAAGAGAAAAGAAAAAAAGCCAACCTTACGAAACTCTAAGAAAACCACTGATAAGAGAGGTCTGACAGCTGGCACTGATTCCCTTAAAAAGATCAAAAGCTTGCCTAGAACAACAATTGATGGTAATGTACACTATGGGCCCTGTGTGATTTCTGATAGCATGAGTAGGATGGTGATGATTTGTATTATCCAGAATTGTTGCCAGCTTGGGTCAATAAAAGTTAAGAAACAGTTATTGCCAAACACAAAACAATTACAAGCTTAGATTTGAGTTACATGAGCTCGAATATCTTTTAATAATGGCCTTCAAAAATAACCAATCAACTCACTTCAATATTTGACTCCACTTTAATATTCCAAATTGGCAGAAAGGTCTTTGTTTCCATATTCTGACTGTCAGAGAGAGAGAAGAGGCAAGTTCTTTATCTGGTAACTTTAAAAATGGTGCAAAATATATTGTTATTAGTTTACCTATAGATTAAAGTAAAGAGTAAAAAGCTCTGTCACATCAAGTGGCATATAGGGAATATGTGTTTGTGACCATAATTTTTATAGACTTTTGGCAGATGATTTTTGGGGTAATATGGTTGTTATTAAGGATATAAGGATATCAAAAGCAAGAGGAGCTTTCATTGCACTGGGAAACATATGGAAATCCAAAGAAATTAGGTTAAATACAAAAATAAAAATGTTCAACTCAAATGTTATTATATGGCTGCTATGAAACATGGAGAACAACAAAATTGATAATCACGAAGATACAGACTTCATTAATGGATGCTTATGCAGGATAAAAGGATGAAATGGCAGGACAAAATCACTAACATAGAATTATTGAAATGTACCAGTCAAACACCAGTGGATAAAGAGATACAGCGAAGACAATGGCGCTGGATAGGACACACACTACGGAAGCCAACTGAGAGTATACACAACAGGCCCTTTTTTGAATCCCCAAGGGAAAAGACAAAGAAGAAGACCGAGGAATTCTTGGAGAAGACAGATAGAAGCAGAGTTGAAGATGATGGGGAAGACATGGAATGATCTTAAAAGAATGGCAAAAAGCAGAACGACTTGGAAAGTGTTTGTGAAGACCTATGCTCCACTGGGAGCTAAAAGGTAGAAGAAGAAGAAGATGGTTGTTATTACCCCAGTGCCGCTTTACTTCTCCTGAAAATATCTAGTACCCATTTAAGCTGGGGTGAACCCGGAAGCCGTTGATCAGGATTGAACCCAACCTCTTGTCCTTTGTAGTCATACACTAACCACTGAGCTATCACTGCTCCCTTACCTATAGATTGGTTGTAGATATTTCATTTTAAATATTTATTAATTCTAAAGAGTTATCTTGTCTGAGGAATAATACATAAAACAAATAAATAATTAAATAATGCAGCTTTTTCTCTACTCTCTAGATGTATTATTTATAAAATATCATTCCTTGAATCTTGGTAACAGTTTTAATGAACAAAGTAACACACCACATTGGCATTTTGTGATTATCTTCTCTTCATAAGATTGAGAACAATGTCCAACTCTGTAATTTATCTCCAGCGGATATCTTTAGGTTAAAAAATTTAAAATAATTACTAATTTAAACTGCTAGAATATAAATTTAGATAAGAGAGGGAGTATCTGGGTCTACGCCCTACGGGCGGCTATGTCTCAAAAGGTCAATAGATAGATAGATAGACTAATTTACAGGTTAAAGTATGTGGTTTAAATAGCTCTCATACACAATATAACATGATTATAAATTACAGAAATTTTCATTTGGTAGCAGTGAGCCGTTTGTGGGGTTATCATTGTATTCTGAACATGTCCACAGGTAGTATTAACTTTAATTAGATAATATGTATTTAAATAATTAATATAATTATTTATATATTAATTTATAACATTCAAACAA
>JAVIAB010000159.1:24847701-24895201 GCA_032433765.1 Megaustenia siamemsis
CGACTTGGAAAGTGCTTGTTGAAGACCTATGCTCCACAGGGACTAAAAAGGTAGAAGAAGAAGAAGATGGTTGTTATTAACCCCAGTGCCGCTTTACTTCTCCTGAAAAAATCTAGTACCCATTTATGGCTGGGTGAAAAACCGGAAGCCATTGATCAGGATTGAACCCAACCTCTTGTCCTTTATAGTCCAGTACACTAACCACTGAGCTATCACTGCTCCCTTACCTATAGATTGGTTGTAGATATTTCATTTTAAATATTTATTAATTCTACAGAGTTATCTTGTCTGAGGAATAATACATAAAACAAAATAAAATAATTAAATATGCAGCTTGTTCTCTACTCCTTAGATGTATTATTTATAAAAATTCATTCCTTGAATCTTGGTAACAATTTTTAATGAAACAAAGTACACCACATTGGCATTTTGTGATTATCTTCTCTTCATAAGATTGAGAAACAATGTCCAACTCTGTAATTTATCTCCAGCGGATATCTTTAGGTTAAAAAATTTTAAATAATTACTAATTTAAAACTGCTAGAATATAAATTTAGATAGAGAGGGAGTATCTGGGTCTACGCCCTACGGGCCGGCAATGTCTCAAAGGTCAATAGATAGATAGATAGATAGACTAATTGACAGTTTAAAGTATTTGGTTTTAAATAGCTCTCATTACACAATATAACAGGATTATAAATTACAGAAATTTTCATTTGGTACAGTGAGCCGTTTGTGGGGTTATCATTGTATTCTGAACATGTCCACAGGTAGTATTAACTTTAAGTAGTATTAATATGTATTTAAATAATTAATATAATATATTTTATATATTATTTAATAACATTCAAACAATATTGTTATATAATATTAATAATTAATATGGTTGTTGTATAGCAACAATTAACAAATCCAAATTTTAAAAAAAATGATCATACTTTAATTCTTTTGTTTTTGATACAATTCTGTAGCAGTGTAGCTAGCTACATGTCAAGTCAGACAACCAGACTTTCAATTGGTACTGTGTGTGGCCCTTTTCGTCTTGTCAGACGGTCTAGTGGAGGCTAGTGTGTATTTTTTAGGTATTGTTTTTGTCGAACAGCTTCTCTCGTGGCTAATTCTACCAATGTTTGGACAAACACACCGGTCACATAATGAACAAGTCAGGCTCGCTGGTCCAGGGGTTTTACCATCCTTTTTTCATGAGTCTTTTCTCTTTTAGTTTTGTCTTAGCACAGTCTCAAACGTTGTTATACCGTTCCTTATACATGCTCTCCATGATGTGCGATCACTTGCCAGATGTTGCCAGTCGTTTTCACAGATGGAGAAGTCTTGGTACTAATGGCTAATAATAATAACTAATCTGTAACACAATCAATAATGACACACATCAACAGGATACTTCCGCAAAAAGTGCCAGCCTTCAGTAAAATCACAGGTAAGGTATTGTTTAGTTTAAACAAAAAGAAATAGGTCAAGCTATAATGACAGATCAGATAGTCAGATTATTATGAAGATGACTTTCAGAGTAATCTTGGAAGGGAAATTTGAAAATACAAGATAAAAGAGGCAAACCAAGAATAACATGGACGAGTAAACCAATATGGAATATGGATAGGGAAATCAGCTGCCTTCTTATTACAACCTGCCCTATCAAAGTCAATGAGAAGAGACAGAGCGGAATGGTGCTCCATGGCAGCCAAGCCACGCGTTGATGGGAGACGACACTCAATGATGCGAACGATGATGACTGACTGAATAATGAAAGTGCTGATCAGATCGATCACTACTAACACTAACAGTACTAACACTTAACACTAACACTGACCAACCAACGGCAACGGCGACCTGCAGCAGAAGTCAACACTCAACACTCTCTATTTTGTAGTTTACTGTTTAGCTTTATTCACGTTGAAAGTTAAAGGGAACTCATAGTTATTCTCCGACAATTCTAAACATTCACCATAAACTTGATAAACTCATAAACTTTTGACTTTTACTACCGTTGCTATGGAGCAAGTAGTCACTACTACAGTGAGTGCCTGAGTGGCGTGCAATGACTGCAATGTACAGTACACTATCACTAAACTACACAAAGTATGATGACAGACTTTACAAGAAAAATGCAACAAAATACTGACGTTTTCGGCTTCTTCATAAAACGAGAACACAACTAAAAACAGATTGTGTAGCCTGTTCCCTACTTAACTGTTTAGGTCCTGAGAGGTCTGCTCAAGTTCGCATAGGATCACCGGAACTGACGTCACAATTTTGTTATCGAGGTTTCCAGGTGACTCTCAAAAATGGGGTAAAGGCTCCAAGATGCATATAAATGCGAAGTTACTGTAAAGCTGATGATAATATTAATTTTTTTTTAAAGTGGTATGGTAATAGTTTTACGTTGGTGAGAAGCAAAACAAAATTAGAACGGCGTTTCGACCCATTAGGCCTCAGTATTATCACCATGTAGTTAGATTTCTGTGTATATCCTTATATATTTTTTTGTGTTGTTTACTGTTCCAGCTGAAGTCCTACATGGCGAAACGTCGTTTTAATTTTGTTTTGTTTCTCATCTACGTAAGCTGTTACCATACCACTTTTTTCCTTTTTTTTTCTAAATTTCTCGACTCTCACAAATGTCTATCTCGTTGTTATTTTCTATCTTCTTCTTCTATCCTTCCTCTGCTGCCGTTAGCGTCAAGGGCAAAACAATCTGCGATTCTTTGCTCTTCTGTTGGCCTCTTCTGATGTTACTCCTCCTAGTGACTCTAGTATTCCCTTTATCCGTCTCTTTCTCTGTCTTCCTCTTAATCTGGCGTTTTCGTAGCGTTTATTTAAGGCTCTTTGAATCATTGTTAGTTCTTTATGTCTTGTTATGTGGCCGAACCAATTTATCTGTTGTTTCTTTATGTATTCGATGGCTGGTTCAATTTCGAGTTTCTTCCTCAGGTCAGTGTTTCTTACTCTGTCCCTTAAGCTTGTTTCCCCATTATATTTTGTCATCTGAGCACTGTTGTGTGGTATGTTACATTGTCCTCTGAGCACTGTTGTATGTATGTTACATTGTCCTCTGCCGCTGTGCTAGTTCTGTCGCAGAGTAAGGGCTGTTGTTTATGTTCCATGCGTCCCGCGCATTGTGGTCACTGATGGCCGTGACCCATTGTTTCTATAAGCTTCAGTAATAGTATAAATGGTCCAAGACGTAGAGTAAGGTCAAGATACAAACGTCCTGGACTTTGGATAAATCTCGGAAAAAATTGTGTCCTCGGATTGTCCCCGATTTCACAATTCCAAGTCAACAATAACACTCCATATGTATTGTAGAAAACATCGAAACAAAAGCATACAAGTGTTTCGAGCTGTGAAGTAACACGAAAGTGTCTGAGTTTCTTCTCGCATATTCTATGCCTGTTGAAAACGATTTGATTTTTGAATGACTCATTAGAGGAAGAAACATTTGCATTTCATACTGTAAAATAACACTAAAGTTGTTAATCTATGTATTGTACTGCTGGTTTAATAGGAAGTTTAATGAGCTTAATGTACGTGTGCTAGGACAAACGTTGGGGCTATTGTATAGTGTAACAGATGCATCAGTAGGAAAATATTTGATCGTCAGTTGGATGATCAAATATCTTGATAATAAAATCAGGAGTGTTTGATCAAGAGGAAGCATTCGTCGCTTGGATGGAGATTGATTGATGTTACTTACTTCGAACACGGATATCTGACAAATATTTGACAGCTACAGCTGGTTAATCACTCGTGAATCAGCTGCTCGCTGCCCTGGTCTCTGGCCGTGGAATATGACAGACAACGCACTTGCGCCTTGGCCCTGACCTTACCGGCCTCCTGGATCTTGGTCAAGCACGAGATTCTCTCGCTTGGGAAACCCCAACACGTTTATAAATGTCCCGTGTTAGAGTATAGTGTTTTGTACTTCGACTTGTGTTGTGCACGCGACTTTTTTTGGTTTCTTCCTTTAACGTTCCCAAGTTTTTCTTCGCCATGCGTGATCTGCTAACCGTTGGACACACCAAATTAGAACACTTTTATGCAACAGTCTTTATTTCACAGCCCAATCCATGGGCGGCCGTGTTTAACAAACATGTTTACATGACTTAACGTGACCAATGTTAGAAATAAGGTCATTTACACGCTGCCCAGTAGCAATGGTGCTCGCCACTGGGCCCTAGGCTTCTACACACTTCTCTACTTATCTGCTCAATTAAGCGGAGACCGTTCCCCATTGAACGACCTCCTCAGGTCTAGGTCTAAAATACTTAATCTACCAGTTTAGTGTACTTATATCGAGACTGTTCCCCACTGAACAGTCTCTTCCGATCTAATGCTAACCTACTTATTCTATTCGTCTCGTGGACTTTAATTCTATGGAAACTCCTTAACCTAATCCTCGAGGTTTCATCTTTGACTATTCAGAACTCTCTACATCTAACGGTTCTTAGTCTACACTTAGTTCATCACTGCTTACTAGGTTGGCTATGGTTAGCTCCTTAGGCGAACCACACATGTGGCCACTTTCTCTACAACTACGCGTGTGTCCATATCTGATGTTCTCCTAGAAAATGATTTCGTTTCTTTGTGTCTCCTCTTTTAAATATTTGTCGGCTCTCCAATCAAATTGATCCACGTGTTTAGCTTCTCGGCTAATACACCCGCGCAAATCTCCAGATAGTCTGTTTCATATTTATTTCTTTTCCGGTTGCTTGTCAACTATTTCGGAACTCACGCTTTTACACCCCCGCAAATCTCGAGATAGTCTGTTTCATATGGTTCTCTTCTCTTCTCTTTCTCGTGGACTCTTTTATCGTTTCCAGTTGCTTGTCATTCACCTTGGACAATTCTGCTTTCTCCTTCCTCTCCTTTCGCGTGGTATCTCAACCCCCACGCCTACACAGAAATGATAAATAACTGTCGAGATCGAAAGCTGTGGAGAGACATGATCACCTACGCCAGCAGGCCCGGTACTTGATGATGATATGATGATATGTAATGTTTCAAACACTTTCAGTTGATTAAATAAAGATAAATTGAGTAACCAAATCATGGACAGTAGACAAACAAATGAAAAAAGAGGATTAAGGCCACAGAGATGGATTTCTCAGAAGAAAAGTTGAAAGTTCCCTGGACAGCTAAAAGACCAATGAGGAAGTTCTCAAAGAGGCCACACAAAAAGGGAGATCTTAAAAAACATCAAAAGAAGCAATCAACATTGTTCGGACACATCATGAGAAGAGGAAAGTTTGGAATACTTGGTTACAACTGGCAAAAATAGAAGGAAAAAGAGATCGCGGACGACAGAGAGAGAAATACTGGATAGCTTGGTGTCATGGCATGGAAAACAGTCAACAACAGAACTGATGCGATGCACTGTAGATAGAAGATTGTGGGGGGACATGATCACCTGCGCCAACCGGTATGGCACATGATGATGAGTAACCAAGCTAATATATACTGTTTCCTAGACTACACCAAAGCTTTAGACAGAACACACAATAAACAAATAATAGACTGCCTACAAGTAAGGTGACCAGACGTCCATATTTTTTCCGGGACAGTCCCGACTTTTTACTTTTTTTTTTCAACCTTTGTCCCGGTTTTGTTCATCATTATCATCGAGTGCCGTCTCCGCAACGAAGGTTGGCTACCATGGAGCGACATTCTGCTCTGTCTCTTGCTTTGATGGTGCAGGTTGTCATAGGCTGATTTGTCCATCTTTTGATGTTACTAGTCCATGTTAGTCTTGGTCTGCCTCTGCCTCTTTTTCTCTTGCTCAAAGTAGTGTTACATATTATCAGCCTGTTTTCTTCACAGATTTGTATTAATCTTTCTCCTCTGTTATTTATTTTTTCCTAAACCATGATTTCCTATAATTGTCTTATATCTACCTTTTCCTACTTCAGCGTTCATGTCACCCATTACAATCAAGATGTCTGAAGATTTCACTTGCTTCATAACTTTATTTAGGTCTTCATAGTATGCCTCTATTTGTTCATCTGTGTAGTCTTGAGTAGGTGCATATGTCTGTATTATTGCTATGTCGAATGGTTTGCTTTCAACTTGAGTAGTATAATCCTATCACTGTATGTCCAGTGGGTACTTATATATTTTTGTAGCTCTCTTTTTATCAGTATTCCTACCCCCCTTTGATGTTCTGTTGTGTTTTCCTGAGTATATAAATGTATATTTTTCGTCCTCTATGTACCCACATTCTTTCCATCTTGTCTCTGATATGCCTAAAATATCTATATTTATTCGTTCTGCTTCTTGAATCAGATTTTCCAATTTCCCTTCTTGATATAGAGTCCTAACATTCCAAGTACTTATTTTAAGATCTTTCCTCCGATATAAGTTCATATTCCTCTCCATGGCTTCCTCTGGACTAGTACGTGATGAGGCTCCAATCTCTTTCACGGTGGTCTGCCATATCCGCCTTCGGATTTGTTACTGTCCCGAATTTGTCCCGATTTTGGCAGATTTTTTAGCTGTTGTCCCGGATTTGTTAAAATACATTAAGGAACACAAACGTTTACCAATTTTGCCAATATGGTAAACGTCTCTTCAACTTAAAAAAAAATGTTCATATATCATCATCATCATCATCATAATCAAGTACCCGGCCTAGTGGCGTAGGTGATCATGTCTCTCCACAACATTCGATCTCGGCAGCTATTTATCAATTCTGTTGTTGACCTTCTGCCAAGCCATTCTCTTAAGCTGTCTGTTATTTTTTCTCTTTGCTTCCCTCAATCTCTTCGTCCTTCAATTTTTTCCAGTTGTTACAATATATTCAAGTTGTTCTCTTCTCATTACATGGCCAAGAAATGATGATTGTTTCTTCCTAATATTGGAAATTAGCTCTCTTTTTGCTTTGACCTCTCTCAGAACCTCTTCATTACTCTTCTTAGCCGTCCATGGTATTCTCAACATTCTTCTGTAAAACCACATTTCTACAGACTCCAGTGATTTTCTTGTCTGTTGTCCTATTGTCCATGATTCGCATCCGTATGTTAAGACTGGCTCTACGTAACATTTAAGAATTCTTTTTCTTGTTTCTATTGTCAAAAATGGATTGCACAGTATCTTCCTCATTTTTTGGAAAGCTGCTTTTGCCTGAGCCATTCTGCATCTCACCTCTTTTGTACATCTTCCGTCTGAGGTTAACAAAGTTCCCAAATATTATTCATTTACCTGTTTTAATAGTGTTCCACTTGTCTTTATTTTACACTGAGGTGATGTCTTTTTCTTTGTTGTTACCATTACCTCTGTCTTTTTGCTATTAAGACTAAGTCCTTTATTTTTGCTAGTTCATATATATATACGAGTATATATATATATTATATATATATATATATATTTCATATTCTTGTATATTCATTATGTTACTTTCGTTTACCGACGTACTAATTCTTTTTATTGTGTTGTTTAGTGATAGAGGTTATTGCATTCATATGATTTTATTGACACTGTGTGGCTATAAGCTACCCTCTAATTTGTTCAAATATTCTGTATCACGTATCTTTGATAAAACGCTGAACGTGTAATAGGGAAAATGAGAGAGAGATGGAGATGGAGAGAAATATAGAGGAGAGGAGATTCAAATTGAAGAAGAATGCTGTCTGGAACCTCCAATTTATTGATAAATTATTAACCTGACCTGTATAACAGAAAAACATTTGAAGATAAAACATTTCCTCAATTCGATACAATCTTATCTCCCTTTACATTGGACTAACTGTGGTAGACATTTTTAACAATTTATAAAAACATTTTTTAATGTTAATTTTTAAAATATGTTTAATTTATATTATTTATGTCTTATTGCTATATTAATGCTTTTTTATTTGTATATTTTTATTTTTAAATATAAAAATATATATTTTTTTATTTTAATTTTTTAAATATTTGTTTCATTAATTTTTTATTAATATTATTTTTAATTCTGAAAATATTTTTTAAAATTAATATTTTATTTATTTATACATTATTTTTTGCTCTTACTTTTTCCTCCCCTTTGATAGCAATTATTTTTTTTTTTTTAAAGTTTAAAAAAAATTCTGAAAAAGTAGCAAATTTAAAATAGGGTCAAACCCGATCTCCAAGAACCCATGTGCACCGAGATATTCCGGGAGACTATACACGACCCTCGCGAGAGGATCTTGTAGATGATGACCATCCACTCTTGTAGCAAGAGGTTCATCCGGACATCAGAAGGATAGTGGAAGGTGACGTTCACGCGGTGTTTGAGCTTCCTCTTCTGCCCAGCGACTCGTGTTTAACCATCGCCGGCAACCGGCAGTCTCCCCTCAACTGCTACATCACAATCGCCGCGTTCTTTGTTTCTCTGGCCACATGCAAGTAATCCACCAATGGCGAACCAGCCTTCAATGTTTCTCTGGCCACATGCAAGTAATCCACCAATGGCGAACCAGCCTTCAATGTTTCTCTGGCCACATGCAAGTAATCCACCAATGGCGAACCAGCCGTCAATGTTTCTTTGGCCGCTGTACAGGTTGCAGATAACAGTGACAGATTTTGTAGGAGATCTTTCATCATCATGTGCCATACCGGTTGGCATAGGCGATCATGTCCCTCCACAATCTTCTATCATCCCATCTGATGTTATTATTGTGCCCAAGTATTTGAAACGTTGTACTTGTTTCAGTTTTGTCTCGTGTATTTTTATGCTGCATGATGGTGATGATTGATTCTTCGATATAACCATTACTTCTGTTTTCTTACTATTCAGACTGAGACCTTTCTTGTTTGCTTTCTTCTACTATTATGTCTATAATTTCTTGTAGTTCGTTCTCTGTCTCTGCTATTAAGACTGTGCCATCCGCATATCGCAAGGAGATTGTAGGAGATCATCATCATCATGTGTCATACCGGTTGGCATAGGCGATCATGTCCCTCCACAATCTTCTATCTACAGTGCATCGTATCAGTTCTGTTGTTGACTGTTTTCCATGCCATGACACCAAGCTATCCAGTATTTTCTCTCTTTGTCGTCCGCGATCTCTCTTTCCTTTTATTTTGCCAGTTGGAACCAAGTATTCCAACTTTCCTCTTCTCATGATGTGCCCGAAAAATGTTGATTGCTTCTTTCTGATGTTTTTTAAGAGCTCCCTTTTTTTGTTGGCCTCTTTGAGAACTTCCTCATTGGTCTTTTTAGCTGTCCAGGGAACTTTCAACTTTCTTCTGAGAAATCCCATCTCTGTGACCTCTAATCGTCTTTTCATTTGTTTGTTTGTAATTTCATTAATTCGCTTCCATAGGTCAGAATTGGTTCTATATAGCACCGATGAACTCCCTTTCTCATTTTTTTTTTTACATAGATTTGTTGCATAAGATATTTTTCATTTTCTGAAATGTTATTTTGGCCTGAGCTATTCTGCTTTTCATCTCTGTGGTCCATCTCCCATCTGATGTTATTATTGTGCCCAAGTATTTGAAACGTTGCACTTGAGTAGTATACAAGGGTCCAACAAAGTCGCATTTGGCCCGTAAATTAACAAAGATATATAGTGTGGTGCGCAGCACACCACATGTACACGAGAGACAAGGGGAGTTAACCATGCCATTTCGTGTCCGGATGTTGACCTATAGTCCCGGTGACCGCGGAAGTGCCCTGTTTATGTCTGGTGTGTGCTGACTTTGGAGTTCTTTATGTACTTGATCGTTAGTGATAGGTTAGTAGATTATATAACATCTAGGAAAAACGAGCAATATAAAACAGAAGACAAAATATATATTTTATTCTTTTATTAGCTCAATAGGTGTATAACGTACATTGATATTATATATCATTACAAACATAGTCAGTACATTGAGCAAATATATAGCACAAGTATAACAATTATTTATAGCTATGTAGTTGGGTGTCTGCTTAGCTCTATGTCATAAATGAATCATAAGGGGTGAAACTGTTAGAGATTGCTGGGTAGTCTAAACTGGTAGTGTAAAGAGTTAAATATCTAGAGGCGTAGTCGAGACGTTATCATCAGCTACCTTTCTTTTTATATAGAAATAGGAAAGAGCATTTCTTGTTTGACTGTAGGAAAATATGGAATTATTTAAGACTTTGAAACCTACATTTTTCCCACCCTTAGCCTTTTTCGTGGCGAGAACCTCTAAAAACATATCTTTATCTAATTTGTTGTGTTGCTTGCTTAGCCCTTTACAACTGATTTTATCGTAATCCCCACTACAATGGTACGTCTTACTACATAAGCTAACAAGAGCCGTCCCTTCGTACTCTAGTTTAAAAGCCCAGGCGTTCGTTTGGTGTACGCTTTAACACCCTTACAGTTTATACAGTCTGTCTTGCTAATATGCTCATCGCAAAACTCGGCGGGAAACCAGTCTTTATATACGGTATTAAACTCAGCCCGCAGCCCTGACTTAACTATATCCTCCAACTTAGGTGCACTTAAAGCCAAGTATAAACTATCAGTATCTGTTTCACATAACTGAAAGTCGGATCTAGCCACAAACTTATCTAAGAACTCGAAATAAAAATCTAACATACGAAGTTTTGCATACTGATAGACGAAGAAACCGATTTGTAGGGGTAAGTCCCAAACAGTTTTCTTTTTCTCCATCTCAACTTCAAAAAGATCCACACCTATTTCAACCATCTTTTTAAACCGGGAACTATTAATCATTTTCGATATCTCACCCCCCTGAACATATGAGACAGCGCTATGATTGCCTTATCGGTTAGAGTCTTCCCATAGGCTGAGTTTCCTAAGAGCTTCATCGTATCACTTACTATAGATTGATTTTCGTCTAGATCACCAGCCCGCCTAGCGTCTGAAACCATTTCTCCAAACTTTTTAAAACAACTAGACGGTTGATATTCTATCACCTGATAAATTTTTGTTACCTCCAAGCCGTGGTCTAAATACCATTTTAACAGCGGTGTTGCCAACAAAATTTTTTCCCCGACATAACTACCTATTAGGGTGCGACGAGGGTTGACAACAAGTTATGTTTGAGGGTATATTCACCCATAAACGGTCCAATATCATCACGCGTGACGTCAATATTTTTGAAAATTGGAGTCATCTCACTGAAATGTTCCTTCAGGCGGTCGGGGACATGAAGATCACATTCCACTAAACCAAAACATGTCCCATCTGAAACAGAAGTCAGAATCTGTTTATCACTGAGAGGGAGCCCTTCTTTAGAGTAAGAGGGTCTAGCTCGAGGGATGGCTTTAGAAAGGAAAGCCCTAATGGTTGGGTCAGACTTTTCAGAGCCTGCCACTCACATTCCCACATAACTTCTACTGTGACTTTGACCTCCTCAGTTAGATAGGTGTGTATCTCACATGTTTTTTCAAACAGCTCGAACAAGGGCTTATTATTAACAGGGTTTCTATCTTTACCTTTGGTGAGGGGGCAGTCTTTGTGACCATGGTACAAACAACCATGAAAATTATAGCCTCTTCTATTGGATTTATCCCACCCATCCACAGGGATATTTCTATCACCTAACCGAAACTCCCTCCCATTAAACTGAGTTTTCAACTCCACCCCTTTCTGGTGGGCGACCCACGTTAGCCACTCTCTACTTTGTTGGACATAATAGTTATCTTTTTCCACCCTAAACCCGGTCTCCATTCTTCTAATAATTGGGTAATCTGTTGGCATTGGGTTCATCAGAGCCCAAATACAACGCATTGGCATCGTATCCTTGGATGGATTGGACCAGCTTTCCTCCCCTAATAAACGTTTTGCCTACCTCGTGATACCTATGGAAAATTATAGAGGGACCTCCAACGATATTAGACCTAATCATTGTGTGTAGACTAGCCTGTTTGCTCGAACATAAACTAAACATTACACCCCTATCAACGGTCTTAAAAAGATACTTTAAACAAACACCCGGAACCGAAATGGCGTCTTTAAAACAGTCCACACCCCGCTCCCCATAAAAACGAACCTGCTGCTCCAAGGCTTCTAAAAATGGGACTACATCTTTGTTATTATACCAAATCAAAAAGTCCTTAAGGGTCGTCATCTTATTAACCTTCCAGACCTTTTTACACAGAGCATATTCCTCCTTGGAAATGTTGGCATTTTTTAACGACGAATGAAATGCTTCGTGTGGGGGTAACTCCGTCTCATTCAACTTGTTTAAATCCGTTATGTACTCGTAACAGAAAACACCCTTTGTCTCCTCTACTTTATAAGCGGCCAGATATTTACTATAGCTAAACCCGGGGGCTAGATAGTTTACAATATCTAAGAATTTTAGATTCTGTGTTGCAATACACATAAAGTTATTGTTTCTTTTAACTATAAACTTGAACGGTTTTGGTACTTTGTAGTCGCCTTCAATTTTATCTTCCTCTTCCGCGTTTGCCTCGGTTTCTTCTTCTTCCCCTTCCCTATCTTCTTCTTCGCCCACTTGGGCAGTGGCATCCATGAAGTGCTTTATTAAATAAGGTTTAATGACGTTGACGTCATATTTCCCCGAGTTAAACCTAATAACTGGAAGCTCTTTTAAATACTCATCAAACTTAGCTATTAGCTTGTGTTTGTTCAGTTCATGGAGTTGAGTAAAAATACTGTCAAACCGAGCTCGCAACAACGAGTATGCCGTATCAGCGATACCAGTGAGGTAATCAACCATCTGACTAACTAAAACCTGTGGGTCACCCTTCGTTATGAAGCATATTGGTCCCTCCCACCCAGGGACATTTGACGCTATAGAGCAGGAGAGGGGCACGTGTTTAGCTACAAAGGTAGTCGACTGAGTCTCTTGTGGAACATTCCTACTTTCAAAGTAACATTCATAATCGAATGTCGCCCTGAACGGGTAAATAAAAGACTCTGGGTACTGATCCCTTCAGCGCTGATCGCGTCCCATACACTTTCAGGTGAAGAGTAAACCCCACCCTTATATGTCTCTACAGCCATATCCCCATTACAAGTTTTTTCGTGCCTATCCATACGCCCAAACTTTTTCCACAATTTCCCACATTTTCCACAAGAAAAGCTTTTACTAGCCCTAGAAAGATCGTTTATATAAAAGAAGTGGTTTTTGTAAAGTAAAAGACGGAGAGTTTCACTATAACTACTGCCACTTCTCAGGACAATACGCAAGGCTTGGTCAGAATCAAACTCAAAAATATCTATGTTTATTGAAAAACAATTTTCTAAGAGAGGCATTTCGGCAAGAGTTACACCGTGAAAGCTACTTAACATTAGAGACGGGTTAAACTGTTTGAAAAGTAATCTCGAAGCCTTCCTAACATCTTTAACAGAGGTACTTCTATGGACAGCTAGACAACGGAAGAAGCAGAGATTATCATTGTAAACTTTAGAATGGGAATCGGTTTGAAGGATATTAATGCCGTAGTTGGATGCAATGTAGGGTGGGATATCTAGCAGACACCCTATAGGATAATCTTGAAGTTTATAAATATAAACACTCGTACTGACTAACGCCTCCAAGGTATATTTGGTTGTCTCCCTGTTTTTATTTGCATACCCTAATATATCACTTTCATTTAATCTATCGACAAACGTTTCAAAATCATGTCTGTTGTTAACTAACAAGGGTTTGTCTAACCCTGTCGCATTATTCGAGCTGGCGTGAAAGTAACGCAATCCCTGTGTCTCCCTATGTCTTAAAACTAGATGATGACTATAATTCACCTTGAAACGCTTTTTCTGGGCTAGAAAAATTGGGTTTACAAGGGTCTTCCAATCTATAGGAGTATCAGGCTGATGAAATATAGTGTACGTGTCCAGGTATTTGTTCCTACGGTCATGTGTTCGAATAGCTAACCAGTTGTTCTTATATATCTTTCTAATATCTTGAGGCAACTTATTTAAAGAGTCTATTTCATTAATAAGTCTTGGTCTCTTTGAGGGGTCTTGAGTCGAACTCTTTACTGCCCGCTTGCGTGAGGTTGTCGATACTTGTGGACGTGCTGGTGAGGCAGGAACTAATGATACAAGAGATACCAAATGCTCTGTCTTGATATGTCTGGCAAGGCTGTCTGCTCTATTATATACGCGTCCACAAACATCACATTGTATTCCTGACGCCCATGTACACTAGCAACGTGTCGTTTTACGATCCGGCTCCGGGTAAAAGTTTTGGAGCAGAGATGACAAATGTTAGACATCTGTAGAAAAGAAATTGAAACATTACAACTAAAGAACAGTGAACATTACAAGAAAGAAAACAAGAAAAGTAAACAATGAGAACTATCGAAATTAATATTAAAGAACTATGATCACACTTACTTTTTATGAAGGCACGAAACACATCCATCGTCAAGAACTGTAAGCGAAAGTCTGATTACAAGCTTCACAGATATATACACTTGAAACACCGGAAGTGTTACTAAAAATAGAACTGACCTCTGAGGCAATACCGGATGTGTTACTAAAAATAGTTTTTGACCGCTGACGCAATGCCCGCTTTATTTTAGACATCCCCATTGCAAAAATTTACATTAAAAACCACTTTTAGGATTTTACCCCCTTATCATTTTTTTAGGGTTACGCCCATGGAATCGATAAAAATCGTAATTTTAGCACGTAGGCTTACTTAAAACTTTATTTTAGACATCCCCATACCAAAAATTTACTTAAAAATCACTTTTGACATTGTAACCCCCCTTACCATTTTTGAGGGTTACGCCCCTGAAAGCGATAAAACTCGTAAATTTAGCACGTAGGCTTACTTAAAACTTTATTTTAGACATCCCCACACAAAAATTTACTTAAAAATCACTTTTGAAATTGTAACCCCCCTTACCATTTTTGAGGGTTACGCCCTGAAATCGAAAAAAAAATTGAAATATAACCTCAAGGCATACCTAAAACTTTATTTTAGACATCCCCACACCAAAAATTAACTCAAAAATCACTTTTTAAATTGTTACCCCCCTTAAAATTTTTGAGGGTTACGCCCCTGAAAGCGATAAAAAATTGAAATATAACCTCAAGGCATACCTCCCACATAATTTTTGACACCCCTACATATCAAATTCCATAAAAAAAACAACAAAAAGCTAGTAGTACAGGTGGCTGTGAACACACCCGAACATACTACTTCTCGTGCGGTTTTGGTGCAGTTTCGGTGCATGTTATTCCACTTTTGGGGCGATCAGCGCTGAAGGGATCAGTACCCCAGAGTCTTTTATTTACCCGTTCAGGGCGACATTCGATTATGAATGTTACTTTGATAGTAGGAATGTTCCACAAGAGACTCAGTCGACTACCTTTGTAGCTAAACACGTGCCCCTCTCCTGCTCTATAGCGTCAAATGTCCCTGGGTGGGAGGGACCAATATGCTTCATAACGAAGGGTGACCCACAGGTTTTAGTTAGTCAGATGGTTGATTACCTCACTGGTATCGCTGATACGGCATACTCGTTGTTGCGAGCTCGGTTTGACAGTATTTTTACTCAACTCCATGAACTGAACAAACACAAGCTAATAGCTAAGTTTGATGAGTATTTAAAAGAGCTTCCAGTTATAGGGTTTAACTCGGGGAAATATGACGTCAACGTCATTAAACCTTATTTAATAAAGCACTTCATGGATGCCACTGCCCAAGTGGGCGAAGAAGAAGATAGGGAAGGGGAAGAAGAAGAAACCGAGGCAAACGCGGAAGAGGAAGATAAAATTGAAGGCGACTACAAAGTACCAAAACCGTTCAAGTTTATAGTTAAAAGAAACAATAACTTTATGTGTATTGCAACACAGAATCTAAAATTCTTAGATATTGTAAACTATCTAGCCCCCGGGTTTAGCTATAGTAAATATCTGGCCGCTTATAAAGTAGAGGAGACAAAGGGTGTTTTCTGTTACGAGTACATAACGGATTTAAACAAGTTGAATGAGACGGAGTTACCCCCACGAAGCATTTCATTCGTCGTTAAAAAATGCCAACATTTCCAAGGAGGAATATGCTCTGTGTAAAAAGGTCTGGAAGGTTAATAAGATGACGACCCTTAAGGACTTTTTGATTTGGTATAATAACAAAGATGTAGTCCCATTTTTAGAAGCCTTGGAGCAGCAGGTTCGTTTTTATGGGGAGCGGGGTGTGGACTGTTTTAAAGACGCCATTTCGGTTCCGGGTGTTTGTTTAAAGTATCTTTTTAAGACCGTTGATAGGGGTGTAATGTTTAGTTTATGTTCGAGCAAACAGGCTAGTCTACACACAATGATTAGGTCTAATATCGTTGGAGGTCCCTCTATAATTTTCCATAGGTATCACGAGGTAGGCAAAACGTTTATTAGGGGAGGAAAGCTGGTCCAATCCATCCAAGGATACGATGCCAATGCGTTGTATCTTTGGGCTCTGATGAACCCAATGCCAACAGATTACCCAATTATTAGAAGAATGGAGACCGGGTTTAGGGTGGAAAAAGATAACTATTATGTCCAACAAAGTAGAGAGTGGCTAACGTGGGTCGCCCACCAGAAAGGGGTGGAGTTGAAAACTCAGTTTAATGGGAGGGAGTTTCGGTTAGGTGATAGAAATATCCCTGTGGATGGGTGGGATAAATCCAATAGAAGAGGCTATAATTTTCATGGTTGTTTGTACCATGGTCACAAAGACTGCCCCCTCACCAAAGGTAAAGATAGAAACCCTGTTAATAATAAGCCCTTGTTCGAGCTGTTTGAAAAAACATGTGAGATACACACCTATCTAACTGAGGAGGTCAAAGTCACAGTAGAAGTTATGTGGGAATGTGAGTGGCAGGCTCTGAAAAAGTCTGACCCAACCATTAGGGCTTTCCTTTCTAAAGCCATCCCTCGAGCTAGACCCTCTTACTCTAAAGAAGGGCTCCCTCTCAGTGATAAACAGATTCTGACTTCTGTTTCAGATGGGACATGTTTTGGTTTAGTGGAATGTGATCTTCATGTCCCCGACCGCCTGAAGGAACATTTCAGTGAGATGACTCCAATTTTCAAAAATATTGACGTCACGCGTGATGATATTGGACCGTTTATGGGTGAATATACCCTCAAACATAACTTGTTGTCAACCCCTCGTCGCACCCTAATAGGTAGTTATGTCGGGGAAAAAATTTTGTTGGCAACACCGCTGTTAAAATGGTATTTAGACCACGGCTTGGAGGTAACAAAAATTTATCAGGTGATAGAATATCAACCGTCTAGTTGTTTTAAAAAGTTTGGAGAAATGGTTTCAGACGCTAGGCGGGCTGGTGATCTAGACGAAAATCAATCTATAGTAAGTGATACGATGAAGCTCTTAGGAAACTCAGCCTATGGGAAGACTCTAACCGATAAGGCCAGTCATAGCGCTGTCTCATATGTTCAGGGGGGTGAGATATCGAAAATGATTAATAGTTCCCGGTTTAAAAAGATGGTTGAAATAGGTGTGGATCTTTTTGAAGTTGAGATGGAGAAAAAGAAAACTGTTTGGGACTTACCCCTACAAATCGGTTTCTTCGTCTATCAGTATGCAAAACTTCGTATGTTAGATTTTTATTTCGAGTTCTTAGATAAGTTTGTGGCTAGATCCGACTTTCAGTTATGTGAAACAGATACTGATAGTTTATACTTGGCTTTAAGTGCACCTAAGTTGGAGGATATAGTTAAGTCAGGGCTGCGGGCTGAGTTTAATACCGTATATAAAGACTGGTTTCCCGCCGAGTTTTGCGATGAGCATATTAGCAAGACAGACTGTATAAACTGTAAGGGTGTTAAAGCGTACACCAAACGAACGCCTGGGCTTTTTAAACTAGAGTACGAAGGGACGGCTCTTGTTAGCTTATGTAGTAAGACGTACCATTGTAGTGGGGATTACGATAAAATCAGTTGTAAAGGGCTAAGCAAGCAACACAACAAATTAGATAAAGATATGTTTTTAGAGGTTCTCGCCACGAAAAAGGCTAAGGGTGGGAAAAATGTAGGTTTCAAAGTCTTAAATAATTCCATATTTTCCTACAGTCAAACAAGAAATGCTCTTTCCTATTTCTATATAAAAAGAAAGGTAGCTGATGATAACGTCTCGACTACGCCTCTAGATATTTAACTCTTTACACTACCAGTTTAGACTACCCAGCAATCTCTAACAGTTTCACCCCTTATGATTCATTTATGACATAGAGCTAAGCAGACACCCAACTACATAGCTATAAATAATTGTTATACTTGTGCTATATATTTACTCAATGTACTGACTATGTTTGTAATGATATATAATATCAATGTATGTTATACACCTATTGAGCTAATAAAAGAATAAAATATATATTTTGTCTTCTGTTTTATATTGCTCGTTTTTCCTAGATGTTATATAATCTACTAACCTATCACTAACGATCAAGTACATAAAGAACTCCAAAGTCAGCACACACCAGACATAAACAGGGCACTTCCGCGGTCACCGGGACTATAGGTCAACATCCGGACACGAAATGGCATGGTTAACTCCCCTTGTCTCTCGTGTACATGTGGTGCGCTGCGCACCACACTATATATCTTTGTTAATTTACAGGCCCAATGCGACTTATATGGACCCTTGTATACTACTCACTTGTTTGAGATTTGTCTCGTTTATTTTTATGCTGCATGATGGTGGTGATTGTTTCTTCGATATAACCATTACTTCTGTTTTCTTACTATTCAGACTGAGACCTTTCTTGTTGCTTTCTTTTACTATTATGTCTATGTGTAGGAGATCACTATAGCTTGTTTCATAAGTCGTGCCCAACTTTAAAAATCAATATCTTTTAAACCGCTTTTTGTAATTTTTTCAAAATTTGCATGTATAGTTATAATGATTAGAACCCAACAGGGAATTAATTTCATTAAAAACAAACATTTGGTTATTATTATTGCTTATTTGATTTATATAAATTTATAACGACCCATTGATGTAGTCAAAACTTAGTGTTTACAGTATTTAAGTTAAAAATAGCGAATACAAATCCATACACGCTCAAATTTACGATTTTGCACGCTTTCCGCGTGAGCATCCTGACACAATTAGACACTTGTAGTAAACACGAGACATTGTGTGTTCCATTTCCGTTAATTCAGCAGCGTAACGTGGAACAATAACATTTATCATGAGTCTTAAAATGAAATTCTGCAGTTTACAAAACATCGCAATAAAAATGTATGACTATTTTTGCAAAGAGGCTAAACGTGGAAGATTATTTCATTCTTTAGAAAACCCTGAGAATAGGACAAGACACATTTTGGATTTATCTAAACGGTCATTTAATCGCTGGATTCAAGCACGTGACCGTCAATGTTCAAAATATACAAAATCACAAGGAAGAGCAAAAATGTTGGATAATTTCGACAGTGAACTTATTAGAAGTGAAATTCGCAAAATGTTGGGTATGAATGAAACTGTTACAATAAGAAAGTTAAAAGTATCGCTGAAAAAGAACAACAGTATTGAAATATCAAAGTCTACATTATGGAGGAATGTAAGAGCTGCAGGCTTTACATTCAGAAAGTATTCCAATGGACGAAACATCATCTGTGAGAAGCCACATATAGTAGTCATGAGAAGCAAGTACTTACGTGAAGTAAAAGAGGTGTGCAAGCAAGGTTATGATATTGTGTACTTGGATTAAACATGGATCAATGCTCACCACACTAACCAAAGGGAATGGCAGTCATCAGATGGAAAGATTAAGAGATTAATACATAGCAGCAAAGGACAGCGCTTGATAATTGCTCATGCAGGTAGTCGACAACATGGACTAATACAGAATGCAGAGCTCATTTTTCTTTCAAAATCCATAGACAATCGGGATTATCACTCTGAGATGAATGGTCACATATTTAGACATTGGATTGAAAATTCTGTTCTCCCAGCACTAGATCGACCATCTTGCCTAATAATGGACAATGCAGCGTACCACAACATTGTTGCACTTGAAGATAAAGTCCCGGTGTCATCCAGTACAAAAGATGCTATTAAGATATGGCTCACAAAGGAGCACATACAATTTAATAACATGTGCTTAAAACCTGAATTACTATCTCTAGTAAAGCAAAAACAGAGGACAAAGATTGTTCAAATAGATAAGATTATCCAAGAGCACGGTCATATAAGTTTGAGGCTGCCACCTTACCATGCTCATTTAAATCCAATAGAACTAATCTGGGCAAAATTAAAAGGACAAGTGGCAGATGAAAATACAACATTCAAAATATGCGATGTAAAGACTCTTGCTAATCTCGCTTTATTAAATATAGACAAAGATTATTGGGCTAAATGTGAAGACCACGTCTTAAAACAGGAAGAGGAATATTGGAAAAATGATGGTTTGTGGAATGTTCAACCCCAAACAGTTATTAATCTTTTAGACTCGTCTGATTCAGAATGAAAGTATATAGCCCCCACAATGTTGGCCCCTATATTACCTTAAATTATTTCAACAAACGGTCCTTTTCAGGACCACACAACTATGAAAATTGGACATACAGGTATACCTTGATATTATTATCGTCCGTCCTCGAACTGAGCAGACAATAATTCTCCTGGTGTTTTGTTTTATCCAGTTATTTCCCCATTACGGCCACGCCTTTACCTAGTGAAAATTAATCATAGACCAGCAACTACGGTAATTTCTATTCTTTAGGGCTTCACAATTTACAATTTTGACAAACATCAAAGAAATATCGCCGCTTTAAGAAAACTGCAGCTGCAAGATATTTGTTAAATATACATTTAAAGGGTCTTTTGCATTCTAATAACATTTGGAAAATTTCAAAAGTATTTAACAAACGGTTAGAGAGTAATAGCGTTTTGAAGTTGGGCATATGTTTTGAAATGAGCTATAGTTCAAAATTCTACGTTGAAGGTCTGCATGGTTGCTAGGCCTGCTCCCTGTAGAGTGGCTTCCGTAATTCATGCGGCCTGCCACTGGAGAAACAACTCTAACGTACTAGCAGCGTGGACTATCAAGAAAGCAACACAATCCTAGTGACGTCACTTGTAACGCGCTAAAAAACATGGACCCGCCTTATTTCTGTTTTATGTCGGGAAAACCCGCAGTTCCCGGAATCGTTGAACTCCAGCAGTCTGGGGCACAGATGGGTCTGTTACTGGGTACGTACGGAGGTCGTAGGCTTTCACGGTTCATGCTGGAAGTACAACTGTGAAGGAAGATGTGATGCTTTCATGGCACATGTTAGAGGCAGAACTAGGCTCCACATTGGAGGTGAAACAAGAGACTATAATTTCTCGCAATTTCACAAACATTTTCACTGCACATTATAAAGATGAACATAGAGTGCCGTCTCTGCATCGAAGGTTGGCAGTCATGATGCGCCATTTCGCTCTTTCTCTTGCTTTGATGGTGCAGGTTGTCATAGACTGACTTGTCCAATTTTTGATCTTACTCGTCCATGTTAGTCTTGGTCTGCGTCTGTCTCTTGCTTTTATAATGCAGGTTATCATAGGCTGACTTGTCCATCTGTTGATGTTACTTGTCCATGTTAGACGTGGTCTGTCTCTTTTACCTTGAATTTTCCCTTCCAAGATTACTTTTAGTAGGCAGCTGTGTCTTTTAACACGCCCCTCCCGCGGCCCCCCCCCCCCAAAAAAAAAAAAAAAAAAATCTCAAGGATGGTTTCACATGTGTGTCCTGCAACATTATTTATGCCATCATATGTCAACGACGTAACAAAATTTATTTTGGCGTGTCCGTGAGACGTTTAGCGGGAAGATTTGGTGAATATCTTCGGAATGTTCAACAAAGAGCAGATCTCCTTCAACTTTGAGATCCACTTGTAGATTCCACAACGATTTTACTAACACCCCGAATATATGTATGTATTATGGCCAGTCACCCGTGCAGGTCGTTGTGTTTGGCCCTTGGGTAACTAACTTTCTGACCAAACTGACCCAAAACCTGCTGACAGCGACCAGGTATCTGTTGTGGATGGAACAGTTAGTTGAATCATCGCTGAGGTGTATGTCTCACTTGAGGACTAAATATCTGCTCTCCCAATTTGTCGTAAACACAAGACATTACACGTGTCACTGCGAGATCTTGACAGATTGGCTTTACAATCTAGGACCTGAAAATTCCATAGTTGCTGCCATGACTTCTTTTAGGCACAAATTTCTCTTCACACAAGTCTCTTCTCGTGAAGAGAAGCAGAAACAAGGAGCGATAGAGAGATGATAGCACTTATGCGGGAATATAAAAAGTTAGAGAAACAAAAAAGAAAAGAGGAAGAAACAGGGAGATAGAGCGAGAGAAACAAAAGCGATGTGGGAGAAGAAGACAGACAAATCGAACGAGAAAGAGAGAGAGAGAGAGAGAGAGAGAGAGAGAGAGAGAGAGATAAAATGATGAAGCTAGAGAAAGAGAGGGGATATGAAAAAGAAAAACTGAGTGAGATAGAGAGAGAGAGAGAGAGAGAGAGAGAGAGAGAGAGAGAGAAGGGGGTCTGATGGTTAAGTCGTAAGGCTTCGGGGTCCGGATAAAACAGTCCTGTGTTCGAATCTCGCCACAGATGGTGGAAATTCTTCACTTCAAGTCCGTGGTTTTTTCGTGGCTTTATCCTCCCTGATCTCTGAACAGTGAGATCCGATGTCTAACTCTCTCTGGCTATTAAGATATGATATCTAGCCCTCTCTGGGAAGTGAGATCCGATGTCTAACCTTCTCTGGGAAGTGAGATCTGATGTCTAGCCCTCTCTGGGAAGTGAGATCCGATGTCTAACCTTCTCTGGGAAGTGAGATCTGATGTCTAGCCCTCTCTCGGTAGTGAGATTCGATGTCTAGCCCTCTCTCGGTAGTGAGATTCGATGTCTAGCCCTCTCTGGCTAGTGAGATTCGATGTCTAGCCCTCTCTATTCAGTCACTTGACGTTTTAATGTTTAAGAACTTATGCTATGCATATGGTTTAGTCATAGAAAATTATTATTTAAACTATAGTTAGTTTGTAAAGTTTGTAATTGTTGCAACAAATGGCATCAAGACGTAAATTGAGTTTCAATCCAGATTTACAAAAGGAATACCACTTTCTTAAAAAAAAGTCTATATCAGACTTCACTGTATGATGCAGTATTTGTGCATCTGGATTTTCGATTAACCAAGTGGACGTGGTGACATTAAGAGTCACATAAATAGTGCAAGAGAGCCGTCGCTACAGCTGCATCAAGCTCGTCGTTAACATTTTGTCGAGCTGAACAGATTGGTGACAAAGAGGAACACTTAGCTGCTACAGAAGGTGCATTTGCCTATCATACAGTGATACACAATCATACATTTACGTCTATGGACTGCACATCAAAATTATTTCAGGTTACTTTAGGACCAAAATTTGCTTGTGTACGTACGAAAAAAAAAGCCATTATTCGAAATGTGTTCACACTCCATGTTCAAAACGAGTTGAGATGTGACATAGAAAACTGAACATTTATTTCCATACTGACAGATGTCTCCAACCACAAGGAAATCAAGATTTCTCCTTTGCTTGTCGGATACTTTGATTACAATAAGGGGCTGAAAGTGAAAATATTAGAATGAAGACATTGCCAGGAGAAACATTTGATATTGTTAGTAGTTTTATTAATGACTGTCTAACTGAAAAAAGGTTTAGAAATGAAAGTAGTTTAATTATGTGCTGACAACACAAATTCTAATTTTGTGGGCGCTGAAAGGAAAGGATAGAACAATGTTTTCATAAAGCTGAAAGAAAACCTTGGACATGGTTGTGCATACCATATTTTCCACAACACTGTTTGAGCAGCTGCAGATGTATTACCTGTTGATGTTGAGATAATTATTGCAACAATTTGTCTGCACTTCAAATCATACACAGTTAGAGCTGAAAGTCTCAAGGAGTTTTGCCAGTTTGTGGATACAGACTTCTAGATGATCTTAGATTATGCACAGACTAGGTGGCTTGCACTGCTGCCTGCTGTTGAAAGGGTTCTTCGCATGTTCTTGCCTTTAAAATCCTATTTTCAGTCTCAAGACAGATGCTCAATCTTTATACAGAAATTCTTTGAAAACCCCCTGTCGTATTTTTGTTCACAGTCAGGCATCCCCTTTCCACGAAGCAGTGCAGAAAGTAGAGGGACAGGTGGTCACTGTTTTTTTTAAAATAAATGACAACATCAATGGGTTGATAATTATCTTGGAGTCCAAACTGGAAGATGGTTTCTTGCCATCAAGAGTTAAGCTAATTCTTGACAAGCTGGAAATGGAAGGAATTCCACAGGATGATGTGAACAAGTTTAAAGCCAGTGTTTCTTTATTCTATGAAACAGCTTTAAGTTATTTGAAGAAATGGGCTACAAATAATTTTCAAAATCTTGAGGCCTACAGCTGGGTAATGTTGAATAGAACACCAACTTGGGAAGGTATTCAAAAATCTTCATCATTAGTGAGTCAAAAAGTACCTTCAGTCGACTTTCCAGAAAATGAAATGTATGGCGAATATGTTTACATGAAGCAGTTTGTTACTTCTCAGAAAATTAATGAGTGGAGTATTAATAAAACATTACCAGGGCAGCGTTGGATTGAAATGGCTTCCCACTTCAAAAACAGGTACGTGCCAATTTCACATATTCTGAAGCTGGCAGAGTTCTTTTTGTGTCTACCGGGAACAAATGCTGCAACGGAAAGATTGTTTTCACTGATGAACAGCTTGTGGACAAATGATAAAACACATCTAAGTGTGGACACAGGCCATGTTGATCACCAAAGTGAACAATGAGCAAACATGTGTTGAATTTTTTAAGATGCTCCAATCAAAGAAAGATATTTTTTTTTTTAAATCCACTCATCAGAAATTTACAACTGCTTCACCTTCAATTTAAGTGAGTATCACTAATGTTTTTGTTTATCTCCTGATTAACGTTTTGTAAGCCTATATTGTTTGGTGTTTTAATTCGTTTTTAAAATATATGTATTATTCACTTGAAAAAGACGGGAGAAATTTTATTTTATTGATGGGAAATTTATTTTAAATTAACCCGTCCCGGATTAGGGTTTCTAAAATATGATCACCGTACTAGAAGATATACCTCAAGATAACACAGACATACGACCAAAATGTAATTTATACTGGGAGCAAGGGGGAGCAGAAGCACCTGCGGTCACAATAGCAGGGTCGGCGCACCATCAGCCGACCAAGACCTAGCAGTTCTACCTCCTCGTGGTCTCCCCTGGAAACAGTCTGCGTGAAACCAGACTGGCTAACAGAAGCTAGTATCGCCGTGTTCCCTGTAGTGGTGGCTTTTATTGATATAGAGGACCCAGTATTGCAGTACTTCTGGGCTGGAATTAGTAGTTTCCCAGCATAGCCTGGGACAGACGAAATCCAACCTCTCCAGTTAGAGTCGGGAATATCAAGAAAGCCATTACGACCCACCACATCTTATGAGTCAAAGGGCAACATGCTCGAATCAACTCGTGGCAATCCGTCAACAACATACTGGGAGCAAACAACAATTATAAGATATAACAAAGAGAACTCGACACCCATTGATATAAAAAGAGGATTAAAACAAGGATGCATCCTATCACCAAGCTTGTTCAATCTATACACTGAGCAAATCTTTAAAAAACATCACAGAGATGCCAGGTCTAAACATTAATGGAAATATAATCAATAACCTAAGATATGCTGATGATACTGTATCTCTGTCCATTATCCTTTTGAGCCGAAGACATCACATAGGCTAGAAAATCTAGACTTACATCTGACGATGTTTCAACTGTCAGACCTTGCACAGGACCCGCAATGTGTCTCGCAATACGGTTCTGTCCAGGACGAGTTGCTTAATCTCTGCAAGGGAGCCGATGTGCATTGCTCTTGCCTCTTTCTTTAATGTTCTTTTCAGTGTTTCTCTAGGTCTACCTCTTTTTCTAAGTCTACCTGCTTTGAGATTCCACATTCTTCTCAGGATTATAGTTGAAGGGCTTGTGCGCCTTCGGGATCAGAGGAGCTATGCCAGCGGGAAGGGTCACCCAAGCTGGACATGTCCTTGGTAAGGGGCCAGACAAAGAAGCCAGGAGTAGATGGAACCCTTTAAGTGAAGACGCAGAACCCACCGGCGGGTGGTATACGCTGTGGTCTGAACTAATCCATCCCCACTTCATGGGTTAAATGCTTCTCTGTCTTTTCTCCACTTTCTGTCCTCTATCATACAGGCAGGTGGTGTCCCAGATCTCCGAAGACCAGACCATTTATGAGAGAGAAAACTCTACACAAAGCTCGGGCAGATGATGCTCGTTAACCCGTGAGGGCCGATCATCTAAGGGCAGAATCCCCCTACATAAAAGACAATCTGCTGCCTTGCAGGAAGATTGGAGACAATCAAAGGCTAAGGAAAGCAAACCTGAATAAAATGCTGGCAGAAATCGGATGCACTGGGCCATTGGTGCAGAACACAGTGCAACGTTCTAACATGTACTCATATCACTTAAACAGACAACTGCCTTCATAAGTAGAGTCCGGAATCCTGGTCTGAATGATCCATGATCGCAGAAGAAGAATATTATGGTTGCTATTTTTGGATGCTTTGTCATTTCTCTAACTTCTGCACTGGTGTTGAACTCATTCTATGCTACACAAAGTATTTCCTCTGGCATTTAGTTTCCAATATGATGATAGTGTATTAGTAGCAGAAAGTACAGAACTACAACAATTACTTAATGAAATAAACATGGCAAGCAAAAAATATGGATTAGATATGAATATCAAAAGACTATGAACTATGATCATAAACAAAGATTGCATTCAAAGCCTACAAGTGGATATCAAAATTTGAAGGAATAGACCTGGAGACAGTTTAGAGCTACAAATACGAAAAAGAATGGATAGAACCTACGCTTCAAAGACCAACTGCAAGCATTGCCAGACGAAATCTCATTTGGAAAGTACAAGAACAGTAGACATATTAAGAAAGGAGAGAAGGAAGGAAGGCAGGAAGGAAGTAAGGAAGAAAGGAAAGAAGGAAGGAAGGAAAGAAGAAAGAAAGGAAGGAAGGAAGGAAGGAAGGAAGGAAGGAAGGAAGGATGGATGGATGGATGGATGGATGGATGGATGGATGGGTGGGTGGGTGGATATAGACAGGCAGATAGATAAACACACAAATACAGACAGAGCGACAAATAGAGGAGAAGCATTTAAGGAAGAAGAAGAAGTAGAAGAAGGAGAAGAAGAAATTGACAATTGTCATCAACTGGCGGTGGTACCGTCTACAGTTTAATGCTCCCTGTGGAGTAGACTGTATATATATAAGACAAACCAAAAGATATGCTAAACACAGTCATCACTAGAGATGTGTCAACCACACGCTAAAAAGTTTACAAAGCTGAAAGAGCTGATAGAGTAGAACGTCCTCGGTGTTGAGCAACAAGCTCTGGGATTGGTTTAAATTAAGAGTGCAAGAAGGTGTAATTAATTCTAAAATATCGTCATCAAATAGTCATAATTTTTGTTTAATCACTTTAAATAAAAGACAACAGACTAAAGCGCTAACTTCTGGCATCAGACATTGCAGATTGAATTATGAACGGGTCAAGATTCCTTACAACATACGGGATGAAAGTGATCACCGACTCACAGCTGACTGTTTCCTTCAGTATTAATGAACAGCAGAACTGATCCAGACCCTACTTCATCTCCCAGAGGTACCCCTGGCAACTGACTAATCAGTTTGACAATGTTAATGTGAATCAAGGAAGAAAGGCAGCCCGGAAATGTACATGTCAAATAGATTCGAAAACTCAACTATGTACATGCCATTTTTTGTTTTTGTTTTGTTTTTGTAGCAGTAGTAGTAGTAGTAGTAGTAGTAGTTAGTGGTAGTAACAGTAGTAGTAGTAGTAGTAGTAGTAGTAGTAGTAGTAGTAGTAGTAGTAGTAGTAGTAGTAGTAGTAGTAGTAGTTATTGGCAGCAGTAGTAGTAGTAAAACTTTAGTAAAAGATTTCATTTAAACTTTTTATTGTATAAATATAAACATTAAAAAATAATTGTTGTCTTTGTTTTGTCCCGAGAAAGGCATGAAGGTGTCATTGAAGTTCTAGGTCGTACTGGTACTCGGAGTCGCTGAAGTAGGTGGCTGGTTATGTTCTGTACATGCCAAATGGTCCCCTAATCCCTGTGGGGCCACAACTAGGCTGTGAGCTGTTAAAGACGGAATTCTCAAGAAATAAGCAAAGTACAGCTCCAATATTGCTGTCATCGCTCCCGTGAAGATATCAGGTGCTGGCGACTGCTATAATAGTAGCCTCTTGCTAGCAATGGGATTATAGTTTGGGGTGTGGGGTAGGGTTTACTGTTTGGTATTTGGGGTAGGGTTTGTTGTTTGGGGTGTGGGGTAGGGTTTGTTGTTTGGGGTTGTGGGGTAGGGTTTGTTGTTTGGGGTGTGGGGTAGGGTTTGTTGTTTGGGGTGTGGGGTAGGGTTTAATGTTTGCCTTTTGGGGTAGGGTTTGTTGTTTGGGGTGTGGGGTAGGGTTTGTTGTTTGGGGTGTGGGGTAGGGTTTGATTTTTTGTATTTCGGGTAGGGTTTGTTGTCTGGGGTGTGGGGTAGGGTTTGTTGTTTGAGGTGAAATTTGATGTTTGGTATTTGGAGTAGGGTTTGATGTTTGGGGTGTGGGGTAAGGTTTGTTGTTTGGTGTGTGAGGTAGGGTTTGATGTTTGGTATTTCGGGGAGGGTTTGTTGTTTGGGGTTTGGGGTACGGTTTGTTGTTTGGGATGTGGAGTAGGGTTTGTTGTTTGGAATTTAGGGTAGGGTTTGTTGTCTGGGGTGTGGGGCAGGGTTTGTTGTTTGGGGTGAGATTTGATGTTTGGTATTTAGGGTAGAGTTTTATGTTTGGGATGTGGGGTAGGGTTTGATGTTTGGGGTAGGGTTTGATGTTTGGGGTAGGGTTTGATGTTTGGGGTAGGGTTTGATGTTTGGGATGTGGGGTAGGATTTGATGTTTGGGGTAGGGTTTGCTATTTGAGATTACTCGTCTTTCACACAGAGCACATGGGCAACACATTTCTTCCAGAACTGAATGTCTATATTTGTGAGGGACTCACGTTTCAGAACTTCAGCATCAGTCATTTTAAACGTATTGTTATAATAGCTTGTCCTTTGACTTTAGAGCACCCAAGCTAGATCGGATTGAGGTGCGCATGATATGCTTGGAGTCACAGAGAGGTGTGGTCGTGTTCCTCAACGATTTGATCAATATTATACACATTTTTCGTATTTGTATCCCTCACAAGCTGCAACAACTCGTGATTTAAATATGTATTGTCGAGTTTGTTTGTTTTTTTTTTCCACTCGCCAGCTTTTACTTCTGTCCCTAGAGACTAGGAACTGAATTTTGCGTGTTAATCCGTTTTTCCCTGGCAGCCGTGTACACAGGGGTCCCTCGCCGCACAGGCAGATAACTCCGACTTCGGAGGTACTCATATTATTTCCGTCAATGAGTATTTGACGTTTCAAGCCGGGCCTCGCTGCAGAGACCAGGGGTGGTTGCCGCAGAGAGAAATCATAAATAAGAATCCCAAATGGTGTAGCCGGGATTTGAACCCATAACCTCTCTGTTTCGATGCCGGCGTCTTGCATCGAGACCAACCAGTCCCACTATTGTCGAGTTTAACAGTTTCCTTAGGAAGCTGTGTCTTAATTTGATCTTTTGTATTTCATGCAGTTGATGCATTGTCTTCAGCTGAAACAGCATTGTGATATGATGCGTTATCTATTACTTGGTATGACGGTCTATCCAAGATTGGAAATGCCTGAAAATGTGTCCATTCAGTTCTGTGTGGTAGTCCCTATCGTCGGTACTTTCTGATTGGAAAATAAGTCCAGCGTCATGGACAAGGCCGTGTTCACAACTTCGGAGGCGAAGGCGCTCATCATAGCACCAGAGCTGGAAGTTGTCAGCGACCCATAGCTGATGGCTTGCGCCAGGATCGATGAACCAGAACCATCCAAACCCTATTCCACCTCTCCGTGGTGCCTCTAATAACAGACTAACCTGTATAGTCTGGCCAAGCGAGAAGGGATAGAAGAGGGAAGACAGCCTGGTACTCAAAAATGTCGTGCTGAAGTCAGATGTGTTGGGCCGAAAGGCGCAAATATCACAGTTATACTGCAAACCACAACACGACGCAGACACGCCCACTTAACGTCCTTTTAAGGGCGGATGATGAAGAGGTGTACTCCTTTAGTCATCGGGCGAACGCAAGCAAGCATGCACAGCTTCCAGCATGAGTTATTATGATGCGCTAACCTTTGCCGATGGGAATTGTTCTTTTCTGTTCACCGTCAACTTACTGCCATTCTTTAAAATATGTGAGGTTTCACAGGTTTCACAGGTTTCGAAGGTTTCACAGGTTTCGCAGGTTTCACAGGTTTCGCAGGTTTCACAGGTTTCACAGGTTTCACAGGTTTCGCAGGTTTCGCGGAAGTGCCTGTATAGTAAAACGGTAACCTTCTGCATAGCTATGAGTTTGCATTTCAAACTCCATATTACGCTGATATAAATGTCCGTTTTTAGAAGCCAACATTATACCATAATATAACTGGATTCAACATGAATTTTTTTTTTTTTAAAGTAAAGAGCCCTGTCACGCCAAGTGACGTATAGGGAATATGGTGTTAGTGACCATAATTTTTACAGACCTTCGGCACATGTTTTTTGGGGTAATGTGATCGGTATTACGCCCGTGCCGTTTTATTTTCTCAGCAAAAAAAACCGGTACCCATTTAAGGCTGGGTGAACCCGGAAGCCGTCGATCACGAATCGAACCTGACCTCTTGACCTTTGTAGTCCAGTTCACTAACCACTGAGCCATCGCGGCTCCCTTTTCGGCACGAATGCCTGCGCACTATTATGACGTTACTTGTTTACCGGTTTCAACTGAATGTCAAAGTGGTGCACGGGGATTAGAGCAACAAGGATGAGTGACGTAGATCTGCTAAAACTATGTCCAACTACGTCAGGTTGATTTTAATGTCGGCTAAAGAAGAAATCTTGCAAACTCGATCAAATGTCTAAAGAGCAACATATTATTTATATAAAGTCATGGATATTCCTGCACGCACAATATCACTGCGATCTAACAGGTAGTTTTCATGCAAATTAAAATTAAACGTGCTAGTGAATTTATGAATAGACTTTAGACATCGTCTTCTGAATGGAGTAAAGTAAAAAAAAATATTCGTCTTAAATTATCTGTTTCGTTTAAAAAGAAAATAACCGATTTTACGGGTTAGACACGTCAAACTAATTCATCGCAGGAGACAAATAATAATAAATAAATATTATTAAATAGGGAAGCTTCCGAGGCAATAATAGGGAATAATAGAAGGAAAAGGTTTGTGTTAGCACTCGGAAAAAATGACAAATAAACAACAACAGAAAAAAACAAAGAACAATATATGGTCCGAAGCAGGATCGAACCCGTACTCCATGGCACTGCGCCTTGTCACGAGAATTAATTAAATTAGCTGAGTGGCTGTGTACCAAGCGTTCGGCTTCTCGTGGCAAGGCGCAGTGCCATGGAATACGGGTTCGATCCTGCTTCGGACCATATATTGTTCTTTGTTTTTTTCTGTTGTTTATTTGTCATTTTTTCCGAGTGCTAACACGTACCTTTTCCTTCTATTATTCCCTACTTCATCGCCGCGGCATTGCGTGAGCTGTCAAAGCCCGTGACAGGACACGTATTGGACCCTGTCACCTTCTTTGTAAAATTTATATTTTACTTTTTAATTTCACTCTTCTACGAGGGTTTCTCCTCGAGTCAACCGCCACTTAGCCCCCCCCCCCATCCCCCAACCCAACCACTAATCTCCCTACCCCTCTGCTTCAGTGTCGCCGTTAACTGTTTTGCCATTCACATCTACATGGCCGGAAGGATAATTATTATGTCCGGAAAAATGGGATAGCCCGAGACTAAACTAAAGTAGCGCTGTCCTGAGCTAGTTAACAATGGCTGGGTGTAGTCACTGCTCCTGGTCTGTTGTTCGATTGAGGATATAAGGGTGTCGCCCGCAGTCAGAACCTGATGATGATTGATAGTGACGTAGAAGTGAAGGGTGATTTAGATGGAGCGGTTGTCAGTTTGTGGTGTGATTGGATTTTCATTTCTTTTCTGTGCAATTGTAGATGGAGAGAGAGGGGGTGGGGGGGGGAGAAAGTAAATGAGAGATTGAATATTTATACAATAAACTATTTATAAAGCACAGAAAATATTTATTTTTTTTAATTGAAAGAGAAAGAGAAAGAGAGAGAGAGAGAGAGAGAGAGAGAGAGATAGAGGTGAAAGAAATAACAGAATTGAATGGAAGAATGAAGAAGGAACGTTTCATTCCCTTTCTTATCATTCTTGCGCGCCTTTCACTGTATCTTTCATCTCCCATTTGTGTTCAGCTTATTCACTGGGTTCTTCTTGTTGTCTCAGCTTGTCTTTACAATAGTGAGACGGGTAGTCACGGTCTGGTAGCATGTTATACAGAAGAATAGACAGCAACAGTAAAATAGAGGGAAATTAAGATGATGATAAAGGGTCAACATGCCGAAATAAGTTAGCGACTCATAGCTGACTGATTGCTTCAGTGACAAACCAGTAATCAGGATCCTACTCCGCCGATTCGTGGTAGTTCTAATAACAGACTTACCAATCTGGACGAAGGAGGAGGAATCGAGGTGGGAAAATAACAGCGTACCCATAATGCAATACTGAAGTTCGCGTGCGTTAGACAGAAAGACGTAGATATCATAGCATACTGTTAAACTACAACACATGGCCTCGAGACAGAGAGGTCGTGAGTTCAAATCCAGGCTGCACCAGTTGGGAATTTTATTTATGATTTCTCTCTGCGGCAACCACACCTGGTCTCAGCAACGAGGCCCGGCTCGAAACGTCAATTACTCATGGGCGGAAAAAAATATTAGTACCCACGAAGACGGAGATATCTGCCTGTGCGGCGAGAGACCCCGGTGCACTCGGCTGCCAGGGAAAAATGGATACAAAGCTGAAAATGTATTACAAAATAAACTATTTTTTAAATGAACACATACTTTGTGTTACTGTATGTATTTTAATGTAAGAAAATTAGAAAAAAAATTTGGGGGGCAAATTTAAAATAATTCATGCAATAGAGGGTTAAACACGCAAAATTCAGTTCCTAGTCTCTAGTGTGGATCTCAGGCAGTGCTACGGAGTTCGTTCACGTGGGTCATGATTCTCCTCGGTTGTTGTCGTGGTTCTCGAGGATATCGGATTCCTCATCGATTGATTCGGTGTGCTGGGATGATGGTCCCAGGAACAACAACAACAGTTCAATTACGCACATTTAAACGCCCTTTTAAAAGTTTGAAATTTAAAAAAAAAATAAAATAGGGGTATCAAAATTACTAAACACAAAAACAAAGCTGAAGAATTTTGTAATAACATGTGTTATCTACCTTTACTTATACATCAAATGTGTTATCTACCTTTACTTATACATCAAATGTGTTATCTACCTTTACTTATACATCAAATGTGTTATCTACCTTTACTTATACATCAAATGTGTTATCTACCTTTACTTATACATCAAATGTGTTATCTACCTTTACTTATACATCAAATGTGTTATCTACCTTTACTTATACATCAAATGTGTTATCCACCCTTACTTATGCATCAAATTTATTATCCACCGTTACTTAAGCCTCACATATGTTGTCCAACCTTACTAAAGCCTCAAATATATTATCCAACCCTACTAAAGCCTCAAATATGTTATCCAACCTTACTTAAGCCTCAAATATGTTATCCAACCTTACTTAAGCCTCAAATATGTTATTCAACCCTACTTATGTATCCAATGTGTTATCCTCCTTTACTTATATGTGCAAGAGCTGGTAAGCAACTAAGGAAATATAAATAAGTTAGATGCGTTCACAAATAAGTGCCTCAAGAAACTACTTCGCTTATTATGGAATGAATTACAAGCTACCACCAAAATAAGAGAAATTACAAGGCATCCAAAATATCATCTATAATATAAAAAAATAAGAGAAATTACAAGGCATCCAAAATATCATATATAATATAAAAAAATAAGAGAAATTACAAGGCATCCAAAATATCATCTATAATATAAAAAAATAAGAGAAATTACAAGGCATCCAAAATATCATCTATAATATAAAAAAATAAGAGAAATTACAAGGCATCCAAAATATCATATATAATATAAAAAAATAAGAGAAATTACAAGGCATCCAAAATATCATCTATAATATAAAAAAATAAGAGAAATTACAAGGCATCCAAAATATCATCTATAATATAAAAAAATAAGAGAAATTACAAGGCATCCAAAATATCATATATAATATAAAAAATAAGAGAAATTACAAGGCATCCAAAATATCATCTATAATATAAAAAATAAGAGAAATTACAAGGCATCCAAAATATCATCTATAATATAACAAAATAAGAGAAATTACAAGGCATCCAAAATATCATCTATAATATAAAAAATAAGAGAAATTACAAGGCATCCAAAATATCATCTATAATATAAAAAAATAAGAGAAATTACAAGGCATCCAAAATATCATCTATAATATAAAAAAATAAGAGAAATTACAAGGCATCCAAAATATCATCTATAATATAAAAAATAAGAGAAATTACAAGGCATCCAAAATATCATCTATAATATAAAAAAATAAGAGAAATTACAAGGCATCCAAAATATCATCTATAATATAAAAAAATAAGAGAAATTACAAAGCATCCAAAATATCATCTATAATATAAAAAAATAAGAGAAATTACAAAGCATCCAAAATATCATCTATAATATAAAAAAATAAGAGAAATTACAAAGCATCCAAAATATCATCTATAATATAAAAAATAAGAGAAATTACAAGGCATCCAAAATATCATCTATAATATAAAAAAATAAGAGAAATTACAAAGCATCCAAAATATCATCTATAATATAAAAAATAAGAGAAATTACAAAGCATCCAAAATATCACCTATAATATAAAAAATAAGAGAAATTACAAGGAGTATGTTTCTAAGAGGGAAGGCAAACCCGGTAAATAAATTATGAGATGAAGCCGGATAAGTCGAATCACTAGGTGTGATTTCAGCCTGAAAGTAAATTGCAACATAATACAACATATTACCTTTTTTTAACGAGGGGAAAAGAAGGAAGTATAGTAGAAAAACAAATAACAGCTTGTCAAAACATTTATGAAGACAAAGGCAGTTCTATAGTAAAAGTTAGGACATCCCCGGCGCTCTAAGGCGTAAATATAAAACGGTGTTAGCGCCAATATTTTTTTCCAGGGACCAGAAGCAGACTAGTGTGCTCGCTTTCAAGATATGATGCATTCTCTCCCTGAAAAACAAAATCTCCGGTACCTATTTTCAATCAAAGTCTGAGTGAGTCGTTGTCGGTCCAAAATAAAGGCGTCATTTCTTGGAACTGAACCAAGACAATTAAGATCAGTAGTTAGTCAAGGTAAGCAATAACGTTAGACATGTATCAAGTAAGCACAGTAAACGGTGAAGTAATGGCGTTAGAAATGTATCAAGTAAGCACAGTAAACGGTGAAGTAATGGCGTTAGAAATGTATCAAGTAAGCACAGTAAACGGTGAAGTAATGGCGTTAGAAATGTATCAAGTAAGCACAGTAAACGGTGAAGTAATGGCGTTAGAAATGTGTAAAGTAAGCACAGTAAACGGCGAAGTAATGGCGTTAGAAATGTGTAAAGTAAGCACAGTAAACGGTGAAGTAATGGCGTTAGAAATGTATCAAGTAAGCACAGTAAACGGTGAAGTAATGGCGTTAGAAATGTATCAAGTAAGCACAGTAAACGGTGAAGTAATGGCGTTAGAAATGTGTAAAGTAAGCACAGTAAACGGTGAAGTAATAACGTTAGAAATGTATCAAGTAAGCACAGTAAACGGTGATGTAATGGCGTTAGAAATGTGTAAAGTAAGCACAGTAAACGGTGAAGTAATAGCGTTAGAAATGTATCAAGTAAGCACAGTAAACGGTTAAGTAATAGCGTTAGAAATAGATAGTGTGAGCACAGTAAAAGGTTAAGTAATAACGTTAGAAGTAGAAAATGTTAGCACAGTAAAAGGTTAAATAATTGCGTTAGAAATGTATAAAGCAAGCGCAGTAAAAGGTTAAGTAATAACGTTAGAAATAGAAAATGTAAGCACAGTAAAAAGTTAAGTAATAACGTAAGAAATGTATAAAGTAAACACAGTAAAAGGTTAAATAATTGCGTTAGAAATGTATAAAGCAAGCACAGTAAAAGGTTAAGTAATAACGTAAGAAATGTATAAAGTAAACACAGTAAACGGTTAAATAATTGCGTTAGAAATGTATAAAGCAAGCACAGTAAAAGGTTAAGTAATAACGTAAGAAATGTATAAAGTAAACACAGTAAAAGGTTAAATAATTGCGTTAGAAATGTATAAAGCAAGCACAGTAAAAGGTTAAAAAATAGCGTTAGAAATGTATAAAGCAAGCACAGTTAAAAGTTAAGTAATAACATTAGAAATGTATAAAGTAAGCACAGTAAAAGGTTAAGTAATAACGTAAGTAATGTTTAAAGCAAGCACAGTAAAAAGTTAAATAATAACGTTAGCAATAGATAATGTAAGCACTGTAAAAAGCTAAGTAATTGCGTTAGAAATGTATAAAGTAAGCACAGTAAAAGGTTAAGTAATAGCGTTAGAAATAGATAATGTAAGCATAGTAAAAGGTTACGTTATAACGTTCGTTAGCATAGTCCTATTAATTATCTTATTAAGTAACAGCGTTAGAAATAGATAATGTAAGCAAAGAAGACGATAAAGCTGACAAAAGAAGGTTGGACAATAGATATATTAAGTAGCGAAAAAAAAAGAAAGTAAAGCAAAAGCATTATAGATACAGTAGACAAATAGGAAAAGACAAATGATTGTTGTAAAAGAAAAAGATAACGATAAAAAATGTGTGATGTTGAGAATAACGAAGGGGAAACAAATAGCAAAAAAAAAAAAAAAAAAAAAAAAAACGAACGCGACAATGTACGAATGTGAGTGTAAAATATGGGAGAGAAAGAAAGAGAACTGAGTGGAAAGAAGAAAATAAAAATTATGATAAAAAATTAGACATGGAAATATTCATCCTGTAGGGCTAATTCTTCACGTGCTCAGTTTTAACAAAGGTAAAAGATGTAGCAATGGTAAAAAGTTGTAACAATGGCAAAAATTGTAACTTATGGTAAAAGTTGTAACAATGGTAAAAGTTGTAACAAGATGGTAAAAGCTGTAACAATGGCAAAAGTTGCAACAATGGCAAAAGTTGCAACAATGGTGAAAGATGTAGCAATGGCAAAAGTTGCAACAATGGTAAAAGTTGTAACAAGATGGTAAAAGCTGTAACTTATGGTAAAAGTTGTAACAATGGTAAAAGTTGTAACAAGATGGTAAAAGCTGTAACTTATGGTAAAAGTTGTAACAATGGTAAAAGTTGTAACAAGATGGTAAAAGCTGTAACTTATGGTAAAAGTTGTAACAAGGGTAAAAGTTGTAACAAGATGGTAAAAGCTGTAACAATGGCAAAAGTTGCAACAATGGTGAAAGATGTAGCAATGGTCAAAGTTGTAACAATGGTAAAAGATGTAACAATTTTAAAAGTTGTAACAATTCTAAAAGTTGTAACAATTCTAAAAGTTGTAACAATGGTAAAAACTGTAACAATGGTAAAAGTTGTAACAAGATGGTAACAACCATCATCATTAGGTGCCATTTTCGGAGACATTGGCGATCAAGTTTCTCGAGATCTCTTTCGTCGGCGCGTCTTATCAATGCCACCGGTGCTTTCTCTCGGTACCACGTTGCTGAGCTGCCTAGTATTTTCTCCTTCTACAGTTCCCTTTCTTTTTCCCTCAGCTTTTCCTCTTATCACAACATTACTGAGTGTTTTTCTTCGCATCATAGTCGACCCTGCTTCCCGCCCCCTTCTTTAAAAAGAAATATCTTATTCTGATATCAGCGTTTTAAAGGTGTCAGTGTGTTCAGGCCTCTTTCATTGTTTCTTTATCTTTCTTTTTTCTTGTTCTTCTACCTTTCAGCTCCCTGTGGAGCATAGGTCTTCAGCAAACACTTTCCAAGTCGTTCTCTTTCTTGCCATTCTTTTAAGATCTTTCCATGTCTTCCACATCATCTTCATCTCTGCTTCTATCTGTCTTCTTCAAGAATTCCTTGGTCTTCCTCTGTGTCTTTTCCACTGCGGATTCCAAAAAAGGGCCTGTTGTGAATTACTCTTAGTTGGCTTACGCAGTGTGTGTCCCATCCAGCGCCATCGTCTTCGCTGTATCTCTTTATCCAATGGTATTTAACTGGTACATTTCCATAATTCTATGTTAGTGATTTTGTCCTGCCATTTCCATCCTTTTATTCTGCGTAAGCATCCATTAATGAAAGTATGTATATTCATGATTGTCAGTTTTGTTGTTCTCCATGTTTCACAGCCATATAATAGGACTGACTTAACATTGGTGTTGAAAATTTGTATTATTGTATTTAACCTAATTTCGTTGGACATGCAAATGTTTCCTAGTGCAACGAAAGCTCCTCTTGCTTTTGATATCCTTATTTTGTTATCATTTTCTGTTCCTCCCTCATTATCTATATTACTGCCCAGATATATGTAAAATTGTACATCTAGTAGAGGTATTTCTCCTAATTTTATTTGGTTATTGCCAACTGCATTAATTCTCATAATGTTGGTCTTATCTCTATGGTAAAAACCGTCATCATTAGGTGTCATGTTCAGAGGCATTGGCGATCAAGTCTCGCCAGATATCTTTCGTCAGCGCTTCTTATCAATGCCACTGTTACTTTCTCTCTGTACCACGTTGCTGTGCTATCTAGTATCTTCTCCTTCTACCGTTCTCTTTCTTTGTCCCTCAGCTTTTCCTGTTATCACAACATTACTGAGAGTTCTCTTCTCATCATAGTCTACCCCGCTTCCCGCCCCCTCCCTTAAAAAAGAATATTTTATTCTGATATCAACGTTTTAAAGGTTTCAATTTGTTCAGGCCGCTTTCATAACTTCATCTTCCTTTTTAGCCGTTCATAATATTCTTAACATTCTTCTATAACAACAAATTTGCAAGGACTTCTATGTATCTTCTTGTTTGTTTACTTGTTGTCCACGATTAACTTCCATAAATAAGAGATGTCTACATATGAGAACTCTATATCTGGTAAAACACTTCACATACTCATCTCCATTCTCTCCTATTGTCCATATATCAGAACAAACTTCTAAGGAAATCGTTAATTGACCTTCAAGTTACCAGAACGCTATTAGGCTAATTAATTATCTCACAACTCGGTTTTCTTGTCAATCTCGTGCCCTCGTCACCTGTTTCGGTATATGCTGCTACACCGAGCTCGTCGTTCAAGGCTCAACTAGAGGGAGGATAAACTTGTCACGAGGGAATTTCGCCACGTGGAAGAAACTTCAAAAGTAATTCCCGTGTGTCCATTTACACCGACGTCAATCATCCCCCCTCAGACAATTCCGATGCAGTCTCCGCCTCTGAAACTATTTAACCAAGACGGTACGAAAAACTCTTCCAGTAAAAGAAATTAGTTTATAACCTACTCCTCAGATTGGAGGTTCCCAAAATGTGCACCATGTTCTAGAGGCGCCCCCAAACTTTGACAAGGGCGCCGTGCCGAAGATTGTGGTTAAGTTCTTGTTCATTCATGTTCATGTTTATGGTTAGTCGAAGGCTCTAGTATCACTGCAATCGAATTAAAATCCATAATTGCTCAACCGCTCGTGCCAGTGGAATCATCCGAATTAAAATTCATCTCATTGAAGGATCAAAATAAAGTAAGGCAGCTGCAATCCCCATCATAGCAGCTACAGCACACGCCAAAAGACATAAGATTAAGTGGCACCGAAAGTAAACGCAGCTTAACTGTCATTCGCCATGCGATATCATCATTCATCGTAAACAATCGGAATATCGAATCACAATCCGGTTGAAAAACGCAGCTCATGATGTGCACAGAGCACTAAACTCAGTAGCTCCAGCAGCAGGCCGGACTTGGAATATGAGGAAACTGCAACAAGGAACACTTTCAAGACTGAGCCTCAATGGTTCCTGGCGCCTATCCGCCATATTGACCGGAAGTCCGTGCCGAGGATATTAACGTGTGCCTACTCAGTGGATAGTAAAAAGTAAAGTACCCCCGTCACGCCAAGTGGCGTATAGGGAAATATGGTGTTAGTGACCCTATATTTTACAGACCTTCAGTACATGATGTTTTGGGGGTAATGTGGTCAGTATTACGCCCGTGCTGCTTTACTTTCCCAGAAAAAAAAATCCGGTACCCATTTAAGGCTGGGTGAACCCGGAGCCGTCGGTTGGGATCGAACCCTACCCCTTGTCCGTGGTAGTCCAGTTCACTAACCACTGAGCTATCGCTGTTCCCACTCAGTGGATAGAAAATAATAAATTGATATAATTGATATAGGTTTCATATTTGTATTATCCTGTTGTGGTTCAAGATGGATATGTGTGTTTTTCTCCTTCCTTGCAATAAATGGTTGATCGTTTGCAAAACGAGTTACCATCGTAAAACATCGATTGTTACCGATTGTTACCGAAACAGAAAGTCTAGTCCTTGATTGTAATGATATAAAAATACATCGCTGATGTGCTGAGAATGAATTAAGAGACTTCCCCGTCAGGTATTCAGGAGGAAACCATCAAGATAAAGAAAACAAGGCAGACAAGAGAATCGTTACGCAAAACAATAGCTAGGGCAAGCTAAAAATGGGACTAAGAAACAACGAAGACCTACAAGAACAAGCGGAAAATAGTCAGTCGTGGAAAGCTGTGACTTCCGTTCTCATCATCATCATTGAGGGCCGTCTTCGCATCGAAGGTTGGTTACCATGGAGAGTCATTCCACTCTGTCGCTTGCTTTGATGGTGCAGATTGTCATAGGTTGACTTACCCATCTTTTGATGTTGCTCGTCAATGTTAGTCTTGGTCTGCCTCTGCCTCTTTTAACTTGTATTTTCCCTTCCAATATTACTTTTAGTAGGCTGTTGTGTCTTTAAATATACTCCAAAAATTTCATTTGTTTGTTCTAATTGTGCTTAATAGTTCTATTGTGATTTTTAGTTGTTTTAAAACTGCATCGTTTGTTTTCTTTTCTTTCCATCCAATTCTATCTATTATTCTATAAATCCACATTTAATCAATCAATCCATTAATTATTATTATAAAATAATAATTTAAAAAAACGCCTTAGCAAACTAAGAAACAGATTACAAAGCCCGTCAGACAAAATTCCCCAGTGTAGACAGAAGGCAAGTTAGTGACGTAACATCATTATTCATCCGAGACAAAAGCCACTCGATCCAGACGATCACAACGACTCATCGAGCGTTGTGCGAGAGCAGATAATCACACCCAGTCACAAACACGTAACTCGCACAGTGCCATGTACCACAGGTTGTAAATATGTCCATTCAAGTTTGTCTTCAGGATGTTATTCGAACCTTCGATGTTCAATGCTGTAACGGAAAAAGGGAAGGTTCTATTTCACCTGCCCACGGAGACGGAAGTGTTAACAGTTTCAACTACTTACCAAACCGTGATTTATGACAGCGGGTGACGTGTGTTTTTTTGCTGTCAGAAATTAAAAGTAAAGTTAAAACTAAGGATTCATCATCATCATTGAGTACCGTGAGAGCCCGTCACGCCAAGTGGCGTATAGGGGAATATGGTGTTAGTGACCATAAATTTGACAGACCTTCAGCACATGATTTTCGGAGTAATGTGGTCGGTATTACGCCCGTGCCGCTTTACTTTCCCAGAAAAAAATCCGGTACCCATTTAAGGCTGGGTGAACCCGGAAGCCGTCGGTTGGGATCGAACCTTACCCCTTGTCCTTTGTAGTCCAGTTCACTAACCACTGAGCTATCGCGGCTCCCCAGTGATATGTCTTTCCTTGTATATTCCCAGTTGCAACAAAGTATTCCTATTTCGGTTCTTCACTAACGATGTTTTTATAGGAGTCATCTTTGTGTTTGGCCACAATGCGAATGTCCTCTTTGGACTTGACAGCTGTTCAGAGAACTCTCTTGTAAGAAATCTGCTGCCGCTATATGACAGGTGAAAATAGCAGGGAACAAGTAATATCAGCAACCGGAAAAATGAAGGGAAGAGATGATAACAGGAAATAGAAAAGATTGCAATTTTAAGAGAATTGAAGAGCAGGTGGTCAATAAAATCATCATCATCATCGAGTGCCGTCTCAGTAACAAAGGTTAGCTACCATGGATCGCCATTCCACCCTGTTTCTTGCTTTGATGGCGCAGGTTGTCATAGATTGACTTGTCCATCTTTTGATGTTATTCGTCCATGGTAGTTTTATCTCCTATCTTTGTGTGTGCATGTCTGTGTTAGTCACCTCTAGTGACTCGGGCAGATGGTGCTCGTAAACCTGGGAGGGCCGACCATCTAATGGCAGAATCCCCTACAGAAAAGATCATCGGTTGCCTTGCAGGAAGATTTGGAACAATCAAAGGCTAAGGAATGCAAACCTGAATAAAATGCTGGCTGAAATCGGATGCACTGGGCCACTGGCACAGAACACAGTGCAACGTTTTAACGGGTGTTCAATCAAGGTGGTTAACCTGACAGCTGACTTCATGTGAGAGTCTGGAATCCTACTCTGATTGATTCCTGATCGCAGAGAGAGAGAGAGAGAGTCCATGTTAGTCTTGGTCTGTCTCTTTTACCTTGTATTTTCCTTCCAATATTACTTTTAGTAGGCTGTTGCGTCTTTTAACGTGACCCACAAATTTCTTTGTATTGTCTTAATTGTAACATAATTATGATACATAATTAACTTAATTGTTGCTGATAATATGTAACACCTACTTTGAGCAAGAGAAAAGGAAACTATACACATGGAGAAGCCCTGGCGATAGGAAGAGGAATCAAATAGATTACATAATGATAAAAGAAAGGTTCCGTAACAGCGTAAAGAAAGCCAAAACCTACCCAGGAGCAGATATTAATTCTGATCACAATCCTGTAATGATTAAAATGAAAATCAAACTAAAGACAAACAAGCAAAAATCTGATTCATCAACAAACCCACTCGACATAACAGCTTTAAATCAAAAAGATATTAAAGATACCTATACAATACAAGTAAAGAACACATACCAGAAGCTGCTAGAGGAAGGAATTGAACAATACAGAAGAGAAAATCCTGATGAAAAAGTAACAACCAAATGGCAATGCATAAAGAAAAGCATACAAAAAGCCTGCGACACCTTACCCAAAAGAGAAAAGAACAAAAAACAAAAATGGATAACTAACACCATCTTAGAAAAAATGGAAGAAAGGAGACAAGCGAAGAACACTGCCCAATACAATAAAATAGATAATGAGATACGCAAAATGTGCAAAAAGGCAAAGAAGACTGGCTCAGCCAAAAATGTATAGAAATAGAAACTATGGAAAGCAAACAAGACCTAAGAGGAATGCACACAGAAATAAAGAGAATGACTAATAAAAATAAAAAAGCCACAGAAGGTGGATGCATTGCAGACAAAAAAGGAAAAATGCTAACAGACAATAAGGATATCATAGATAGATGGCAGGAATATATAACAGAACTATTTCATGATCAAAGGGACAAGAAACCAGTTATAAAATGTACATCAGGCTATAAAATCTTAAAATCTGAGGTGGAAAAAGCTATAAAAACAATGAAAGGGGAAAAGCAGCAGGACCTGAAAGCATACAGATAGAGATGATACAGGCACTTGAAGATTTTGGCATTGAAGTGATTACAGACATATGCAACGACATATACCACACAGGATACATACCAAATGAACTAAAAACATCAACTTTCATTGCATTGCCTAAAAAGAATGGTGCAGTTGAATGCAGTGACTTTAGAACAATAAGCCTAATGAGCCATGTTACAAAAATCTTGCTAAAAGTTATACAATGTAGTAAAAAACTCGGGGAAATTGTAGACCCGGTCCTATAACCAGGGAAACGCTTTAAACAGGTGGTCCTAAGACCAGGTTCGACTGTACAAGGAAGGATTCAGAATAAAATCAATACTGAATTAGATGAGCAGCAATTTGGATTTAGGAAAAATAGCGGGACAAAAGAAGCCATATTCTGCATGAGAACATTAATCGAAAAATACACAGAAGTAAACAAACCAATATATGCCTGCTTCATAGACAACACCAAAGCTTTTGATAGAGTACACCACAAACAACTTATAGAATGCCTAAAAGAGATACATCTAGATGACATGGATATACGACTAATATGCAATCTATACTGGGAGCAAACAGCAATAATAAATATAACAAAGAGTTCTCTACACCCATTGATATAAAAAGAGGAGTAAGACAAGGATGCATCCTATCACCAAGCTTGTTCAATCTATACACTGAGCAAATCTTTAAAAACATCATAGAGATGCCAGGCCTACAAGTTAATGGAAAGATAATCAATAACCTAAGATATGCTGACGATACTGTACTACTAGCAGAAAATCCTAAAGACCTACAACAATTACTTAAAGAAATAAACACGACAAGCAAAAAATATGGACTAGATATGAATATCAAAAAGACTAAAACTATGATCATAAACAAAGAAAATACTCAAAACCCACAAGTGGATATTAAAATTGAAGGAATAGACCTTGAGACAGTTCAGAACTATAACTACCTTGGACATACTATAACCAGTGATGGAAAATGTACAACTGAAATAAACAAAAGAATAGGAATGGCAAAAAGTAATTTAATGTCATGAAGGACATACTAACATCAAAACAAATAACACCAGAGCTAAAACTAAGAATAGCAAAATGTTACATCTTCTCAATATTCCTATATGGTGCTGAAACATGGACATTAGACAAGAAAACAGAACAGAGAATTGAAGCCTTTGAAATGTGGATATATAGAAGAATAGGTAGAATTGGATGGAAGGAAAAGAAAACAAATGACAAAGTCTTAAAACAACTAAAAATGAAAAGAGAACTTCTGAACACAATTAGAACAAGACAAATGCGATTCTTAGGCCATGTTAAAAGACACAACAGCCTACTGAAAGTGATCCTGGAGGGGAAAATACAAGGTAAAAGAGGCAGAGGCAGACCAAGATTAACATGGACGAGTAACATCAAAAGATGGACAAATCAACCGATGACAACCTGCACCATCAAAGCAAGAGATAGAGCAAAATGGCGCTCCATGGTAGCCAACCTTCGTTGCGGAGACGGCACTCAATGATGATGATTGTCTTAATTGTGTTTAGTAGTTCTCTTTTTATTTTTAGTCAATAACGCGGTGGAGGAAAGGTGCGCAGTGACACGATTACAAACACAGGAAGTACAGGTTCTTGCCGATGACGTCGCCCAACGGTTCATATATCACGGTCGCCGTTAGTCTCCTATCACTGATCGCCAGAGATGTCAATCACACTCCCGCTCGGGCTAATCCTTAAAATGTGAGAACGGCGCTAAATGTCAACACTTACGCTACAGGCCTGTTCCGACTCAGCAGCAGTGAAATCGGAGTTTCCCGATCGCGACTTATATAATTTTTGACGTCAGTTCTGGTAATGTACTTTGCATTAACAAGTAGCGACCTCTCTGATTAAAGGTTTATACCACAGCGAGAAAGAGAGAGAGAGAGAGAGAGAGAGAGAGAGAGAGAGAGAGAAGAGAGAGAGAAAGAAAGAGAGAGATTGGGGGGGGGGCAGAGAAAACATATTCTTCTACTCTAAGATACTTCGATTCTTAGATACTTCTACTCTTAGATACTTCTACTCTTAGATACTTCTACTCTTAGATACTTCACCTCTTAGATACTTCTACTCTTAGATACTTCGACTCTTAGATACTTCGACTCTTAGATACTTCGACTCTTAGATACTTCGACTCTTAGATACTTCTACTCTTAGATTCTTCTACTCTTAGATACTTCGACTCTTAGATACTTCGACTCTTATAATATATAGATACTTCGACTCTTATATACTTCGACTCTTAGATACTTCTACTCTTAGATATTGTACTCTTAGATTCTTCGACTCTTAGATACTTCGACTCTTAGATACTTCTACTCTTAGATACTTCTACTCTTAGATAATTCGACTCTTAGATTCTTCGACTCTTAGATACTTCGACTCTTAGATACTTCTACGCTTAGATTCTTCGACTCTTAGATTCTTCGACTCTTAGATACTTCTACTCTTAGATACTTTGACTCTTAGATACTTCGACTCTTAGATACTTCTACTCTTAAATACTTCGACTCTTAGATACTTCGACTCTTAGATACTTCTACTCTTAGATATTGTACTCTTAGATTCTTCGACTCTTAGATACTTCTACTCTTAGATTCTTCGACTCTTAGATACTTCTACTCTTAGATACTTCGACTCTTAGATGCTTCTACTCTTAGATACTTCGACTCTTAGATACTTCGACTCTTAGATACTTCTACTCTTAAATACTTCTACTCTTAGATACTTCTACTTTTCAAATATTATTTCTTCTCTCTGTCTACTGATGATCCCAATCTCAAAAAGTTTAAAACCCTTGCCTTGGGGTAAGGTTCAATATGACCCTTGGCACCCAGGTGTGATTTTTCACATAGACCGGTAATTATGACTTCGAGTGGTATCTACATTTTGTGGAGAATCTCAACGCGCAGGTATGTCTCCCCTCTTTGACCTCCACTCTTCTGTCTGTATCTTTGGCTACCTCGGAGACCGGCCAATTCCCTATCAATTCAGGTTCACTGATTCTGGCGCAAGAAGTACCCTATATCACTTCTGCGATCGAGTAAAATATGTGATTCTTTTCAATCAACAACTATCACTTCGTCTTTTTTCTTCTTCTTTCCTTCCTCATTTGCCCTTCAGGTTCCAGGGGAAATATCATTTGTGGTCTTTTACTCTTCTGTTCGTCTCTGCTGCTGTTATGTTTCCTAGTGTTTCTAATGTTCCATCAATCCATCTTTTTCGTGGTCGGCCCTTGGGTCTGGTGTTCTCGCAACCTTTATTGAAGGCTCTTTGTATTGTGTTTTGATCTTTCTGCCTTGTCACGTGGCCAAACCATTTTATCTGTTGTTTCGTTATATATTCTATGGCGGGGGCTATTCCTAGCTTTTTTCTCAGTTCTTCATTTCTGATCTTATCTCTCAGACTGTTTCCTGTCATTCGTCTAACACATTCATCTCAGTAGAGGTTATTTTTCTGATTGTTCTTGCATCTAGGTTCCAGGTCTGGCATCGGTAGCACAACGTTGGGATGAAGATTGTATTGTATAGTTCTCGTTTTTGCCTCTAGAGATTTCCTTGTTGTACAATAGTGGTGATAACTGTCCAATGATTTGACAAGCTTTGTTGCATCTTAC